>JAJKFI010000050.1:4370224-4383186 GCA_029204185.1 Lerista edwardsae | reverse complement strand
ACACACACACACACACACACACACACACACACACACACACACACACACACACACAGAGGGCGCAATCCTACCCAGCGCCGGATTGGCAAGGCCAGCTGGCCAGTGCCATCTCCAATGCTGGGTGGAGGCTGGAGCCTCCCGCGGCAAGGGAGCGTGTGCTCCCTTACCATAGGAGAGGCTCCAGCCTCCCCTATGCGCTCCTCGGATCAGGGCTGCACGGCCTCCCGAACAGGCTTAGGATGCGGCTGTATGGCCGCTTCCCAAGCCTGCCCATGTCCCGGCTTCCCCTGCCCACATTCTCCCTCCCTCACCCAATCTCCATGTTGCCCGTCATGGCGCCTCCGTTGTACCGACGCTTCGGCCGACGCTAGGGAGGTGCTGCTTGGGTGCAAGAGGACCGGCGCTGCCTGCAGCATGGGTTCCGTTACCTTAGCGCCAATTGGCACCCCCACGTCGGCGCTAAGTGCACAGCGTCGGCGCAACAGGATTGCACCAATGCTGCGTGGTCTGTAGCATTGTGCTGACACACATACAGTGGGGGGGGGAGAGAGAGAGAGAGAGAGAGAGAGACTGGACTGTGGGGCTGGAATGATTGGTTGCTCTGCGGAATTTACCACACATACAACAGAATGGAAGTGTGAGAGTTCCCTCTAACTACCCTCAGATGGGGAGTAGGGATTTCTAGCAGCAAATGGGAATGTGTGAAGTGGCATTTATTACCATATACACATGTACGTGTTCATCTAAACACAAATCATGTAAAATAATGCACCAGAAACAAAATTAGAAAAAAAGATCCACTTTTCTACTATGCGGAGTTTGTTCAGCTGCTGCCAACCAAGTTATTGTTTTACTATCCTCTAAATGGGGGAAGAAACATCTTAACTTCTGAAAATGTTTTCTCTCTTTGAGGACAGAGTTCATCTTCGGCTTAGGGTGGTGGTGTGTGTGTTTTTGTTTTTGTTTTGGTCCAAAAAACTAGAGAACAGCAAATCCTTTTCTCTACAAACAAAATGTGCTACTTCAATGCTCCCAGTAATTTCCATAGCCTTGCTTAAATTGTTCAAAGTGTTAGGGGTGCTGCAGATGCCAAAAAAATTATACTTGGAAAATATCTTATGCTTATATGCATATATTTTGTTTGAATGAACTTCATGCTCCTGCAAGAGTGCTGGCCGTTCTGCATACTGAAAGGAGCCTTTTTGTCGACTTCCCACACACAGCGTTGCAAAGGGACCCCCATCCTGATCCATGACACACTCTGATATTCCACTCTTGGAAAACTGCTTGCTTGGGCCACCTCTTGAGTGAACCCAGCCAAAGCAATCTGGAAACTATGGTGCATTTGAAAAAGCACAGTCCTGATGGCTCAGCAGTATTTCCTTACAATTATGTGTGTTTAGTATCTGTACACTTACGAACTCTTGGCTGACAGGCTCCAACTCACAATTACCTCCTCAACACCTTCCATGAATTTAATTCTACTTGCCATCTTTACATTTTAAGTCTCATGTAGCCACCTCATAACCAGCTCCAGGTGCCTGTAATGTTAAGGGTGTTTTTCCTTCTCTGTAGCCTGAATGCCTGCTTCCTGATGCCCTTCTGAACGGCACAGAATTAGCACTGGGCCATGGGTAGTTGAAAATGCAGGGAGTGGAAAATCATCCTTGCAGGATTAGAACTGGAGGCTGATGAAGTGCTAGGGCAGATCCAGGGAAAGGTCAATGCAGCGTCAGATTAAATTGCAGGCCAGGTTTAAACTGAGACATTCATTGGGGGAGCTGGAGCAAGCACTTAGGAAGGAACCGGCGGGGTGGGGGGGTGGAGAAAAGGGACAAGCCACCTGAACTGGGGCAAAGGCAGGGACACAAGGAATTTGCAACAGTCCCATTTCGGCACCAGGTTGCTGGAATCGTGCATTGATTTCCACTTAGACTGGTGCACACTGTATGAGATGCAATATTTTTTTCCCCCAGTTTTGTTCCACAGTGGTGGGACGCAAGAATCATAGATGAAGAAAACTGTTTTAAATTTAACTGTTTTGATATTGTTTTTAACATTGTTTTAACTTGTGGTTTTTAAAGTGATGATTTTAATGTTGTAAACCGCCTTGGGTGACCATGGGACAGAAAGGCAGGATAATTAATTAATTAATTAAACAACAACAATAACAACATCTGGGCCCTGACATCATGTGAATGCTGTATACGCACACATACCCGTTCTAATGTGCTGTACACACACACAACCTTTACTCAATGGTTTAGGAATCAGGATCATAGTTTTCCATCCTGTACACACTGGACTGGAAATGTGTATGTCACATTTATATAATACATCTTCAGGTAAAGTGAAGACATCCAGAGTTGGGGTGGGGAGCAGGAAAGATGAGCTTGATCTCATAAATTCAGTGCACATGCATTTGTTAATGTGTGACCGGACCTTTAATCTCATATATGTAGAGTCTCCAAATAAGATGGATATAGGATGGGAAGGGTCTGGCTTGAGGGGCAGCTCCCTGCGCTGTTTTTTCCACTTTAGCGCTAAACCAGAAATGCATTGGGAGGAAGAGGTCTGAAGAAAGCTCTACTAACTGGCAAGAGGGAACGTTGCACAACACATTCTTTTCATCTGTGTAATGTACAGTATATACTAACCATGCTAGTCATTGACTAGCCTGTGTTGGCTAGCAAGGATCAGCACAAAGATTAATGCAGGCTGCAGGTATACAGAATGCTATTGAAACTGGGAAAGCAGCTTTTTGTTTCAAAGCAACCGAAAGATTTGCCTAAGTTTATTGCAATTCTAGCCAACCTATTCAAATTGATAGGAATGAATGAGCTATGATGCATCATACTTGCAACTGCTTTTGACTAATGGCTTTCAGACATATCTTTGTCTTGCAAAGAACACTGGCATAAGTCCTGTTTTCCTGTTATACAGATCTTGCATTGGATGCTATATGTGCAGATGCTAGTTTCAGTGTATTTTTGATGGCGCATCTTGTCAATTCATTACACTTTCCCCCATGTTTTGTTGAGCTGCCCTGTGCAAATCATTCATTTTACATCCAAGAGCCCCGCCCCCCCCACACACAGAGAGAGAGGGGGGGGGGCTGGGGGTGCTGAGAGACATGTTCCATCTGCAAGGTGAGTTAATTGCAGTACGAACTTGTGAGGCTTTTTGTTACACTGGAACTATATTAGCTCTAAAAATTTTATGAATGGTTTACTGCTGAGTTATTACTGAGAATTCCATTACTAATTGGCCTGTGCCTTTCCTCTAAAGGAACTGCATGTCAGCTCCAGTGTAATTGCCCTATTATGACAAGGACATCCTCTTAGGGACCAAAAAAAATCATTGAACTGTTTACTAACTACCTGTGATAGAGGCACACACAAGTTTCAGAATGAATGGCACATGGGTAGCCCAATCCTAACCTGCACTGGTGCAGGTGGGCTGTGTTGCCCACACTGTATCCAGCACCTGTTAAGGAGCAGGGAGGAGGTCTCCTCAAGGTAAAGGGATATTTTCCCCTTATCCCATGTCAAACCCCAGCCTGCTCAATGGGGCGACTTGGATCTGTGCCAGTATTTAGCTGGTGCAAGTCTGAGCAGTCTTGTGTAAGGCTTCCAGGTCCAGGAGGAAGGACAGGATAGGGCAGGCGCCTCATCCTCTGATCGTACCCCCTCCTGGACCTGTCCAACTCCCTGTTCTGCCCTCCTCTTGTTTCACCCTTCCTCCACCCCACACTGCTTGGCACAGCACTCTGCTGGCAGCCACAGGTCAGGATACAATACAACCAGTGGTGTCATCTACTCACCAGCAGATGGAACGCTGGGCGGGACTTAGAGTGATCGACAGCCCGTCCACTCACTTCCGCTTTCTTCGCACTCCCCGTGTGGCTTTCCCTTGCCTCGGAGGGAGCGCCTGCTCGCCAGGGGGGATGGGTGGGGGGGCGCGCCGGGTGCCTGGGCGAGCAGGCGCCCCCTCCAAGGCAAGGGAAAGCCACACAGGGAGTGCGAAGAAAGCGGAAGTGAGTGGATGGGCTGTCGATCACGCTAAGTCCCGCCCAGCGTACCGTCTACTGGTGAGTAGATGACACCACTGAATACTACCATCCTAAGGGCCCCCTCTCTATGTTTCAGGCCTTCCTGCCAGCACTGCTTACACACGAGTAATCACTCACATGCTTTATGGCAGGTTTGCGATGGCTTTCAACAGTGGAGCAGCTGCCGCACCAGCACTTGCAAAGGCTAGGACTGCACTGTGAATCGAATAAGGTCCATTTATGAAGAAACAAATGCAGAGAGGTCCTCAGTGAATTCAATGGCCTTACCCAAACAAATGGCACGTATGCGGTTCACTTCATCTGGCGTCTGTCTTTAAAAGAAGGAGGTTTACCTGTAGCATGGCAGAGCAGTGAGTTCCCCCCACCTTTTTGTTTAAAGCCAAGGAAAATGTGTCCTTTCAGCAGCTGCCAATTTGTCTCTGCTATGCCTCATGACCACATTCTGTAGAAACCACAGGCTGATGTAGAAAAAAATGGTGGTCATAGGAAGCAACAATAGCTGAAAAGATGCCATTCCTTTTAAACAGTTTTTTTTTTTAAATTGCAAGGAGGAGAAAGTTAATCTCTGCCATTTTACTAGTAGATCCCCTTTGTTACAAAAACAAGTGAGGGTAAAGAAAATGGGAAGCACTCATGACACAAATTCAATTTAAATGAATGAGGCTTTTAATAGTTAAACAACTTGAATAAAACAAACAAAATTTTGCACACTCCATAGTGTGGATGGATGCTTCAGTCATACCCTTGTGTGTGTGTGTGTGTGTGTGTGTGCGTGCGCGTTTCCAGTGGAAAACATAGAGAAGGGGCCCTTAGGATGGTTTGGGGGGGGGGGAATTTGGAGTAAATTGATGGCTAGAGCTTCCTCATCAGGTGCAGCATTTTTTATGATGCTTACTTTCTGAACATTGAATCAACACAGCAGGCTTGTCAGAAATGAAACCATTGTACAGGGAAGAGGAGAATGAAGAAAATCGAAAGATGCAGCAGACTGAGAAGAAAAGCAGACAAGGTGGTGGGCAAAAGATATACCCCATTCCTTTTATTTTATGGATAAACTACAACTTCTCAATCTTTCAGGACAAAACTGTTATAGCTCTACATCTTTCTTTAAAGTAGTGGTTCTCAAACGTTTTAGCACAGGGACCCACTTTTTAGAATGGAAATCTGTCTGGGACCCACTGGAAGTGATGTTATGGCCGGAAGTGATGTCAATGTGACACCAGAGCCTGCTGGTTTTCTGAGAATGCAGCAATAAGATGGGTTATTTCTCAGCCATTTTCCAATAGCAAAGTGAATCAGAACGAAAAAAGCCTTTTTACAACCTTGACACAAGCAAAAAAGCCACACAGCACCCCCCCCCTTTCCAGCATCCCATCTTCCCATATTTTCAATGATGGCTGCTCTAGGTGACACACCTGAAACTGGCTCATGACCCACTGGTGGGTCCCAACCCACAGTTTGTGAACCACTAGCCTAGACTTCACAAAACTAATCATCATTATGCTGACAGATTTCACATCACTATCTTGGCAAAGTGTGGAGGAGAACCAAGTGTCTGGTTATTTATATTATGTGAAAAGTGGATACTTATCAGGCAAGCGGTAGTACAATTCATTGTTTCTCTATGAGTGATGACAAGCTTCCTTCCTCTCTATGTATACTTAAAATCTGACTAATAGTTGACATATTTTTAATGATAGCCCTGAACAGTCAAGATGAGGAAATGAATAGGTCTTATGGTCCTCTTGAGGGGTAAGACTGAAAAAAATGCCTGCTTGTGGGAGATACAAACACTAGGGGGAAAGCCTTGTATTGGTCACCTTACAATGTCTAATTTTGGAAGTGAATGCCATAATTTGGAAATGCTGGGAATATTAAGATTCAGCAGACATGCACTTGGTTCCACACAACTGGCCATTTGCATATATGAAACTATATCAGGACCTAAATAGACCCATATTTAGATAATGGGTCTGATATGGCCTTCTCTGTGGAGGGGGATGAAGATCAGGCCTCTGCAGAGTAGCTGCTTCTCAGCAGATCTGAGAAACTGGGAGGCAGAGTCTGAATGACCCAACAGCAATCAGCTGCACCCTTGATGGTGCAAGAATGATGGTGAATGCAGGCTGAGTTGCAAAACTGGAGAAGGAGTGATGGTTTAGGTGCCTGAAGCTTCCTTTTCAGTGGAGCTACTCAGTCAATGAGTTGGAGCATGAGCATCATATCAGGGCCTGGTTGATTCCCGGAAGGATAAGGGTTTACCCCCCGTTTCCTTTCTTCCACCCCATCCTGTCTCTTGCAGAAGTGCTCAGTTCTTTGCTGCAGCAGTAGCTTAGTACAGAGCTGTCTTGCTTGAGAGTCAGTACCTAAACCTGGTGCTCCAGTCTCCCTTGAGATCCCATCTCAGTTCAGACTTGATTTACTGTTCTTGCTCACTGGTCCCTCTGAGATGACTAGCCTGATGGCTTTGACTGCCTACTTAGGGGCACTGAAAGGGTTGAGAGACAGAAGGATGATAGGGAGGAAAGTAGAAGGAGAGCAGATGAGAGCAGGAAGGCAATGTGAGCTAGAGAAACAGAGGGCAAAGAGGAAGGAAGTACTTGTTGAGGCTTGAGAGAGAGCTTTGCAAGGAAGAGACTGGAGATCCTGAGGACACTTAAGAGGTTGTAAACTCTTTTTTGAGGAGAAACAGAGCCAACAAGGATAGATCATCTCCCCCTGGTTGGGCCAAGAGCAAGGCAGGTGGACACTCACTAGATGAGGGAGACAGCAGTGTAATCCTGCATACGGGACTGGAGAAGGAAGCTGCTCAGACTTAGAACTTGTATGACTGCAACTTTACTGTAAATAAGCTCCACTCCCTTTGAACACAATCCAGGGGATCAACAGTCTTGTTCTTTAAGGAGGAACAAGATGCCCCTTTTGATGCCTCTCTAACCCTTGCGATGAAGCTGAGCCAGGGGGCGACATCACACTGGGATCTAAGCTTAAAGTTTTATCGGTAAGTCAACGAAGAGGTAGGAAGTTCTCATTAGAGGGTAATAACTGCCAGGGATAATGGAGGACCCACAAAGTTTGATGGCATAAGAACACACCCGAGTCTAGAACACAGAGCCATCGTGGGCTCCAATGGCGCCCAGGGCAGGGCAGGGTGACAACATGGCATTACCATGGCCCTAGTGATGCTGCCCCGCCCCTTGTGCAACCCCACCACACCCCCAGCATCTGGAATAGCTCCATTTGGCATCTATTCCAAAATGCAAGGGGACAGGTGGGCTGCACATGGCAGCAGTCCTGGCACTCCTCCACGAACTGTGCCCTGGCAGCCACCATGTGTTGCCCCATAAGCGGTCCGCCTCTGCTAGAACAGCAGTGTTCAAGGCAGCCATGCAAGGCAGAGACTGGAGATCCTGAGTGCCAATGTGCCAAAGTGCCATGGCACAGTGGTGTGCCACAAATGGTCCAAAGGTGTACCACAGGAGTTGGGGAGAAAGTCATTTATTAGTAGGGCCACTAGGGGATGTGAGCCCCCGCTGTAGTGCGGTGTGCCTTGTGAATTGTCAGAAAGTGATGGTGTGCCTTGTCAATGTTAGCACCTTGTCCGTGCTAAAACCCTCAGGCCCATTTTGACCGTATACCAAGGAGTTTCTTCAACATCCCTGGAGACTCCCTCTTGTTGTCTTGGTATCCTAGCCGTACCAATGCCTTCTTCACTGTCTCCTACTATCCAGCCTTCCCCCTTTCCACCCTTCCCTCTGGTCCTTTCCTTTTCCTTGCTGTTCTTCCTTCCTCAACCTTCCCTGATAAGCTGCTTTTAAGGGCTGCTGATAACCAGTGACATCAGCAGTTGATCATCATCACAGCTGATCGGCTGCATATCATTCTTCTGCCAGTAGGGCATGGTGGCCAGCCAACTGGCACAACTAAATTTGCTATCTTTGGTGTTTTTTTTCTATTCATAAAGCTCCTTGATATTAGGAGTGGATCATTCACAGCCTGCATTGCCCATTTTATTTTTACCATGCAACATCAACCCAGCTAGTTTGCTGCACATGTCTTTCCTGATATAAAAAGCATAAGTGTTAACATAAGTAGGAATGTATACAAAATCCAGGCTGTGGGAAGAACAGCTTAAGGCTCTGAAAACATTTCTTCTTGCTTGCACCAGATTCTGCCCATTTTCTACTAAGCACCATCCCATCAGCCAACATTTGTGGGCAAGCAGTGGTGGTCTGAATTGCTCCCCGCCAATGTAGTAACGAAGCATAATATTTAATCATCCCTCTCCCTTTCCTCTGGGCTGAGGTGGGAAATTTTTGTGGAATGAATTATTTTTCCCTTATTTTCTTCTCTACAGGCTCTCTATCTCACCACCTAATGCAATGTCATGGTACAAAAATAAGATAAGGTGGGTTGTTCCGTGGATTGGACCACACAGGTAGTGCATGCAGGTTCTAATGTGAGGAGCCAATGAGAATGTACATAGAATGACAATGAATGCACATAGAATGTACAGAGAATCCAGTTTCATGACTTTGCAGGGTTTTTATAGCCATCATGATTTGTTGATACAAGCCCAGAGGCTGTTGCAGTGACTCAGGATGCAATCCTAATCAATTTTCCAGCTCCGGTAAGGGTAATGCAGCTCCGAGATGAGGGAACAAACATTCCCTTTCCTTGAAGAGGCCTCTGTGACTGCCTCCCAACTGCAGGATGCAGCACATGCCCCACTGGCACAGTTATGTCAGTGCTGGAAAGTTGGTTAAGATTGCGCCCTCAGGTAAAATCTTTCTTCCAAAACCCTATGCTCTAGTTGATTTTTCTGACTCTGACTTTCTGTATCAAGCTTGTGCAAAATAGAAATGGGAAAATGAAATGGAAGAATGTCCTGCACCAAGTGAAGAACAAATGGGAGTAGCCCCCTGTTTCCAAGGGATGGTGAAGTGAGTCATTCTCAAACATACAGGAAGGTTTGCAACCACCTCTCCAGATTTGGCTCCACTAATTTGGTCATTAGGCATTCTGAAATTGTTCCTGGAACCTCAAACACAACCGAAGGCTATGGAAAATGAGCTGCATTCAGTCGTGACAGACCGTGAAAGAGGCTTAAAAAGGGAAAATGTAATCCCACTCCTGTTCTTGAGAGACAGACCTCCAGCTTGGAAGGATTTCTTCTTGGAGCAGTGTTCAAATGCACTGGGCTGGTATCAGCTTTGAAATGGAAGCTAAATTAGTCACATCTCGTCCAGTTTCAACTGCATCTTCTCTGAATTATCTCTTTCCTCATTCCTTTCTCGGCACAACAGACTTGATGTTGTGTGGGAGCTCACTGTGACCTTTGCTGACTTCCTTTTCCCCACCAAGCAAAGGCAGGATAATTAGTCAAAAACTGGAAGAGGACTTGCCCAGCCAGGTTCATTTCCTACTTTGACCCCAATTTGATTGGACCTGGAAGATAATTTCCATTCCCCATAAGACAGCCCCAGCGACGCTGGCTGCTTCCATGTATATATCAACTATTTCATAATTATTGATACTTATTTTGCAGGGCCAGTCCAAGAAATGTAGCACCTGGGAGAAATTCCAGCCCCCATTGTATAATTATGAAAATAAATAGCAAACTATTTGTTGTGCCCCAAATTAGCTGTCCTTTATGGTGCCCTGCATTTTGGCTGGCTTCCTTCCCCCCCCCCTTCCCCTTGTGAAGAGCCAAGTATTTACAGCACAATCCTATGCATGATGACACAGAAGCAAGTCCTGCTGTATTTAAGGGAGCTTGCTTGCCGGGAAGAATTGCATGCAGTGCAATCCTGTACACGTTTACTCAGAAGTAAGTCCCATTATGTTCAGGGAAGCTTATTCCCAGGAAAGTATGTATAGGATTGCAGCCTTCATCATATAAACAAAGCAAAACCAAAAGTGCTCGAGCTTACCTGTGACATGGACAACATGGAAAGGTTTCTCTGGCGTGCCAATGACCTTTAGTGGATGTTCCTCTTGGAAATCATATTCATACTCTTAACCAGGAGCCAACCCTAACTATATTTCCTTGACAGTGAAGCCTCACTGATTTCAAGGGAGCATAATTCCAGACAAGTGTGGTTAGTATCACAGTCTTAAGCACAATGATAAAATCAACACTGACCGACACAGATAAAATCTGGGAATCTTCCATCTGCAAAATCCACTTGTGTGCATAACTGGTAGGGATGTACATAAACTAGCACTGCAATCCAGAAAAAGCATCTTTTTCTTTTCTTTTCTTTTTTGTGAAGGCTTTTTGCAATAAATAAATACAATAGTGGCTGATGCCTGTCATTAAAATTTTAGCCTTCTTGGACCACTCCTCAAAACCATTGACACCAACAGCATTATTTCTTTGCTATTTATTTACAAGTACATTTCCACCTCTAAATATCAATCCTGGGGCAAGGAGCAGGGGAAAGATGACAGCAGCTCAATCCTGAATACAGCCGGGACATTCATATTGTGCCACAAAACACCTAGCTGCTTCAGAGTGAATTGTGAAATGCACAATATTTTTCCTCTTAGAATAATCACACAAGATGCTGGAAAGAGCACGAATGCTGCATAGAAATCTGCCTACAATGACTTCTCCCATGTCCTATGTCAGGCAACAATAGCTGTTCTGCAGGTAACAAACTTAAAAGGTGCCATTGCCATACCTCTTCCCTCACACACGCCAGTTCGATCCAGACTGGGGCCTGAGCAAGCTATGCTGTAAGCAGACTCTTTGGAGGCACATGCTGTAGCAGCCCTGTTCTGACATTTGCTAAGCACCAGAGTCCCTCAAGTGACTGGGAGCTCAGCCATTGACGTCACTGAACAATAGGCAAAATATTTCCTCCTCCTCCATAGCCCTGAACTGTAAACACCAAGCCTGCACACAGCAGGCTGAACATTTGGGGAGAGGCGGGAGAAAGCGACTGTGAGAAGCTCTGGAGCAGTGCTGCCAGAAAACAAGCAGCTGCTCTCCTGGCGGCACAACCGGCTTCCTCAAACCCCCCCCCCACTTTTTTTCCTGCAACACGGCAAGGTATTTGGTTGATTTCGGAGCACAAAGTAGTAAAAGTCTTATAAGGGGGGGGGGAATCACCCCTGCCGCCTGATACAAATACCTTTTGAAATCTCTCTATAGCTGCCTGTCGAGTTAGCCACAGGCATGTATTCCAGAGGGAATGAACTTGTCTTCCTTTTCAGCAACTGAATTTGGGGGAATTGCAATACAATCCTGAACAGGGGAACAAAAGGTCAGGCAGAATCCAGGGAAAGGAAAAAGGGAGGGGTGATACTGAAGGGTCTCCTTTCATGGGGTATGGAAATGGACTGGGGAAATTGGGTCTGGCCAATCCTATTAAATTCATCTTCCCTTTCATCATGAGGTGCTGAGGAGCTCACCATTTGTGAGACTGATCTGAAGTGGTTCTGCTAACTCCTAAAAGGATAGACCCAGAGTGGCAATCGCTGATCTTCTGAGGAATAGAGCAAAAGAAATGGAGAAGGAACTACATTTGGTGCTCGCATTTTTTTTTGAAAAAGGAACGTTATTACCATCACACAGCTAAACTGCCTCTCTTCCTTCATTAATCTCCCCTTCCCCTCCCCCCAAAATTTGCTAATATCGCACTAATATTTTTATAAGGGAGACTTAAAAAAATCCTTTTTGCTTGGAATAACTTATTATGAAGGTCATCAAACATAAAATAGGAGGGAACTGTTGTAACACCAAGTCAATCTGGTCAATATAACTTTCATTTTCTTTACAGATGGAGGATATCAAGAAAAAAAACTGGTTTGTGTCTTAATTGTGCAGTTGACCTAAATTCCAATTACTCTCCAATTGGCTTGAACTTTGAAAAGAAATATAGAAATATTCTTAACAGCAACAACTAGATCTTTTTACTTTTGGTGACTATTTTGCCCACTCTGTCATTTCTTGGTATCTCCAAAAGTGGGACTTTCTCCCAGCGATTGCCATCCAAGAGAAAATTATCATTCTTGGAAAAGTCTCATTCTTGGACCGTCTAACAATCCACTTCCCATGAATGCAAACAGGAGAACAAGAAGAAAAATCAACCTTTCATGAAGAACAACTAGGGGCACATAGAACCAAGAGTACTAAGATTACGCTGCATTTCATTTGCAAACTCCTGCCCACAGGTTGGAACTTTTCTTCTTAAAAGTCCTAACTAGGCATTATGCTAAATCTCATTATCACTAGCAGAGTCAACTGTTCCTCCAACCATAGAAGCTTCAGGAGACCTGAGGATATGGAGAGCTTTAATCCTTAGTCCTGCCACACCAACATTGCCCATTGCAGGTGGTATTTGACAACAAAGAAGAAGGCCCCCAGTGCTAATGAGTGCTTTTTCCCTTTATCAAACAGCAGCTGAGAACTCCAATCTAAACTGAGCCAGGCACAACCACAGCCCTACTGACTTAGAAGTTTCCCCACCAACAGACAAAGCATGAATGCTGGTGCAACTTCAGAGGCCTCTGTCACCCCCCACCCCCCACTGCAGAACGCTGTGTGTGGCTCTGCGCATCCCTGGAAACCACTGGAAAGCTGGTTAGGACTGAGCTGCAAAAGAAGCATAAAAAACCAGTGGTAGTGTGTAGATAAGTAGCATAGTACACAATGCAATTCATTAATCTCTGACATGACCTAATACAACATTTTTAAGGAAGAAAATGTGAGAACTTGTTGCCTAGTGGAGAAAAATTCTTAACTTTTGTTACTCACTAGCAGCTACCACCTTACTAAAGTTCCATGACCACCTCTCCAGTACTTCCTTTCCATAGGACTGGGCCATAAGTAGGGGTGTGTGTGTGTGTGTGTGTGTGTGTGTGTGTGTGTGTGTGTGTGTGT
>JAJKFI010000050.1:4296757-4370214 GCA_029204185.1 Lerista edwardsae | reverse complement strand
TGTGTGTGTGTGTGTGTGTGTGTGTGTGTGTGTGTGTGTGTGTGTGTTTGGTGATATTTTTTCCATTAAAAAAGCAAATTGTGGTGTTATGTGTTTTTATTCTACATCCAAGTTCTCGTTTTTATTCATTTTAAATGCTTTAAAATTGTACTAGGTAGATGATACAGGTGATATAGTGTCGGCAGATGCAGCCACAGTATTATTTCTAATTGGAAATTAGTCTGTTTTAATTTCTGGAAAATGCCTTCAACACCAAAATGCGGTGTTTGTGTTTTTATTCAGATATTTTAACTACCAAAAGGCAGTTGTTAATGCCCAAAAGGCAGTTTTCAACAACAAAACAACCACCCCTAATCATAACTATTTCACAGCACAAGCCTTTGTATGAGTTCTTGGAAGGGAGTTCCATGGAGGACAATATATACCTTGCTCAAGTCGGTGCACAGAACTGCAGTCTTAGGGGAATTTAGTCTGAATGTTCCAGATGAAAACTCTTCAGGCAGAGTCCCCACGTGGAAAATCTGAGCAAATGTACATTTTCTGAAAAATGATCAGTGCAAAATGATATTAGTACACAACTGTGCATGTATCACGCAGGCTGTTTTGCAGACCAAACTGTAGCAGCTGCAGCTAGCACCCATTATAATTAAAAAAACCCACAAAACTGGATACTTCCATTTGATCCTCAAGCTTTAGAAGCTGTATTTTGTTCAATGGAGTAGAAACTGCATTTCCCCTCTCCTCAACCAAGTGCAAAAATTGGCTTGAAACTCAACATTAAAAAAACTAAGATCATGGCAACCACTCCCATCATTTCCTGGCAAATAGAAGGGGAAGAAATGGGAGCAGTGACAGACTTTATTTTCCTGGGCTCCAAGATTACCGCAGATGGTGACTGCAGCCATGAAATTAAAAGCCGTTTACTTCTTGGGAGGAAAGCTATGGCAAACCTAGACAACTTAATAAAAAGCCGAGACATCACCCTGCCAACAAAGCTTCGCATAGTCAAGGCGATGGTTTTCCCAGTAGTAATGTATGGCTGTGAGAGCTGGACCATAAGAAAGGCAGAGCGCCGAAGAATAGATGCTTTTGAATTGTTGGAGAAGACTCTTAAGAGTCCCCTAGACTGCAAGGAGATCAAGCCTTATTGCTCCTTGGAAGGATCTCAAATACTTTGAAGCCAAAGCTCAAATACTTTGGCCACCTCATGAGAAGAGAGGACTCTTATCTTTAGAAAAGACTCTCATGCTGGGAAAATTGAAGGCAAAAGGAGAAGGGGATGGAAGAGGATGAGATGGTTAGATAGTGTCACCGAAGAAATGAGCATGAAATTGGGCAAACTCCGGAAGCTAGTGGAGGACAGGGTGTGCTGTGGTCCATGGGGTCGTGAAGAGTCGGACACGACTTAGCGACTGAACAACTAACCAAGTCACATCTGCCAGAATAATTAAAGACAGAGCCAAACCAAAGAATTTGTTTTAGCAATCCAAACCAAAATGGAAGCCGCATCATCAGATTATGCACACAGGAGGATAAAATAGTGTGCTGGTGAATAAAATGTCATTGTGACTTTCAGGAAAAAATGCTCGAATATCCATGACTCCTTGTGCATGAATAGAGAACAAAGCACACTGCTTAAGCCTGTGAAATAGGGAGGCATAATAACCATATTTTAAAATTTAATTGGATTACCTTCAACTCATAAAAAAAGTTTACGGAAGGGAATTATTGTGAATGGTGGAGAAGTCTCCAAAATTAAGATATTAGAAAGGAGCTTGCAAAGTCCCAAAGGAGTATTTGAACAGAAAACAACTAAAAATGAAAATATAACTCAACATGAAATGCATGCTTAAGCACATGTCCATAGAGAAAATGTTGCTATTTGGTTCACCTGGCTTTATGAACTAAATCTTGTATTTATGATAAGGAAGGATGCTTTCCTTATCGTTCAGGCATTTTCTCCACCCTAAAAAGAAAGTGGAAACTACATTTTTCATTGCATTTTTTTTGTCAACAGCTGCACTGTAATAATATAATTATATTTACAGTATATTCCAATAGGGAACTCAGCTCCATGTATAGACCACTGAAATAGATATCTGGGGGACTGGCAAGGGAAACCTACGGTCCTCATTAATGCAAGTCTTGTGGAAAAGGTTTTGGGGACAACTAGCCCCCAAGTTCCGGTGGGCTCCAAAATTAGCACAAGACTGCCGGGAGTCTGCCTTGAAAATGAGCCTTCTTCTGGAAAGAAAAGGTCCAGTCCCATCGCCTCCATCCAGCATTCAGCTAGCAAATAATTCATCTCTTGTATCTGATCATGATACGCCTCTCCTTAAATCCCTACACTGGCTTCCTGTCTGCTCCAAGATCTTCTGGCACAAGCTCAGCTCCATGGGTGGACCTCTGAAATAGATCCCTGGTCTTCAAGGTCTTCACACCTTGGCTTCCCCCTCTCTCAGTTTTTCACATTCCATGACACTTCTGCCCATGCCCGTTGCTCTTCTAGCTCCACCATGCTCAGCCCCCTGAAGGTCTCATGCTCCCTTAAATGGTTCCATTCTTTTTTCTCTGGGAACTCCTTCCAAAATCATGTGGGGAAAACCTCCTCTCTTCAAATCCCTCCTCGAAACCCACCTTTTCTGTGAAGACTTTCGCACTTCTTCCCTGTTTGTTTATCCTGTTGCAACAAAACCTAACTACATGTCCATTTTTTAAAAATTGCATATTCTTCCCCACTGACCTTGGCATTACTCTCATTCCTTCCTCCATTATCTCCCTTATTCAATTGTGAGCACTTTGGGTCAGAGACCTGCCTTCTCTCCTATTGTAAAGCATGTTAATAGCACTACATAACACAAATAACAAATAATAAAGAATGCACTGACTGCATAGTTCACACACTGTCAAATTCGAGTTGTGTACGTGCTCTGTCAAATTCACAGGCTACACATTCTTGGTAGCTTCAGGGTGCTTGCTTAGAGATTCTCCATGTGATCAGGCAAATCCACATGGTGGAACGGTGATGTATGATGGCCCTGCCTCATGGAAGAATGTCCAGCATGTTGCAGCTATAACATTTGGATCAGCCCTAACACAGCAACTCTTCTAGAATTTGATATCTTAAAACATGGCTAATAATAACTGGCGCGTGACATGCACTTCAAGACCCAGAACTGTAAGTACTCTACATTTAGCCTAGAGAGTCAATAGGAAAGCCCCTTCTTACTTGCCATCCTCTACATCATCTATCCCCTGAGCTGGATACTACAGAGACCTTCTAGGATGTGTTGGCATCTTTATACATGTATAGTGCCCTCTTCTGGGGGGAACTTACATTTTCAAGAATATAATGAATGCAGACCAGCAGACCAAGCATAATTTTAGAATCCACACCCAATGCAACCAAACTTCTGTCGGGATGTGGAAGGGTGATGACATCACACAGCTAGCCAATCAGCCCTGTGCATAGCCAGCTTCTGCTTCAGATTCAGGTTTTAACTGAGCTCAGTCCTGAGGATTGCTTGTCTGATTTATTTTGTTTGGACATAGTCTGCATCTACTTTGTTCCTACAACTAAGAGACAACTGAAAGTTAAATACACAGAACAACAAAAATAAAAGTAATGCTGAAGCAAAGCAAAATCCTCCTCATTTCAGTATGCTGACGAGGAATCACAATGTGTGTGAGTTCAATCTGAGCATTTCAGAGAGCCAACACAAACCTATTCCCCACAGGCTCCATTAGGAGTTATGCATTCTATGCCTGCAATTCTTATGTAAGCACATCTTCCTCTTTTAACTGAATCACTACCATAATGGAGGGTGTCTTATTGAACAGAAGCACAATTATTTGCTGTGTATTTAGCTATGCAAGAAATAGGACATAACTGTTCCCACAGTTTGATGCTGTTTCCACTCTTTTGTTCACTATGAGGCTACTCCATTTCTTCTAAGGGATCCCTGCCTGCAGTAATAGATATAATGATCATCTGAATTAAATTCTCCCATTCCTGTCCATTTTAGTTCACTAATTCCCATGAGGGCAATGTTCAGTCTTGACATCTTGCGTTTGACCACATCTAGCTTACCTTGATTCATAGATCTGACATTCCGGGTTCCTATGCAGTATTGTTCTTGGCAGCATCGTACTTTCCTTTCACTTCCAGACACATCCACAGCTGAGCTTCCTTCCTGTTTTGGCCCAGCTACTTCATTCTTTCTGGAGCTACTAGTACTCATCTTCTGCTTTTATTTCCCCAGTAGCATAGTGGACACCTTCTGCCTTGAGGGGCTCATCTTCCAGTGTCATATTGTTTAGCCTTTTAGTACAGTAATCCATGGGGTTTTCTTGGCAAAAGTACTGGAGTGGGTTGCCATTTCCTTCTCCAGCAGACCACGTTTAGTCAGAAACTCTCTACTATGACCTGTCCATCTTGGGTAACCCTACATGGCATAGCTCACAGCTTCATTGAGCTACTCAAGCCCCTTCGCCACGACAAGGCAGTGATCTATGAAGGGGATATATTTCTTACTGGTAATTAAATTTCTATTACAATTTCCTGATCTTCAATGAAATGCTCAGCTAAGAACAATGTAAATGAAAACCAATTGTACAATAACATATAACTTCAGAACCTAGGCTTAGGGTTAGGTTTACCCACTCAGTTTTATGTCTGACTCTTGGCGACTTTAGAGGCGAGAGTTCTCCATGCTACCCTGCCCAAGCACAGCTTCTTTCAATTGTTGGGAGTTCATCTTTGTATCTGTTTTTGATGGTGTTGAGCCAGCATTTTCTTTGTCTGTCCCTTCTTCTTGTTCCACTATCAAAACAGGAGACGATACAAACCATGTTAATATTGCTGTCAAAAGTGACCATCACTCACCACCATCAGTCAATCAGACAGGGGAAAAAATTATTTCCAGACCAAGCAATGGAGTTTGTAAACTGAATGAGAAAAAAAAACCCTCTTACCTACCACTTAATTTCTATCTAATGAAATTTCTCCAGTATTCAGAAGGAATACATCTTCAAATGCTACGCTAAACAAGTTTTGTTGGCAACAAACAGAATTTTGTGTGAAATGATGGACCACATCCACGACATGGTTAGGATGGGGAAACAATATACTGTACATCTGTTTATTGCAAACCGCTCGGTGTCATCATCCCATGCAACGTATTAATAAAGTGTATTTACTAATGTAAGACCCTTCATGTTTTCATTCACTTCCTTTCCATCCCACCCCCTCAAGCTAGTTCGAAGAAATAAATCTCAGCTGGACAGTGGAATGGGTAAGAAACTCCATCTGGACATAAAAATGAAAAGCATGTTATAATTTGGCAGGTAGTGGAAAGAGTTTGTGTGTGTGCGTGCGTGTGTGCGTGCGTGCGCATGTGTGTGTGTGTGCGTGTTTTGTTCACCACAAACAGAGGGTTTGAAAGGTCACTGCCCACACGTTCTCCTCCTAGCAGCTTGACCCTGCAGTTCTAGCTGCTGTCAGATTTCACAGCTGAACAATGTTCTTGTTTGCTTATACTAAGCAGAGTGAAAGCTCTTGCCTCAGCTTCTTGGTGTGCCCAAGATCCATCGTGGGGAGGGGAATCGAAACAAAACTTCCTTTGGAAATGAGTGGTCAGGGTTACTTGGTCAGCATGCATAGAAGATTGTTTTATTTACCCTTGGAAAGACCAGGTTGGCTGCTGCTGAAGAAGAGCCTTCTCACTCAACATGCATCAGGCTTTAATTTATTGTTCTTTGTACACTTCGGAGATCTGCACTTTCTTTTGCTCTTTCCTTCCAGGGGATCTAGTGGGCCACTAGTAGACCCTTTGACTCTTCTGAAATCTAAGTGGCAATGCCAGTGTTCAGCCAATTTTTAAACCTGGGCACTTCTCAATTCAAAGTTGTTGTTTTCTCACTAGATCTGAAATTCAATGACAGTGTTTTTTAAATGTCATTGCCTGGCATAAATAACCGTGCAATCCCATGTATGTTCAGAACTAAATCTGATTGTGTTCAGTGGGACCTACTCCCAAGAAAGTATGCAATGGATTGTTGTATAAGAGGCATACATAACCCAAGAGCTTTTACACTGCTTACAGGTTGAACAGTTTGTACCTCTTCAGTTACATTATAAATGGTATAATACAATACCTCTCCAGAAAACCAAACAAACATGTTGTACAAACGCCAAGCAAATCTGAGCAAACATCATAAACATATTTTCCACTCAGTAGCAATCCTGACATTAACCACTCTACATGACATCATCTGATTATGCAATCTAGACCAGTGTTTCTCAAACTGTAGATCAGGACCCACTAGGTGGGTCTGTTAGGACATGGGACATCATTTATGAAGAGCAATGTCAGAATAAGGTCCCATGGAAGAGATGGAAAGCACTGTTATCATCAGATAGCTAAATCATTCCCAAGGGATAATTGCTTAATCTTTTTTATGAAAAGCTCTGAAGAAGGCTGAAGACTCTCCCTTGATCTGAACATGAACATGAAACAATGCATTGCGATAACCACTTGCTGAGAGGATGTTTTGGAAGGCATGACTTCAGCACATGACCGGCACTGACACAGTCACTGACAAGCTATGCCTGAGAGCATCATTTTGTGGAGGCTGGGCTTTTGTTTTTAAATGTGGATTTTTTTTTGCAAAAAAATAAAAAAAATTAAAAATTGCTTATCTTACAAAAAAAAAATCAGTGTTCATTTTGATGTTTGGAGAAAGCTGACCATGTGCTAAGTGCCAGCAATGGGAGGACGGTGGAGACGGTGCTGCTTTAGACTCAGATAGCCACTGCAGGGTGCTGTGCTATCTTTCTTCACTGGGAGGAGAAGGCAGCAAGCAAGGGGAGAACAAGGGAGAAAGGAAGCGGACAGGGAGGGGCAAGATTAAGGTAGAGTTCAATTGACCGAGCACGACTCCTCTGAGCTTAGAGTGCTAGAATCCTAACCCCAGGCTGGAATCGGCAGGCCAACACACCTGCCCCATATCCAGCTTTTTCCCTTTCCAAGTAATGCACAGTGGCCCGGATGGGGCTACTCGAAATTGGCAATGCAACTCTAAGTGGCTGGGCTAAGATCAGGGCTGCCCTGGCAGGGAAGTTAAGATCTGGCCCAAAGGCCGGATCCTGTCTCTACCCCCTCGCCAGTCCAGACTGGCCACAGGCCTGCCCATTCCCCACCACCCCACACCCCGTCTGTCCTCCTGCCCCTCCCTGAGCCTCTGTGCCGGCCAAGCAAGGCTGGCCTTCCCTTGCCAGTGCAGCTTCGGGTCCAGGTCCGGGCACAGGGAGGCCAGCCCAAGCTGCTTGCGCCAGTCTCTGGGTCCTCCAAAATGGCGCAAATGTGCTTTACTGCCTCAAGCAGAGTTAAGATTCTTCCATGAATCATAAAACTGGGTTTGCAAACTAATTAAACTCCACATGCTGCAACTCATCTATTTTTTAAAAAAAATTGTATTCCTCCTGCAGCCCAATCCTAAGCAGCGGCGACATAATAAGGCCGACATAGCAGGGCCACATCCTATGCTCAGCAGGAGGCGGCAGCAGCAGCTGCACAGGGCAAGGGGAGGTTTTCCCCTTGCACCCGGGTAAGTCCCAGCCAGCCCTATGGGGCTGCTCGGATCTGCACCTGATGTTTTGCAGGCGCAGGGGAACGTACACAGCAGCGGCCCAAACTGGGACCGCCCTGGTCGGGGACAAGGTTTAGGATATGGCACTATGGCTGTTGTGTGTCACCGCCCCCATCGTTGCTCACTGCACAGCTCTGTTACACCCCTGGCACCTCTGGAAAGCCTGCAGCGAGGTCCTGCACCAACCAAGCGCTGCCGGCGCTCAACTGGCACTGCTGATGGGTACAGCGGCTCCCGTGCACCAACGCTGCTGCTCGCACCAGTCCCGTGCCCAGCTCATCAGCGCAAATGCGCTTGACGGCACATTTGCAACAGCATTGGACCGGCGCAAGAGCGTAGCCCCGGTGCAACGCAGGTATAGAATTGTGCTCTTAAGCCCAGAATGTACTAATCAGTACAATAACCCAATTTTCTCCAGTTTAATTAGCTAATTCTCTTTGGCTTATGTATATGGTGGAGGACTCCCAGTTTCTGACTATTGTTGCCATATTTAATTAGAAAACAAGAACCCCAAACTTCTTTCACCTCTTAGTTAATTATATACAATTTTATTTTGTTTCCCAGAAAGCAAGAAAATGTGGAATCCATTTTTCTTGCTATTAGACTTCTAAGGGCTTTGACTTGGGTGTTTTGTAATCAATATGTTTTCCTTAGTCTCCATTGCCATGTGGGACTGCATCTTTGTAGAACATACTGTACTTTCCCTGGTCTTTTAATTAGAGCAACCACATCAAACTTTTGTGGGCAGCATGAATAAGACATACTAAGGTTGTTTGGGCTTCGCCTGGGCCCAGCCTGCAACCGCTTATAAAACGGAGCTGGAAGGTCCTGGTATATGTATAATTCACATACGTGGTAGGATATAAAATCCAAAATGTTATGTTGTGCAGTCTTTAATAATGGCACTGAAATCCTATTTTGTAAGGGATGCTATCTGTAACAAAGTTCCAAAGGATCTTATAAATTATCATTTGCTGTAACAAAAACAAGAATACGTTGGACTGCGTGTATTGCTAATTAGACAATAAATCAGAATTGAGCTTTTTTTTTAAAAAATGGAAACAATTGAGAACTCAGAACTAATAATTATGGTTGTTAATGATATTCACACTGTTTACTGAGTGCACTTGAAATAAATCAGAAGAAACCGAATAGGCATGTTTGTTTCATACATTTATGTACCTGGAAAAATATTCTTCAGTATTTCTAATGTAGTATAATGACACCATTTTCAGAAACAGTGGCAACTTGTGGCTATTGCAAGACTTCAAACTCTCCTTGACATCTGCTGCATTGCCACTGTGCCACAAAGAATTAGAGGTTTTTTTTTAAATGAATAGTTCATCCTGTATTATCATGGCTTGGCATCTTTAATGAAAACATGCATTTAGCTTTGCTAATTGCCTGAAATAGCATTCCAAATTAAAAACTGGATGTGTGGTAAACCACTCAGGGCACAATCCTAACCAAGCAATCCTTCCCAGCACAGACCTAGCTGTGCCAATGGCGCATGTGCTGCATCCTGCGGTGGAGTAATAGTCACAGAGGCCTCCCCAAGGTAAGGGAATGTTTGTTCCCTTACCCCAGAGCTGCGTTACCCTTACCCTAGTGCTGGAAAGTTGGTTAGGATTGTGCCCCCAGATGACTGACACATTCACATTTGAACTGACCAAGGCACATTCCCCTTCTTCTTTTACCGATGACCGCACCTTATCTGCACAGTCTCATCACAATGGCAATCACAAAGAGAGACACCCCAAATCTGCCTCAAGAATTGCATTTGGAAGACCTCAAGCTTTGTTCAATTTGAGCAGAGTTTATGTTACCGTTCCATTTAGCACAGTGGTATTCAAACATTTTAAACCCACTTATTAGAATGGCATTTGTGTCAAGACCCACTGGAAGTGATGTCATTAACTTGGAAGTGATGTTGTGGCAGGAAGTGATATCATCAAGCAGGAATGACACTCCTGAAATGCAAATTGGCATTTCTGAACTGCAGCCATTGTACAACCATGAAACGTTCCTGACAGAAAGCAAATGCTACTGTTGCCAAGCAAATCCAGCTGTGAACTTTGATTATGGATGCCATTTTTTCCTCCTATACCAGCAAACCCAGGTGTTTGAATTATTGAATCTGCTCAGTTTGGACTCAGTCGAGGTGAACATTGGTCTGTGAGCCATCTGTGGGCATAACTTTGGTCTTATCCCTATAAAAGAAAAATCCCAAGAAACTGAAAATGTTCCTTTAAAAAGGTCATATTGATTACCTATCCTAAAATTACATAAAACATGGCATCTGGAATGTTGATTGCATAGTATTGATTTTAAGCTAATAGACTGATCATGTCATCAAATTATGCCTCTATGCTGGGTCCACCTATGCTGGTAGACCACAACATAACATTGGCAGAAAAAATGTACATCAAAGTAGTAACACCATGATGCCAACATGAAGCTACCATGAATCTAGCACTTGTGCCAGAGGAGCACTGCCTGAACAGGGAGGCATTAAACCACTGACCAAGAGATGATGAAGAAAGATTAGAGTTCAGGATGAATGATGTGCTCACTCAGAGCTTGCTTCTATCCCATGCAACGGGGAGGGGGGTATAAGTTACTACATGCTCATTTACATCAGTGGATACAGAGCAATGTGCCCCCCTCTCCACCTTCCAGCTTCGAGAGGGGATAGAATTCCAACTCACTCTGCAGGAAATTATGGCGAGTCACCAGAGGTACATCAGATCCAGCTAAGGAACTGATCTCATACATCAGGGAATGTGCCATGGAGCTACATCATTCTGTCCTCATGACTTACAATACAGAAACGGGAACTTGGTGATGTGAAAGGGCACATTGCACAAACAGCAAGGCTCCCAACCAAGTGGAAAGGGCATATTGCTAATGCCCTTCAGAACTCTTACATGCACCCTGCCTCGGTATGACATATATTACAATACCTGCCACCAGGAAACCTTAGCCCCGCAGCTGCAACTGAGATGGCAAGGATAAGGCACTCTACATAGGTAACTGAGGGGACGTTCAGTGTACAGAGGGCTTAGTGTGCAGAGCATTCAAACACCCATAGCCACAGAATATGTTCCTCTCCCTTATGTGGAAACCCTCGTTTACTCCACACGTGTAGCAGTGTCTCCTGCACAGGGGACACAAGTAAAGGATACAGGTTGCAGAAAGTGTGGCCATGTGTGCCACAAACCCCAAATATATGTAAGCTCCCACCACATACTGACAGTGGGATTAGAATAATACCTATTTAGTGGGAACCGTTTTCTCTGACTGTCAGTCAGTGAACCCCTCGTCACTGGTACTGTCATTTTCAGATGCTTCCCTTATTCCCTGCTCTCCGTGTCTTGTCTTGCCCCACTACAAACAATGTTGGTCAGTCCTCCAACATTTACCATGGCAAAAACACTCCCTAAGTTCAAGCTGATGTCCAATCTCTTAAGAATGCCTGAGGTGAACTCCTTTTGCTTTGGGTAACTTTTTGAAATACGGAATTTAAGGAAAGCACTGATTTTGTTTTTCTCCCCAAGCTTCCCAGCTGCTCCAGAGCTAGAGAAAGCAAAAAGAATGTTGGCCATGTCTCATTGGCAGATGTTGATTTGTTTTAAAAACATGGCTTAACAATTGTCCTCTGCTTGATGCTGAGAATTAAAAATAAAGGAAAACTAACGTTGGACAAATTGTTTTAAGGCTAGACCAGTTAGCCATCTGAGAGCACAATCCTACCTTGATCTTTGGCCAGTGCAAGTCCCCTGTGCCAGCTCAGGAGTGTAGCGAGCTTGAACCTAAGAACACACCTAAGAACACACCTAAATCATCTAGAGTACAACCTACTCTAGATGATTTAGTACATCCTTTATGCCTTCAGATGCGGGACCAATGTTGCCTTATGGCTACGACATTAAAGAATATTTACATGAAATTAAGTAGATTACAACAGGAAATGCTAGAAATGAAAACCTTGGCATGTTCAAATGCAAAATTGTTAAGTGATGGACTCAAGAGAACTGTCCCCCTTGAAGGTATGGCAATATCTATAGCCAAACCCCCATCCAACGGTCCTTATAGTGGTGGCGTGGATGGAGAAACAAGCTCTGGCAACAAGGAGCTGTACTCCAATAATCCCCAGAATCGGGAGTGTGTTCAACAACTTATGCCTCATAAGACTCCTATGGCATCCAGCCCTTGTTTGCCAAATCTTGATCCTCCTCCTTTGGAGGATACATCTTTTGACCTGACTTTCTCCAATGAGGATCTTCTAGTTGTGGATGATTGGTACGATTCGGATGTCAAAACCAACAACTTTTACATCTCGGCATTTAGGTCAGAAGATCTGCATATCCAGGACTCCAAGCTCCACTCCAAAGGATTGGAAGCTACTCAAAGCCATGATCGCTCTACCCTTATCCAGAAGATCGAGTCAAACTATATGGAATATCACATCACCATCTATAATTGGCGTTTAGGGCGTCCCAATGATTCTTGGATGACAGCAAGCGACGTCAGATTTTCTTTACTAAAGACGCTTGGAAGGGATTGGTCTTATAATGACTCTTTTTTGTGTGTTTGTCGATACCCCACCAATCCCGCAGTTAAAAGGGGCAGAATCCTACTAACATTCAACAATCTAGACCATGCGAGAGCATTTTGGAAGTTGTTATACAAATTTGAGCATGAGCACATCTCCTTTAAATGGGGTATCAGCCGAAAATATGATGGAAACTTTTTGCCTCCGATAAAAGACAAAGCACCGATAAGAAAATCTCCTGCAAAACATACCTCCAAATGGCGATTCCCTGGAAAGTGCATCCAGATCAAGACAGATCGTAGCCTAAGGGGAACTAGGGGAAAACTTAAAAATTTTGGTAGGCACCGAAGAGATTCTGTTCAGTGTCCTTCATATCTGACATACCCTAATAATATTCCCCTCAGGCAAGATTGTGACAATCTGGAACCGATTCCTATAATGAAAGATGCAAAGCCAGATCAATTATTGTCTCTACCAGTACCTTCCCAGCGCCCTGCCAATTGGGTGACCAAGAACACAGGTCTACGCCCCTCCAATTCTTCTAGTACCGTCGACTTAACTGGTGATTTGATAGATGACGACCTACTGGAAGCCAGTTCCTGTGATATTCCTCCGAATTTTGTGGGTGTATCTGCTGGTAATAGACTGAAGCAATCACAGGGATTTCCCAGCAATAGGCTGCAGCGGAGGGGAAACTATAGACTTAGTACCAATCCTTCACATCCAGAGCTGACTTCGGTTGCCTCTGGAACCTTTTTGACTCCAGCCTATGGAGATGCAGATAGGTTTGTGAAGCAGTCTGTACCTGCCCCTTGGAGTAGAAACAGACAGGATCTATCTAAATTGGTACTAGATCAGGGAACAAATGCGTCTCACCCCCCTACATCTAGTAATTGACTAGGTGCCTTATCCACCCCAGACAACCATTATGTGCCCTCAGACTTGGTACACCAGTCTAATACACCACCTTCAGCTAATTCCTATTTAAATATTATTTCATGGAACTTATCAGGCTGGAGGAATAAGTGCCACGTCCCTGGCTTTATTGATTCCTTATGTGCATATGACATCATAATGTTGCAGGAGACATGGATTGCTGATGAAATCAACGTTAAGAATTTTTGCACCTTCCATTTACCGGCCTATAGGTTAAACAAGAAAGGACGTTTACAAGCGGGCTTGGCCATTCTAGTCCGTGATGTTTTTCAGGCTGACCTAATTGAAGCTACTCAAACAGCTTTTGGAATAATTGTGCTGAAACTTAAATTGCCCCATTGCTCATTGCTGGTAGTTAATACTTATCTTCCCCCCCCTATCTAACCAATTTCGCCGTAAGGCTGCCTGGGAATCTTTTATTGATACTTGTTTAGCCTTAGGCAATAAGTTCCCAAGTGTGCCTATTTTAGTGGGTGCTGATTTAAATGCTAGAACAGGTGATAGTTTGGAGCCTCTTTATAGTCTGGTGGGAGATGACCTGGTCAGTGACATTGTTCCTCACTTTTTTCTCTCGAGGTGCTTGAAGGACAAAGTTTGTAACGAATCGGGTTTGTGGCTTTTCAAATTCTCCCTACAAACTAACCTATTCTGGCTTAATGGTCTTCCCAACTTTCAAGAGTCAGCTGAATTTACTTTTTTATCTTCCCGTGGTTGTAGTGTTATTGACTACATTTTAATTTCCCCTTCTCTATTCCCATATGTGACCCAGTTTACTATCGGCAATTTTAATTTGAGCGACCATCTACCCCTGAGCTTAAAACTCAATATAAATCTACCTGAACCAAACTTTGACCCACAAGTTGATAAATCTAAAGCCTTGAGGCGATTCCCGAAGTGGGATGTAAATCTCCTTCATAAAATCCATCGTATCCTAGATTCTTCCTCTGGACAGGACTGCATTAATACGATCTTGTCTAATCCTGATCCAGGCCCTGTAACTTCTGCTTACGAATCCCTAATATCTAATGTCATCTGCGGTGTATCACAATCCAAGGATGAGCTTGCAAAGAGAGCTCAACCCTTGGAATTGAGTTGGTTTGATACCGATTGTAGGTGTGCTAAGGCACAAGTGAGAGAAGGTTTTGCTAAATTTAGAGAGCTTGACTCTAAGGACTCACTCCATGCCTATCTTGAAGCCTTGACTTATTATAAAACCTTGATTAAAAATAAAAAGAGGGAATTTCAGCAGAAACAGTGGGACAATCTAGTTACAGTGACAATCAACAAGAATGCCCAGGCCTTCTGGAGTATAGTTCGTAACACCTTCAGACCCAGGAAAGCCGATCAAGCTCAAATTAGCCCCACTCAGTGGATTCAACACTTCTCATCGCTATTTTACGATCCTGCAGTGTATTTGAATCTGCAACCCGCCATTTATTGTATGGGGCTAGCCAACTGGGCGTCTGTTACTGCCGACGAGATTAAACAATTTATATCTGAGCTTAAATTGGGCAAAGCGGCTGGGCCCGATGCAATTCCTCCAGAATGGCTTAAGGCTGATTCAGACTTTTGGTCAGTTGCCCTGGCCAAACTTTTCACCGCTGTGAATCAATCCGAAATTCCCCCTCATGATTGGTTACAATCTATTATCATACCGATCTTCAAGAAAGGAGATCCCAATCATCCTGGTAACTATCACCCCATAAGTTTAATATCTGTAGTGGGCAAACTATATGCCAAGTTTCTGTTGAATAGATTAACACTATGGATAGATCAAAATAACATTCTTGGGCCTGAACAGATCGGATTTAAAAAAGGTAACTCCACTCTTGATCACGGTTTAATCTTGTACCACCTTGCTTATAAGTATGTGGTCAAACTAAAGTCTAAACTCTTCGTGGCGTTTCTGGATCTTCAAATGGCTTTTGATAGTGTTAACAGGAATTTATTATGGCTTAAATTGAAACAGATGGGCATAGATCAGAAACTATTAAATCTAATAACAGCTTTATACTCTAATACCACCAGTCAAGTTCGTCTATCGACCTATGAGAGTGTTTCTGATGATTTTCCCACCAATAGGGGGGTGAAGCAAGGCTGTGTATTAGCCCCAACGCTTTTCAATCTTTTCATTAATGACTGGGCAACGGCTCTTGCTGAGGTGGATGGACACCCCCCTTCTCTGGGCTCTTGCCGAGTCTCGCTGCTATTATTTGCAGATGATGCGGTTATTCTCTCCCGCACGCGGTTAGGCCTAAAACGTTTGATCCTTAAATCTCTAGAATATTTAGCCTTGAACAAACTGCAACTCAATTTTGGCAAATCGAAAATTATGGTTTTTTCCAACTCGAGGAAACAGTATAGTTGGCGCTTTAATGACAATATTTTAGAACAGGTCAAGACCTTTAAATACCTTGGTCTGACCTTTGCATCTAATCTTTCATGGGTTAAACATCGGAACTCTGCCCAGGATGCGCTCTGCTTTCATCCAGAGCCATCCTCTGTTTCTTTTATAACCAAGGAGGGTTGTTTGTTCCCTCGGCCCTTAAGGTTTTTGGTGCTAAAAGCATTGCCCAACTTATGTATGGCATTCCCTTGTGGATTTCATCATTCAACCAATCAATAGAAAATATCCAGTCTGTCTTCTTAAGGAAGATCCTGGCTTTACCGAATTGTGTTTCCTACGCAACTCTATGCCTCGAAACAGGCCAACGTATGTTGGAAATGCTGGCCTGGATTCGTTTTTTCAAATTTTGGCTTAGATTACTCTACCTCAATCACCAGGGTACACTGATGTTCCATCTGCTGTCCGACCCATATTTTTCTACTACTCTTTTGGACACTAAATTAACTCAGATTGGTATTTGTACAAAAACCCTGGGTTTGGTTTCCAATGCTGAGGCTTTTAGATTAGTCAAAAGACGGCTCTTGGATATTCACGACCAAAATTTGTTAGCTGCAGCACGAAAAGTTTGTTCTCCTCTGTATTTTCAAATGCCGGTAACTGTGGGACATTGTCCCTTTTATCTGTATGCGTTGGATTGCCCGATGGCTAGACGAGCCTTTTCTCTAGCGCGCTGTAATGTATTTCCCTCTGTAGAGCTATGGGGTAGATACTCTGGGATTCCGCGGCAGGATCGCCTATGTCCCTGTGATCAGAAATTCATCGAAACATTGGAGCATATAATTTTGCATTGCCCTATCCATTCTGATATCAGAGAGATCTATTTACAACCTATTATCTACTTGTGGGACTTGAATGACAACACTCAGGTGTTGAGAAATTTATTTACTTTGAGTGACCGAAAGGCCTTAATGCAATTGGCACTTTATTTACATAAAATAGTTCTAGCTAATGTGTCTCGCTATAACACTGTCTATTTTTAGCCCCTGCTCTGGGTCTTGTTTTACCTGTAAATTCCGTTTCTTGATTGTTTTTTATGCCAATAAAGGTGGAATTGGGATTGGAACCTAAGAACCTAAGAAGAGCCCTGCTGGATCAGGCCAAAGGCCCATCTAGTCCAGCTTCCTGTATCTCACAGTGGCCCACTAGATGCATCAGGGAGCACGCTAGACAACCAGGTACTTGTATCTCGCTGCCACTCCCCTGCATCTGGCATTCTAAAGTAGCCTATTACCTTGCACCACCCCCAAGGAAGACACCAGAATGGGGTTGGGGTTTAACTTTATTAAACACAAATGTAAATCATGTAACCTATAACACCCATCCCTCCCTCCCCAGTCATGCCGTAAAGCACGTCCATGCTTCCTTACTCCTTAACTTTCCTGTCTGTTCCAGTGCAAGTTAGGATTGGGCTGCCCATCACAATGTCATTATTTGTATGCATGGGATAGAAATGATTCGCTACTATGGGCCCTTCCAAATCCTCAGTCTTCTCCTGAGGATACTGTGAAGATGTTATGTACTGACATAGTCAATTTCACCCAGTAAGTACTCCTACTTTTGGTGATTCAGGGTTCTCCACTGATTAATCCACTAATTGTAATAGCTAGGAAGCTAGCAAGAGCAAATACATCTATCCTCAAGGCTCATTATTTATCTGGGAATCTGACTGTTTCACAGTAATCAACTGGATGGTGCCTTAGGACATCCCTCCATACCTGGTGAACCAATGACCCTTTTCTCTCAGTTTCACACCATTTTGAAATTGAATTGCAAGCCCGTTCTTCTTGCTATTTCTATTATTCTTCCCCATCTCCAGTGAGTTTTTTTCTCTTGGTGCTTGATTTCACCCATGGTGGAGCATGTGCTCCTACCCAATTGTTAAAGAAACCCTCAAGTCTCCCAAGCCATCAAAGATTGGCTAGCTCTTTCAGCACAAGATGCTGGATGACTGTGCATCCTGTGGCTAAATCTAGTAAAACACTAACAGAATGAAGGAACAATCTCCTCATGCAATGGTAAATAGCGAAAAACCCAACATTAGCTGTCAAGGTGAAAAGGAAGCTCTCTTCTGTTTTTGGGATCCTGCTATGCATTGAATGAAATCCATCTGAGAAGCTGACACGTCTAGAGTGGGCTCAAGAGCTCACATTGTTAGTGTGTGCAAGATTAGAAGCACTTAATTTTCACTTCAGATCCCCTGAAAAAATGCATCAAGGAGTCATTTCATCACAAGTAGATCGTGAACAGATAATGCCCATTCAGACAGAGAACAATGAAAACAAAGTCAGGAAAAACAAGCAATGAAATGAGTAGCATGAATTAAATCAGGGGCTAAAGGGTTAGAGATCAAATGCCCATCAAACACCCCTTATACATTATATCTTGCAAGAGAGACATCAGTTGTGAACAAGTTACACAAGTTACTGTTTGCAGAATGGATATCGGACACATTGCAATGAGGAAATAATAGCAGCATATGGTGTCAAGTGGAGGAAAGACCTTAAAAACAATGCTTCATAAAAGAAATATATCAGTGGCGGAATTCATCAAAAGGCCTTGGCAAGTAAAACCAAACACACACATGATCTTTAACACACATATGAAACCTACAGAGCCCAAGGAACCACAGAAAGATGTGAATATACTTATTCACTTGGCTGAGTTCTTTTCAATTTTTTTTTCCTACTGTGCATTTGGATTCATACAGCTTTGCCATTATATGTAACTGTAACAATGAGCCTTTGTGTTCCTTCTTTCTGTGAATCTTTTTAATCACTGCAAACTGTGCACATCAATGTTGGCAAAAGTATTAGCATGCAGGATAGAAAAATCTGTTCCTATCAATGTATCCTATCAGTTTACATTTTTGGGTGCAGTTTCCAGTGTAGAAGATGGACATTGACACACAGAAGAGAGGCTACCACCTTAATCTGACACACGCACACACACACCCCTATGGACACTGAGTCTACATGCATTGATTGTCTGAGCTGGGCTGGTGTTACAGCACATGACTGGATACTAAATCCAGCTTCTTTCCCCAGATGTCTGTGTTTTCCCACCTTTACAATGTTTCTCAATCTGCAGTTAGCAGAATTTCGTTATTATATCAGACTCCATTTAAAGAACAAAGCATCAGGTCATCTAACTCTTGAATGACAGATAGCTGTCAAAGAAAACAAAGACACCCTGATATTTTCATGGTGATTTTTACATGCACTACTTGGGTTATCAGTTTGGAAAAATATCTAAGCCCAAAATGGTTTCTAACTAATAGGCTGGACAATGAATCAAATTATGGGGGAAAGGTGGAGGATCTTAATAAATACAGAACCCCAACCCCCCCCCCCGATTCCTCCTAATTTTAGCCAAATCACTCCCCTACTCGGTGGTCTGCCAAAACGCATAAGAGGGGCAGCCCAAAAGCACAGGTTGAGTCAGCTCAGTCAGTATGGAATATTTGAAGAGGCAGCCTGGTGTTGCCATCCAGAGCTTTATTATCACAGTAGGGTCCTGAGTTCAGCTGGCTCTTTTGCTGCAAAAAGATTTTTGCCCTTTGATTTTTATCCTGTGCCTGTTGTCTGACCTCCATAGGCAGTTTGTCTAGCTGGCTGGCTCTTTTGTTCTGCGGTACTGCATCAGAAAGCTACCTGCGTCTTAGCCTGGTGATTCTTCTATTCTAGAGACTCTAGACTTGACCGATGAATAGCAATGTGGTCTCAGCCAGCAGCCACCCCTCAACCCTCTTCCCAAATCCCAACACTCTCTCTTGCTTCGCAAAGTTACGTTTATATCTGAGATGGTATTTCAGACAGACCCCACCCTACGACGTTGATTCACATTTCAAACATCAAATACAATTTGTTAAAATCAAGATTGCAACTAACTCTAACATGGCAACATGCTGTTCTCCCTAACCTAGCCTAACCGCTATGGTACTTTTCTACTCCCTCCCAGTATGCAAACAGAGCCCTCTTGAGGCAGTAATCTTGCTTCTTCGGCTCTGTTTCTTTTCCCAGAGGCTTATACTGTACCCTCTTGTTTCCCCAGACACATGATGATGAAGAATATTATTCCTTAAGTGCCATAAAATGCATAAAATGCTGCATAAAATGAACAGTGGCATGTCCCTCCCTGCAAGTTTACTAAATAGACAAACACATATGAAAAGGGAGGAAGGAGAATTAATGAAAGACAATGGAGAAAGAAAAGCATTACATTCCAAAATCACAGCAAATTAGGGAGGACTTTGGGCAAAAAAAAAATACATCTAAAGGCACCTTTTAAAGGGTGTCATAACCTTATGCCTAAGGAGCAGTGAACTTCCAATGTAGGGTGCTGCCATGGAAAAGGTTAGCGATATTTGAGATCCGCAAGAAGGCAAAGTGCCCCAGTGGGTCCTCTCCGGTGTGGTGGTGAGACCCCCTAAAAGTGGTTTGCTTTGGTGGTTGCAGCAGTCTGCAGCTTTATTGAGCAACCCTATTGGTGACTGACCGCCATCTTTTAAAATTCACAATGCAATGTTCTCACCTTGACACAGCACCCCAATCATTGAGGTGTTGAGGTGAGGACATTGCAGAAAAGAAAAAAAGAGCTCTGGGCTGCAGGGCCCTGCTCTCCTTGGAGTAAGTGGTGAAGTTAGAGTGAGCTGTGAGCCCCCACTCCCCGAGCAACTCAAGGATGCTGTGTTATAGGGATGTGCGGTCAGGGAACGCTTGGGAGGCTGAGCTCCCCGGACCTGAGCAATGATCGGCTATAACAATCTTATTAAGCCACCTTGGATGCTTCCTTTTTTTAAAAGGAAAAAAGGCAAGGTATGTATATTTTAATACATTTTTTTGAGAGGTTGTGAACTTAAGACAATTAAATACCCTTTTTCCTAAGACCCCCAGTGATAGACAACTTCAGTTACAATAAAATACTGTTTCTCAAACTGTGGGTCGGGATCCACTTGGTGGGTTGTGGCCTGATGTCAGGGGGGTTGTGGAAAGCTGGGAGGACCCATATTTGAAGCTGCAGACCTTCTTCTTGCTATATTCCTTTTGTGAGTGTTAACAGATTGAATTTTCAAGTGTTTTTTAAAATTTTGTTTTTAGTTTGGTGTTTTTACATCATATTTTGTTCTAATCTTGCTTTCTCTCAGGGATGTGTCGTGGTTGTGCAATTGCTTCTGTCGAAGAAGGCCAGCTTGCATTCCAGGAGTGTCATTTGATTACATCACAATGACAGTATTCCTGCTTGATGATGTCACTTCCGGCCATGACATCACTTCCAGGTTAAAGACATCACTTCTGTTGGGTCTCGACACAAGTGCCATTCTAAAAAGTGGGTCCTGGTGCTAAAACGTTTGAGAACCATTTTATTAAAATAACTAGATAATAATTATGCATGCATTCAAATTTCAAAGGATGATCACATTTGTTCCATTCCTTCAATAAAGGTCCTGCAGCATTTTTTTTTTTTTTAAAAAAATCATCACTAACACTGCTATTTTCTAAAAAAGATTGCATTTATTGATTCATGTTTTTTACCCTATGGCTGACGTGTCTATGGTATCAAAAGTAAGAGATTTTTTCCACCTTTTTTCCCCAAGGGGCAACTTTACCTAACTTCGGGTAAACAACTTCAATTTTTAACAGGACACATTCACATGAATATTGAGATTGACATCACTTCAAAATATATGCCTCTTTATGGACACAATCCTAACCAACTTTCCAGCACTGACGGAGCTGTGCCAATGAGGCATATGCTGCATCCTATAGATGGGGGCCCCCAATCCTAACTTTCAAGCACCGATGCAGCTGCAATGCAGCCCTGAAGTAAGGAAACAAACATTGCTTTACCTTAAGGAGCCCTCCTTCACAGTTCCCCTCCCACAACAGGATGCAGCACACGCCACATTGGCATGGCTGCATCCACGCTGGAATGTGGGATAGGATTGGGCTCTATGGAAGACTGTTTTTCAAAGTGATCCATGGGATCTCGGTCGTAGTTCTAGGTCAGTGTGGTCTTGGGGACCAGAGGGCTGAAATTCAAGTTTTGAACATGATTAGTTTGCTAGTGAGCCCAGTATTATATAGAAGGCTATCTGTAACTTAGGGACATGGTGGCGCAGCGGGTTAAACTGCTGCTGCTGCTGGGCTTTCCAACCGGAAGGTTGGGAGTTCAAGACTGCATGACAGAGTGAGCTCCTGTTGCTTGTCCCAGCTCCTGCCAACCTATCAGTTCGAAAGCACCTAAATGCAAGTCGATAAATAGGGACCACTTCAGTGGGAAGGTAACGGCGTTCCGTGCGCTACAGCGTAGAGTCATGCCGGCCACATGGTCACGGAAGCTTGTCCTCGGACAAATGCCGGCTCTACAGGCTTTGAAACGGAGATGAGACCGACCCCATTCAGTCGTGGGGAAACATTTACCTTTATCTGTAACTTTGGCATTTTTATCCTTACTGATTACATTCTTTTCTTTTTTCTCCTCCCTTTTTTCTTTTTCCTATATAGGATACACACACACACACACACACACACACACACACACACACACACACACACCAGTAATCTTGCAGTTTATGATTCTTTCAGTTGTATTATGTTATTCATCAATAAAGAAAAAAAAACATTTTGAACACCAAACACTGTGTGGTTAGCAATACAGTGCTTGATGTCTCAGCCTCCTGCTAGCCTTAGCTCTAAAAGCAAACTATCCTAGATGCCAGTAATCTCTCCACAAATATTTATTGAGGTTTTAAACTAATTTATCTGGATCAGCTGAATTATGTATGAGTACAACAACAAAAATTCCTTCTCTGAACATCACATTTCTTTGTTCCTTCTTTGGCCAAATTGAAGACAACAATGTCATTTTCACATCTGTTCCAACTGAATGCTGTTTTGTTTATTTTCAGATCGGCTGGTGTCTTTTGGTATCTCAAAGGGATTTTTACCTACCCTTGCATGGCATGGTTTACCGGCTTGAGCCAATGAATGAATAAGGCTTACTTAATGTTGCCTGAATATAACGAGGGTGTATAACTTGTATATTTTCTTTCTAGAAGCCCCATTGTGATAAGTATATTCTGATCTGTGAAACAGATCCAGGGTGTTGTGATGGCATCTGGCCTAGATGCCTTTAAAAGGGGATTGGACAGAACAGATTTATGGAGGAAAGTTCAATCACAGGTTACAAGCCATGATGGGTATATGCAACCTCCTGGTTTAAGAGGTAGCCTATCTCTGAATGTCAGGTGCAAGGGAGTGGCAAGCTACAATACAAGTATCTTGTTGTCTTACATGCTCCTTGAAGAATCTGGTGGGCAACTGTGAGATAAAGGAAGCTGGATGGCCTCTTCTTATGTCCATATGAACTATTTTCAAATTATTGTAATGTGCTCAAAAAGCAGTAGAAAAGCAACAGTGATGATGCAAGAAAGATAGTGCAGACTACAAGTGTCAGCTGTGAATCAGAATTTTCCGGGTTCAAATCTTTCCTCTCACTTAAGTGGTCTTAGGCAATCCACTCCCTCTCAGCCTCAGTGGCAATACGGGGTTAACGATGGTGGGGGAGGGTTTGTGAGGAGTCCCTCCCTTTTTGCCATTAAAAAGGAATTTCCCTACTACCCAGGGATGGATCTCTGCGAGAACTGCCGATCTTGGACCAAGGACTGCCCAACCTGGCAGCACGGCCAGATGTGATAGTAGACGCCACAGCAGAGCTGCCCACAAGATTTCTGGGTGAGCTGGAAGACACTTTTGCTGGGGAAGCTAATGCTCTACATGCTGGCATCAAAGGAGCGGATGGGAGGCTTCTATGAAAAAAGCCCACACAAGAATTGCCCTAATCCCAACACTTAACCTAACTCAGGGGTCTCCAAATGTTTTGGCACAAGGGTCACATAATATATAAGGGCATTTAAATGGTGAGGTATCCACGGCACCCCACTGGAACAGAACCCCAGTGGATACCCAGGTTGCGCTGTATTTATCTCCCCTCAGCAGGTTGCCGTTGGCTGGCCCGAACACCTGCCAAGGCCGTATAAAAATCTTCTGGAGGGCCAGTTTGTAGAGGGTTAGTTGTTTTGGCTCATGCGGAGATGATATTGCAGTATACAGTGGGATCTCGGTATCCACCAATTTGGTATCCATTGATTTGACTAATATTGATACCAGGGTCCATCATTAAATGCCTTTTAACAAGGAAAAAAGGGCCAAAATCCCATTTCCTAACGTCCGACATTCCATTAGATTCCACTATTCACTCCATCTAGTGGCTGAATGTAGCACAGCATACACACCAATGCATTCTACGGTGACAATGGAGGAGCACAAAACCTGGAAGTGGTCTTTAAAGTCATTTTTCCATCGATTTCAGTATCCACTGATTGTGCTATCCACTGAGGGTTCCAGAACGGAACCAGTGGATAATGAGGCATGACTGTATTACCAATGGGCCTGCCACTGTGTTTCCAGTGAGTAAGATAGCGCTGTAAGCCTAAGTCAGGTGTTCCCAAACTCTCTGGAAGTTCAGGAAACACTTTAAGTGTTTGGGGGTGAGGAATGGCAGTGACATGATCGCCGCAATCAGAAATCCATTTGTTCTCCTTTGAAGTTTGCTCCCATATTGGAAATGGGTCACGGTCATTTCTTAAAGTTTTTGGGTGCATGGGGAGCCCTGCAGAGGGGTCTGCATGTCTCCCCACCCCCATGGACGCTGTGGTGGGCAATGGTAAGTCCCCCCAGCCCCATTATGTTGCCAGCAGCGATGCGATCATGGCAATTGGGTTGCTGCCATTCCCTGCCTCCGCCCCTTAAGGGGAAAGACCTGGGGTGTTGCAACACCCTAGTTTGAAAACCCCATGGACTTTCGTCAGCGTAAGGCAAATAACACCATTCTGAAATACCTCTAGGTATAGGTAACTGATTCTGAGTCTCTGGAGAAACATTTAAATAATAAAGGAGACAGAGAACAAATTTCCACCCATTGCGAATTCTTTCCTGATCCTTCTTTACCGATGGTCTTCAACCAGGATGCAAGCATCTTGTTGTCCCCTGGGCTCCCTGAGGCACATGGCGGGCCACTGTGAGATACAGGAAGCTGGACTAGATGGGCCCTTGGCCTGATCCAGCAGGCTCTTCTTATGTTCATATGTAACCTTTTTTGTTCCATGACCACCACCCCCAAAAATAAAATATATACATAGGCTGGGGACCCACTGTTGGTCCTGCCCCCTCCCAGACATTACATGTTCACCCCACACCTGTTGCTGCCCACCCCATTTCCCTCTACCTTTTGTGTCTTCACAACACCCCTGTGAGGTAGCTGTCTGAGCCTTAGGGTGCAATCCAACCCAGCGCCGGAATGGCAAGGTCGGCCGGCCATGCCATATCTGATGCTGGGTTGGGGAGGCTGGATCCTCCCCACGGCAAGGGGACATTTGTTCCCTTACCGTAAGGGAGGCTCCAGCCTCCCCTATGCGCTCCTCAGATCTGCGCCTGCTAAAGAGCGGGTGCAGATCCAAGGAGACCACGCGGCCTCTGGAACGGGCCTGGGATTTGGCCTTATGGCCGAATCTGAGGCCCGCCCATGTCCCGCCCTTGTCCTGCCCACATTCCGCCCTCCTCCCACCAATCCCCAGGGCGTGCTGTCATGGCGTCTCCCTTGCGCCAGCTGGCTTCAGCCGAAGCAAGGGAGGCGCTGCACGGGTGCTGCCAGCTGCGCTGCCCTGTAGCCTTAGTGCCGACACGGGACACCCGATCGGCGCCCCCACGTCAGCGCTAAGCACGCAGTGCCGGCTCAACCCCGTCGCGCGGAAGGTAGGATTGAGCTGCCTGGAGCTGCAGGGCAAGACAGTGAGAATAGGCTGTGCAGGATTATGTCAAGAACTCAGTTTGATAAGGCAGTACCATTATTGAACTGGATGCAAGCCCTTTCTTGCACCTGTGGATAATTGTGTTTCAAGTCCTGTAAAACAAAAAATAAACTGGAGTGGAATGCAGATAATTGGCTCAAATCAATTTTGTTAGGCATTTTCCAGAGTCTTCCCTAACTCAGGAATATGCAGCTGTAGCTAGTCTTTTAAAGGGAAAATAAATATACAAGTTACACTGAAATATTTCAAAAAGACAGACATGTGGGTGGGAACTGGGGAGATAATATGCAATAGAAAATTGCTTTAGATAACATTATTTCCAAAGACTGTGTACTTAGTAGAAATTTCTCCTCTTCATTTTTGACGTTGTCATGACATTTTAAAATTTAAAAGGCAATTTCTAAAAGTAAGACGGAAAACTTTCCAAAGATGCAATAGTGTAACTAGTGCCACTGGTACCAGGGGTGGACTGCTCCCATTGCCCAGTCCTTGGCTGCTTGAAGTGATGGGTAGACCTGGTCTCCGTGGCGAGATTCCCTGGAGGAGACCATGTCTGTCTGGAATTCAAAGCAATGGGTAAACCAGGCCTCCACCTTTCAGCTTGAGATTCCCCACAGAGGGAACAAAAGCATTTGAAAGAGCAAGCATGCTGGAACTCCATTATGGTGTGCATCCAGGCAGACTGAACGCACCCCCCCCCCCCCCGCCCTTCCCTTGGTACACTAAAGATGTGATTAGCCATTTGAAGACTAAGCACAAAGAGCACTGAGGAACGGAGTGGGAGGTGCAAGAAAAAGAAGTAGGATTTTTAAAAGTTGGGACATGTGTTATGCATGTTGTCCCAATTGTACAATGCTAACAAGCTGCAATCAATGATTTCGTGGAATTGTTCCATTCAGTGGTGGAATTCATCCATTTGCATACACCCCCACATCATTCTGCACACACCCTCACATTAGACACATCATAGGCTCAACCTCCTCCCATAAAATAGCTCCACACAACACAGGAGCCCTGAAACTCCCATCTTTTTCTGAATATCAGGCTCAACTACAGCAGCTGCTTGCCAGTATAACTGTTTATTAAGTTAAATAGAGGTGCTGTCAATCAGGAAAAAGGGCGTCTCCTGTTTGCTCTTTTGGTCCTTTCTCCACTCACTCCTCACACTGACGTTCTGTGTCCCAATGTACCTGTGTGTGGGGTGGTGGTGTCAACCTGCTAGGATATCTTAGAGCCCAAACCTCCTCCTGTTTAAGGGCACAATCCTAACCAGCTTTCCAGTACTGACACAGCTGTGTCAGTGGGGCATGTGCTGCATCCTGCAGTGGAATAGTAGTCATGGAGGCCTCCACAAAGTAAGGGAACATTTGTTCCTTTACCCTGGAGCTGCATTGCCCTTCCCCTGGTGCTGGGAAGTTGGTTAGGATTGTGCCCTAAGTGTGAGTCTTGCTTCCTACTTAGTCAGGGAGCACAAGCTATTGCCTTAGATATCCCCAGGGCAGCTCTATGGATGGGGGGCGTCCCTGTGATTCCTCTATCTCCAGGAAATCCTTCCCAAGCAGGGCATTCCCTGCCTCCTACCTCTTCCATCTCCTTCTGTATCTCATCTCTCCTCATACCCATATTCCTCTCCCAGTACTCCACTCACTCTGCTTCATGTTCCAGCTCTTTTATGGACATTTGGTGTCCCCTCCTGATGGTCTTGTCCTGCTTGGCTGCATCTCTCTCACCCACCAATTTGATACAGGGTTTTGGCGCCTCCGTTGGTTAGATACGCCTGATGGTGACATCTGCAGTGGGCACTTCCAGCCACAGTAGGGCTGGATGCCATGACATCTGCTGGCACCAGGATCAGACCTCTCTGACCACCTTCTAAAGCTCTATTCCTTGTCCCTGCCTGGATAGAACATATAGACAACAGCCTGTTACACTATGGGGACACCTCAGTTTTCATCTTTCTTCCCTAAACCATATTTTCCAATTCCCTAAACCATAAGTTTCCAATTCAATCTACTGATATCCATTCAATCAAGTCTATGCTGTCCCTTAAACCAGCCTGTCCCAGATTTCTCTCATCTCTAACTGCAACATCTTCAGCAATATAAAATTTCTCCTGAATATACAGTAGGTATCTGCAAACACTTTATACAGCTGTAAGACTGAAACATCCATTAGCTGCTAAAAAGAGCTTTGTGTGCGTGTGTGCATGTGTGCGCTTGCTTACACGTATGCTGGAATACTGTGCTTGGAGTACCTAGCCTGAGCAGGGAGATTGACCATGTTTCCTTCAGGAAATGCTTCTCTTTTTTTAATCTATAGATTTATATAGCCTCATCTAATTAGCAAGAGGGACATGGTGGCGCAGCGGGTTAAACCGCTGCTGTTGGGCTTTCCGACTAGAAGGTTGGGAGTTCAAGACTGCGTGATGGAGTGAGCTCCCATTGCTTGTTCCACCTCCTGCCAACCTAGCAGTTTGAAAGCACCCAAAAATGCAAGTAGATGAATAGGGACCACTTCAGTGGGAAGGGAACGGCGTTCCGTGTGCTATGGCGTAGAGTCATGCCGGCCACATGACCACGGAAGCTTCTCCTCGGACAAAACGCCGGCTCTACAGGCTTTGAAATGGAGATGAGCACCGCCCCTTACAGTTGGTCACGACTAGACCATTCGGTCAAGGGGAAACCTTTACCTTATATAGCCTACCATAGCTCAAATAAGGCCATTTCCCCAAACAAGGGAAGTGTTTTTCTGGGTAATCTTGCCATCATTGTTTTGTAAATTAGGAATATTATCTTGCTTTGGAAGGAAATCAGTAGAATGCACAGGTCCCGAGCACTGACAGCAGCACGTAAGAGACCCCCCCCCATGCATCACCCCAGTCAAGTCTAGTAAATAAATATGTGATGACATCATAAATGTGCTTCCTTTAGTAGCTATTGCAGGGGAGACACAAAGAGGCAGCTCTCATCTAATTAGCTAATAATCATCTTCCTGAACTACTGGAATGTTTATATTGTAATTTCCCGCATATGTAGTATAAATTGAATCAGTGTCTCTCAACCAAGCCCATACCAACTGTCACAATCCAACACAGAATAAGGCATGCTTCAGCCCACTGCTTTCAATGAGCCTGAGCCCCTCAGTGCGGGTGGTATGAGTGTACCGCCAGCACCGGTGTTGCAAAACATGCTGTAAGGCGTGTCCAGCGCAGGCAGTAACGGCTTACCACCAACCACGCTGGAGCGGTGCCCTTACCGGCTGCCAGCGTTGTGAGGATTCCGAGTGGGGCAGGAGGGCGTAACAGGGTAGACGAAGGGACGGAGAAGGGGTGGGACTGGCGGCAACCTTCACCGCTGATTCTGAGCTCCGTGTAGGGCCATGCTGTAAGGCCTCACCTCGCTCTGTACCAGCTAAATAGCCAGTGCAGAGGTGAGTGAAACCATTGCCCGCTGTGCCCTTACCCCGGAAGAAGGGGACAAATGCCTCCTTCCTCTGGGGAGCCTCCTGCGGCTGTCTGGCTACCCCAGGATGCTGCGGTAGCTGCTGTGCCAGTGGCGGCCAGGCAGCTCAGGATTGGGCTGTAATTCTGTCCTGGATTTAAGCCTTAATATTTCTCCCCTAAAACCGACATCTGACTCCAACTGCATTTTTCATAACCAGCTGCAAGAACTGGTTATGAGTAAACTGCAGCAGAAAAACCACTGATATTACTGCTAACGCAGAGCACAGCTCACAGAAAACCTGTCCTGGTGCAATTTCAAAAGATTGCTTTTTTTGTTTTTGTTTTTTGTATACATTGCCTAGCCTGAGTTTTTGCAGAAAAGTGTGGTTTGCAACCAGTAGCACACCTACCCCGACCATACAAAAGGCAAAACACTTCCACCCCCCCCCCCCGCCAACTGCTCAGATATACAAAAATTACTCTCCAATTAACATATAATCCTGTCCAGCTACATTTGTTTAGCTGGACTCTGCAGGACTTGCACTCTTCCCTAACAGCTTTAGCAGCTATACCTGCTTTTTAAAGTTTAGGCTACCGCCAGTAAGAGATATCCTGAAAAAGGCAAGTATCGGAGCAGGATGCAATTGAGCTCTGCATTGCATTGCATATAAGCCACAAATGCCCAGTCCTACCCAACCTTCCACTGATGCAGCCACAATGCAGCCCTGAGACAAGCGAACAAATGTTCCCTTACTTTGAGAAGGCCCCTGTGAGTCATGTGTGTCCTGTCCCCCCTGCTGTGCCACAGGATTCAGCACATGCTCCATTGGCATGGCTGCATTGGCGCTGCAAAGTTGGATAGGACTGGGCCCTTAGTATCACTGAACGCAGAAGAGTTGAAAGTGTAGCGATCAAGGTTGTGGACTGCCATCACAATCCCACTTCCCATTAAGCGTCCTGGTTTGGATTACACGAACAGGGCACACCTCCAGGAAGAGGGGAGGAAGAGATACAAGAGATGGTGGCAGCCTGCTTCTTAGAACACCTAGCCCTGCCCTAAGAAATGGAAGGAAGCTGTATGGATGGCCAATTGCTGCTGTTGCATTCATGCTGGTGCTGGTTCAAGTCTTGGCAAAGCAACACCACATGCTGATGAAAATGTTTCTCTACACTGGTGCTGCAACCCCACCACTAGATCTGATGAGCTTTTCTGCGATTGCAAAGGCCCACAAGATTGGCAATAAGACTGCAAAACAAACACACACTTCTTATTCAAAGGTATTTCCATGGTGTTATGTAAGCACGTCAGAATAAAAACCGTAGGAGTTCAATGACACTGCAGTTTGCTGGAAATTGCTCTTTAATTTGCTAGTATTTTCTCCCATAATGCCTCTTATTTACAGCATTAGCAGACACTTGGATTTCCAGGAATATGCTATGATCTTCAGCACTCCTCTTCCAGAGAAAAAACAAAAATGATTGCTCCAAGTTGCAAACAAAACAAAAGAATTTTTATTGAAGAAGTTTAAGTTTAGTGCACAAAGTTCAAATAAATGGTTGTCTCAATTGCCTACTTCACCCCCCCTTCCAAAATCCCCCTACTCCTTTATTATGATGTGATGTGTACGTGGGACCAGGTCGTACTAACTGGTTTACCAATAGTTGTGGGATATACAGTATTTATTGTAATTTATTTGTTTACTACATTTATATACTACTTTCTGTTAAAGGACTCTAATCATGTTAGTTTATTATTAATTAACTATACTATTAACTAATAACTATAATAATTATAATAACTAACTATGAGTTATATTAATAACCAATGTAGAAAACTCAGCAGTTCCTCCCATAATGCATTCTTCCAAGGCATCAGACATCAACCAGGCTGAGCAATAGCCAAAGACCTACAACCATCAGAGGCAGAGGCGTCATCCAGGCGGAATGGCCCGGTACGCCGTTCCACTAGTTCTGTGGAGGGCCCGGGCCACGCCGCCTCTCCGGAGGACGGGAGAGCTTCTGCTGGGCCCACCCACCCTCCCTTGCATCCCGAATCACTCTAAAATGGAGCAATTCGGGCGCTGTGAGGCTTGGGGAGGCGTGGCAGCCCTCCGCCATAGGGGCGGAGGGCTGTCAATCATCCGGGCATTCCGATTCCTGGCGCACCTGGATGACATCACTGATCAGAGGGCTCTTTTCAGCAGGCCAACCTCTGAACCCACAATACCAGCAGCACCCCATGCTTCACTGTAGGTGGGGGGACAGTGAGTTGCTAGTGCAGGACTTTGCCCCAGGGCCCTGGGATGGATGCTGATTCCTGGTTGTTGCAGGCCATGCTGCACAACCCTGAAGTTGACCCCTCCCTCTGTTGGATGATAGTACAATTACCCTAATAGTGCAATGAACACTGCTATCACTACTACTACTGATGGTATGTGATAGATCCGGCCAGGAGTGACCCTTGAAAGGGAATGGGGCCTTGGTCAGTGCCTTGCTTGAATGACCTGTGAAGCCACCCCTAACTGATTCCTCTTGTACAACTTCATCCAGAATGTCCCTCTTCCTTATTGCGGGGACCTGTTGTTCTCTCTCCGGTAATCTTTTAATGCCTGGATACGCTGTCTGCTCATTTCCTTCACAAACATTTAGAGGCACTCTCATGCTTCTGTTCCCTAGTGAGCCACATAAAATATCACATAGCCAGGTAGGCTCTTGAGTAGTTGAAAAGGAGCACTATGAAAGACAGAAAAAGGAAGAGAAGAGATAAAATGCATAGGAAACTTGGATTTGCCACTAAGTGCAACCCTGACAGGGAGCTGGAGCCAGTTCTGCTTCCCCAATATGAGTGTGAGTATGAATCACAAAAGCATTGTTTCCACTCCTACTTTACCTTTACACATACAGTTGCTTGCGCGCAGACACAGAGAGAGAGAACTTAAAATGTCTTACAGCCCAATCCTATCCAGATCTTCCACTGGCAGAACCTGCGTTCTCTTGACAAAAGGCCCAAGCTGCTGGCACAGCAGCCATAGCAGCCGCATGTAGAATGGGGCTCACAGTGCAAATGGCCGACGACTGCGCATGTCATTGAAGCACCCAGCCACTGCCGATGCCTGATAAATTGGTGGCAGGGGTGGGCCATGGATAGAGGAGGAACATAGCCAGCTCGGGACCTGTTAGGGGAAGGCATGGGTGGATATTGGTGGCCCATACCCTATGTTCCCGTTTTGGCCTAAACATGCCCCCTTGGGCCCTTCAACTTGTGCCAGCCAAAGGCCCACTGGGAAACTTGTGTAGGTTACTAAAAATGTCTTTTATTTACTTCTCCATCACATTATGGTCTCTGGTCAACCCACAGAATGCAGCAGATCTTGCGCTGGTGCACACTATGGGTCAGCCAAGGATAGGATTGGGCCATTAGATGTTCATCCCAAAACCTTTTCTTTCCCATCCCTACTCATGCTCCTGTACAGCTTGTTATTAAGAAATATGAGACAATGCTGTCCTGAAAAGCAGTACTCAAGAGATGATGTGTGAAGATGCATAGAATTGGTAAAAAAACACACAAACAGTAATCATGATAGAATGGAGAGGTGGAATACTGTCCCATCAGTGTAGAACAGAACTACGGTTATCATCTGAGTAACCTGACCGTGTTTACTGCTCTGCAATTGCTGCCAGGGTTGGTCATTTCTTCTTCTTTTGTGGCACAGATTTCTGTGCAGAAACTTTCTATTTTTCAAAATGAGAACAGCTGGGATATCATTCCAACTCTCTGCTTACAGGCACTGAAGACTGATAGAGATGAGGCAAAAATATGTGCACATCTGTGAACATACAGAACCATTAACACACCTATACAGCCTTCAGCATCACAACATGGCCAGTGATTTTCTACCCAGCGCTATGCCTAAAAATTGACATACAAAACTCACTACTTTCCGACATGACTCCAGAAAGCTGATTAGCCTTGCTGTCCTTGGGAACATCGTAAATGACATCCCAGCTCAGGCCCCTCATTAGCCTGCAAAGCTCTTTAATCAACTTTCCTCAGAAGGTACAATACTAGGACGACTTTCTGAAAAGATCACAGTGCATAGTGTCCTTTAAATAGGAATCCATCAGCTGCTGACCAGATTAATCAACTGGGAACCGGCCCAACACCTGCTTGGCTGTTGCAGATCTCATAGTTATACATGTGCATACATAACCCTTCCTTTCTCCCTTCTGACTTCCAAATGATGGCATCACATTATGATTCTGGAAACTATTTTGGGCATGGAGGTTTTTAATAGGCCGGTGAAGGCTACAGTTCAGAGAAGGCTATGGGATGGCTGGGGAGGTTAGTGAGGTACTCCATAGAGAAGGTTGGTACATATTTTCTTAAGGTCCCAAGATATATGCTGTTTTCATTTCTAGACTGAAAACCAGACTTGTCTCACTTTTCCTTCGTTCATCACTCCATTGCAAGGGAGGGAAATTGGAAAATCCAGACAAAGTGTCCTTCTATTCCTTATTTTTTATGGGGAGAAAATGCTTATACTACTTCAAAACCACATTGCCTTACAATGGAGCATGTATAATAACAAACACAGATAGTAGCTGGACTACTAAACTTTGTGGTAAGTGCTGTGCACAGATGTGGTGTACTTTGGTCCTGCGCAGGCTACTGAAATGCACTCTAAATGCATTTGTCTTATCAATTGTTTAAATGCAGCTGTTGCACCATCTGCTGTAGTATATACATATTATCCATTTAGCATCATTCTTTGTCTGTGTTTATTTGATCATGATCTTTGTTTTTGCTTATGCCAATAAAGGTCTATGTGTATGAATACGTACATGAAATAATTAACCTGGGTGGAAATAAAAGAATGTACTGTTTGTGGGAGGGTCCCTAATGAGGGCCTGCACCAGTGGAATGCATGTCTGGCCACTGTGTGCTGTCGCAAAAGTGCTGTAAGGTGCATTGCAACTGCACAAGGCCCAGGTGCACCTGCAGGAGTCTTCCCACTGGCAGTGGCAGGAGGCCCCCTGGAGCAGTCTAGCATAAGGGCGGGGCCGGCCCCCCCCCCGGGGGGTTGAAAGGGGATGGCAACAGGGACAGGAAGTGGCCAAAACAGCTTGGGATAGGGGGCAGAACCAGCAGCACTGGCACATGGCATATCCAAACACCTTCTGGGGCTTCCCATTTGGACTCATCCCACCAAGTTAAACCATTACAGTAAGTTACAGGTAACGTTACAGGTAAGGTCCCCTGACCCTCACAGAGACCTCCAGCAACCAAAAATCCTGCACAGGATGCAGCGTGCTGTTGCCACTGCATCACCACAAAGGGATTTATGTTGTATTGGGCTGTTAAGTCAAGTTTCACAATTCTTTCAGGTATCAAAAGTTCACGTGATGTTTACATGAATGCACTCAACTTAAGAGGGAACGCTTATGCCAGTGGTTCCCAAAGTCCTCCTCAGCCTTTGGGACTGCTGTAAATATTTGCTGGGGGCAGGGATTGGGGCTCGGCAGTGCTGATGGTGCTGCGGGCACCCAGTGCCCTTTTCATGCACCTGATGGGTCTGGGGGGGCCTTCGGGAGGGTTGGGGTGGCCCACGGCCCCTTCCGTGAAACCTGAAAGCACACATTTGCACTCAAAATGAGGCTCTTTTTCCCATCAGAGAGACAGGCAGAGGGGACTGTGGGCCTCCTCCATCCACCAGGTATGTAAAAAGGGCTCCTTAAGGGATCCCTCCTGAAGGGACATGGTGGCGCTGTGGGTTAAACCACTGACCATAAGACGGAGTGAGTTCCCGTTGCTTGTCCCAGCTCCTGCTATCCTAGCAGTTCAAAAGCACCTAAAAATACAAGTAGATAAATAGGGACCACTTCGGTGGGAAGGTAACGGCGTTCCGTGCACTACGGTGTATAGTTATGTTGGCCATATGACCACAGAAGCTTGTCCTTGGACAAATGCCGGCTCTACAAGCTTAGAAACAGAGATAAGCACCACCCCCTACAGTCGGTCACAACTAGACCATTCGGTCATGGGGGAACCTTTACCTTTAAGGGGAATGGCCCAGTTTTGCTTCCCAATAGTGGGTCGCAACCCACGTATTGGGAAGCACTGGCTTATGCTATATGGGCGCAAACAGATGAATCACAAAGATCTGCTAAAGGTTATAGCATGTTGCTTGAACATTTCAGTATGATCTGGAGACAGGTGATCATTTTTCAGAGACTTGAAGCCAGTTTGAAAAATGGATCATTCCTCATGATGTGTAAACTCATCCCATTTTCTCAGTTAAACAGGTTTTGTAGGCTTTTGTGTTTATAAAAACCTATAAATCCCAGTTGACTAGAGACAACCGTTGGGAAACAGATTGTGTCTGCACTATGGAAAGCAACGTCTCTCTCAGACCATTTACAAACTATTGTTCACCTCCAATGTTACTCCGATGCATCTTCCTCATCTCCGGTGTCACCGACATTATCTCCTCCCTTGCAAAAACAAAAAACATAATTTAACCTTTTAAAATTCACCTTAAGTACAAAAGATCAGTCTGATGATTATGATGATTTTTGACAACTGAAATACATTGCATGGTTGCCTGGAAGTCATTCATTAGCATTAAATATATATGCTTCTCCAGTTCATTCATTCCAGGAAATCCTTCTATTCAGCCACAATCTCCAGAGATGGACAAAGTTGGGTGTGGATAATAGCTAACTGATCTTGGAAAGAGTTTCTATACCCTGCAAGTCAGTGCTCATGCAAAAACCTCTTTTGGAGACTCTAAAAATATCAGTTTCTACTCTGTGTTCATAGCTTCACCAACAATATTCTTTCTGCATATGGATTGCTCTTAAAGCAGGACACTATACACAAATTAGCTATGTGACCTTCCAATTCTTGTTATTTCTCTCTTTTCTTGCGCACAGGCTCAAGGAAGGTCAAGTAGGGAACAAAAGAGAATATAGACCAGTGGTTCCCAAACTGTGGGTCAGGAACCACCAGTGGGTCATGAGCCAATTTCAGTTGGGTTGTGAAGCACCTAGGGCAGTCATATTGAAAATATGGGAAGATGGGATGCTGGAAAGGGGAAGGGTTATGTGGTTGTTTTGCTTGTGTCCAAGCTGTAAATAGGCTTTTTTTCTTTCTGATTCACTTTGCTATTGGAAAATGGCTGAGAAACAACCCAACTTATTGCTGCATTCTCATGAAAGCAGCAGGCTCTGGTGTCACAATGATGGCACTGCCGGCCATTACATCACTTTCAGTGGATCCCAGACAGATTGTCATTCTATAAAGTGGGTCCCAGTGCAGAAAAGTTTGAGAAACACTGATATAGACTATTGAAAAAAGACCCGGTCGCTGTCAGTTGTAACCTCCAATCTGTCTTTTAGACTTGAGAATGGGAAACCATGCAATCTATGAAAAATCATTTTTTCCTCAGAGAAGATTTGATGATATCAAAGAACAGTCATGATAATAGACTAAGGGTGCAGTCCTATGGGCCTTAGTGCAGGTGGCCCATGATTATGTTGCAAAAGGTGCTGTAAGGCACCTCTGGTGCTGACGGAAAGCCATTACCGTAGGTGCTGGGTGAACGTCAGCCTAACACCAGCCCACGCCCTATTGCCATATGCAATAGCACTGGACTGGCAAGAACTGGCTGTTCTGAACTACGTTGGTTTCAAGTTATGAACAGGCCTTGACATAAACTTTTGCATAATCCAACTCTCCAGTCTCTGCTGAGAAGCCACAGAAGAAACCTCATTTATAAACAAATTCACCACAGCAAAAAAACCACATGTGCAGCAAAGGTGAAAATAACAGGTTTCTGAAATGTTTCTATTGCACAAATAACGAGAAAACTTCATTTACAACAAGTCAGTAAATGTTCTGATGGAAAGCTTGGGGAAAGAAATGATTTATTCTCTTCAAATAGCACCTGATGAGTTTTGTTTGCAAAATTTGTTTTTAAAAAGTGTTTTGTTTTTCTAGTGAACTTTGAACAAGCATGAGGAAATTATGTAATCCAATGTCATTTCTGTTAGTTTGCAAGAGAAAATTATAATTTCTGGTTCAACACGAACTGCTGTTTTCATATTTGAGACTTTACTTATTTTTATGTCAGTAACATCCAATATTCTTCCTTGGGAATGTTGCAATGACATATTATAAAAATGTGGGCATTGATTCAAAACAGCAAGAAGCACATTTAATTACACAGTTAGCACAGTTAAGAAGCACAGTTAAAAAGTAACTGTCACCAAGGAATGGAGAGCTGCCTTAAATAAATTGATATGAAACCCAATTTGACTGAATTCATTTTTGAGATTTGAAAAAAAATGTTTAGCTTTGGCTAAATTTAAAAAAAATATTTTTAATATACTGTAGTAATAGCTGGTTCCAAGAATATGTAACATTATACAGTTTCATGAGACAGAATTCTTTAGTACTGCATTTCTGGTCCCATCAAAAACAGGAAATAACAAAAATCTCATGAGAATGCGTGTCTCAAAATATCTCCGAACCAATACTGTAGAATTATGTGAACATACTAAACCTCAGAGTCTTTTGGGGTCTGTCCATTGCTAGTGTGAATGTGAAAAACACCACAGGTTGTCTCAATAAAAATATGGAATATACAGGATTATGATTATAAGTACAGATTATAAGTACAGTTGCTCCGAAGAATACCAGACTGCTGCATCAGGAATTTTTTCTTGGTCCTGTACCATTTCTATTGTATAAACCAGGCTCACAAACAAGTCCCCAGTCTTTCACCACAAGCCATTTGTGGCACATTGATGCTCCAAAAGAAAATAAACAGAGAGAGAGAGAGAGAGAGAGAGAGAGAGAGAGAGAGAGAAGTAAGTTTCCTTCCAACTTATAATGAAGGTTGCTAGTTTGCCAACAAAGACTTTGCTTCTACAACTTGTTGCTTTTTTCCCTCAGGTGGGCAGGTGATAATCTCCCTGCTTACTTGCCTCCATTTCCCCTCCTTCCATTCCTGGATTGTAAAAGGAAGAGGAAAACACAGAGGAAGAGGAAATGTAGAGGGAAGGAGAGTGCCGAGTTAGAGCAGTGGGCTCCAAATCTTCCCTGTTGTGAAGAGCACTTCGCATTCTGCTGAGGAAGCCACAAAAGACCCAAACTACAGCTCTCAGGGGTCTTTGTGCCCAGTTGACTCTGCACAGAATGCCAGGCACTTGGCTTTTTGGGGCAGCGGACCCCAGCAGTGGCTGGCTGCGAATACCCCTGGGAGCTGTAGTAGGGGTCTTTCCTGGTGGAACACAAACTGCTGCTCACAGTGAAGGATCAGGAAGGCACTGGATCCGACCCATGGGCAAAAGTTTGAAGCCCCCTGATTTAGAGCACTGGAGAGGGGGAGGAGCAGAGGCTGGCATGGCATTAGACAAGGGGGGCAGCATTTGATATGCTACCTCAAGTGTCAGGAGATATTGGGCCAATTCTGGCTGTTATTTATCTACCTCTCTCTATAATTTTCCACTTGCACGTGCACAGAGAGAGAGAGAGAGAGAGAGAGAGAGAGAGAGAGAGAGAGAGAGAAACTGTATATATTCCACAAATGTCCTGTCAGTTATCCCTTGGCAACAACCACAGTTTTTATTCAGCAAGTTTCCCCAAACTTCTCTAGCTTCAGAAGAAGGGCGAGGGCCCTCTGATCTCATGCTGAGACTCAAAGAGATTCAGAAAGCAGCAAAGTGTCTTGCTTCTTTCCAAACCATTGTGAGGTCTAGCGTACCTCTTGTCCTTTGGGTCAGGGACAATTGTGAATAAAAAATTTAGCTGCCTTCCATTAAAATGTGCATGTTCTATTTCCCCAGAGGTAAGTCTGCCATATACAGTATATTTCTGTAGAACTTACTTAGGACTAAGAAGACCTTTTGAACACAGTGGGGCTTGCTTCTGAGTAAACATAGGATAAGACTGCGCATAAAAGGAAGCATGCATGCGTGCGTGCGTGCACACGCACACGCACGGAGGGAGAAAGCAGAAATACTGTTTTAAGAAGAGCCCTGCTGGATCAGGCCAAAGGCCCATCTAGTCCAGCCTCCGGTTTTCCCATATGTCTCAAAGTATAGTGTTGTTGTTCAGTCACTAAGTCGTGTCTGACTCCTCGCGACCCCATGGACCACAGCACGCCAGGCCTCCCTGTCTTCCACTAGCTTTCGGAGTTCGCCCAATTTCATGTTCATCGCTTTGGTGACACTATCTATACTACATAGTACAAATGTGTATTTTTGTAAACCAGACATTGGATACACTGAATTTCCTTGCATTTTCATAGTTATGAAATATGAAATGTTTTGCCTTAAAAAAAAAAAAAAGCAATTCCTGAAGATTTATTGCTGGCTTTCTGGGCTCTGTCAGCTTGTTTATGTCAGCTGCTGATTTGCGTCATTGGGCTGGTTTTGTGGTTGTGTCTGTGGCCCACCGGACACCCTGGTGCATGAAAGGAGTCACCACAATCGTTCAGCATACTAAGATCAGCAAACGTGACCCAGTGTCCCTGTTTCAAAACATGCCACATAGAGGAGTAACAAATAGCTAAATATAGCATGCTACCATACAGTAGAGATAGATGAATAGGACAAATTAGCATTGTATTCTGAATGAATTCTGTGCTAGCAAAAAAGTATATATTGTTATGTAAAATGTAACAAGCACAGCAGTTTTTGAAAATGTGGTTAGATGTATCTGCACCAAAACCACTTTGGCTGTTTTGTGCTTAAGCACAGCCCCCTTTTGGGGGTGGGGTTAGAGTTGTACTTATACACTGTGTGCTTGTGAGAAGGTCATGAAGTGGTTTTTTTTTTTACCCTTCTCAATGTTACAGTCAACACCCACAGCAACAGAGGTGAGAACCATCTAAATTAAAACATTTATCAAAAAAGAAGCGTGCGCCACTTATTAAACTCAGCTCGGAAAGAACCCAAGACCAGTGTAACTATTGAAAAATACATCGTACCAAGACAAAAACACCCAGTTCTGACTTGTAAATCAGCTGCCTTTAACATGGGCATAAAGCTACTTAACTGTGCCATGATATGTCTGACTGTGATGTCTGAAACAAGTGAAGGCACATTCTCTTTCTTCCTGTTTCATGTTTTATATGCCCACTGTGTTCTTTACTGAAGGCATAGGTACATTCTCCCGAGTCAAGCCTGTGTCTGAAGATGAAGTAAAAATTAATGCAAGATTTAAAAAATACATGTCAATTTTTGAGAGAGCAGCTGTAGACCTCAGGGCCGCTTTCAGGGTCTTGGTGTACCTAGCTGTTCTTAGAGAGGCAGGCGTATTACTATTCACTCACTTTTTTTCCAAATAGCTCCAAATAAGCTGAGGTTGGGGGCGGGGGCAGGGACCAGCACATAGCTAGAGGATCAAAGAGTGTGTGTATGTTCGTCCTTAGGAGCTTCAAGAACACTGGGCTGTAACATTTTAAAACTTTTCAGTCATATAGGCCCCAGTTAGGGTTGCCATGGTGAATATGGAAAAGAGCTCCTATATTTTAGCAGCATCAGTTGCACACTGCTGCTGGAGCTTCCCCTGTCAAATGAAGCGGTATCTATCACGGCTCACATTTACTAAATGTGAGAATTGCATGATATAAAGAACATTGAACTGCCACCTCAAGTCCGGTCTTGAGTTTCCCCCTCCCTCTCCATAATAAACAATCCCCTTTCCCAGTGGTGTCATCTAAATTATTTAAGAACAGGTACTCACTTTTGATTGGCACGTGTCGGGACCTGCCCACCGGAAGTGACATCATAAGCCGGAAGTGATGTCATGGCAGGAAGTGACATGAAAAAAGCCCTTTTTTAAGCCTCAGATGATTTTAAACTGACCCAACAGTTGCAACAGTATTCCACAGCACCCCCAGAACATGTTAAGGAGGACTGGCATCATGTTAAACTGACCCAACAGTTCCAAAAGTATTCAAGAGCAACCCCTGAGCAGCTCATTTTTCAGTGGCAAGGCAAGGCAAGGCTCCGCTTGCTGCCTGCCTGGCTCTGAGAACATGCAGGCAACTCAAACATGCAGGAAATTCAAACGTTGCAGGGGGTGGAGTTGACAAGTGGGCGGGCGAATGGGCAGGGCCAGCCATAATTCTAGAAACCAGTACTCGTGTACCCCCGCATACCCCCTGCATGACATCACTGCCCTTTCCTGTTATCTTTGTGAGGTGTGTTTCCCTGCCAGCAACAGTGAATGATACGGAACTGGAGGAAAGAAGAAATGCGTACAGTCAATCCTCTTTATATGCAAACTTCACTATCTGTGAATTTGCTGATCTGCACGGGGGAGAAATTAATGCTTACCTTGTTATCTGCACTGTGAACTTGTTATCCGCTATGCAGAGAACTTCCACAGGCTTCAGGGACCTTCAGAATGGCACCTACGACCAATGATGGCCCCTTTAAAATGGCTGGCAGAAGCATCTGCCAGCCATGTTTAAGGGATCCAGGCTAGTTGCAGGTGCCATTTTGAAGATCCCTGCAGCCTCTGGAAGGGCTCTGCAGCATTCAGAGATCTTTTGGCACTTCCTGCTGAACTCTGCTGCCTTCCTGAGGGTCTCTGCTGGATTCTTCTGATCAGTGGTGTCATTCAAATGATTTAGGAACAGGAACTCACTTTTGATTGGCACTTGTTGGGAACCCGGAACCAGCCACGGAGCCCGTTAGGATCTGGAACGCCCGTTCTGGTCCGTTCCCCCTGAATGACATCACTGCTTCTGATGATGGATAAGGTATCCCTTGCACCTAAGTCCTTGATCCCACAGGATCAGTGGTTTGTTACAATAGCATTCCTACAGGGGGAGCAAAATGCTAGGTGTTTCAGGAGCCTCAGCTCCTGTGTAACATGGCCCCTCCCCCTCTTCTTAAAGCCATTCGCAGCTTGGAGAGAACATTCTCTGAGCTGGCTCTCTGAACAGTGAATGGCTCTGGAGGCAAGCGAGGGGCTACGTTATATAGGAGCTCAGGCTCCTGAAACACAGCATTTTGCCTGTAGGGATGTCACTGGTTTGTTATCTGTCCAAGAGGATTTCCAGGAACCTAGCCCTAGCAGATAATAAGGACTGACTGTAATAATGATGAAAGCACATTGGGGTATGTTGAACTAGAAAAATGGAACAGCAGAGGAACTCGGAATGAGACTACCCTTTTCTGATGGTACTCCCATGTTCTTTGTAATGTGTCAATCTGCCCTTAGTGCCCAGAAGATCAGCTATCATGCTTAGTAGTCATCATCAAACAGTATTTATATACCGCTTTTCAACACAAAGTTCACAAAGCAGTTTACAGGCTAATAATAATAATAAAGTTAAATGGCTCCCTGTCCCAAAAGGGCTTACAATCTAAAAAAAAGAATGCAGAACACCACCAGCAACAGCCACTAGAAAGACACTCCGCAGGGGTGAGGAGGGACAATTACTCTCCCCTTGCTAAATACTCTCCCCCTTACACCACTTGAAAAAATGCCTCTTGCCCAGTTAGCAGCAGTTAGTAGTGTGCCCTTATGCAATAAACATGGGGTACCCATGCTGCAAGATGGGTAGGATAGGGTGGGTGAATTGCTGTGCTGAGGAGTTAGGTTTTTTGACACCTTTTAAAAACTTTTATATGTAATAGTAGCTCATCCTATTCACTGGGCAGTGCTTGGCTATATCCTATAAGCATATAAATATTTAAAAATATATAGGCCCAAATCTAAAGTATGACAGACTTGTGCAAATTCAAGCATATATGTTCCCCAGCCCAATGCTATCAGGCTTACTGCTCATGCTGTAGCCTTACCGCTGGCTCTAGATATAATAAAAAGGGCCATGAGGTATTCTGGCACTGGCAGTAAGGATGCTAGGCTGGTGCTGGGCTTCAGTAACAAAAAGACACCTGACAGGAGTGCTGAGCAGCAAATATTGCCACTTTTTGAGGTGGGGGAAGGCAGAGAGTGGGTGGTACTAGGCGGAGGGAGGATGGCCTGAGGCTCCCCTCAGGACTGGGAGAGAATGGTGGCAGAAACTGCCACTGAATACTAACCCCACCTCCCAAGCGGCGGAGCCCTACACAAGTCTCCTTGATTCAATATCAAGCAGGTGCTTGAACCAAGTAGACTCAAAAGTCTACTCAAAAGTCATCACAATGGGTGATGTGGGGTAAGGGCCCCAGTGAACCTTACCTGAGGAGACCTGCGGCTGCTTCCTTGGTCCCATAGGATACAGCAGCCGCCATTTGGGTACCTGGGAAGCTTAATTAGCCTGAAAAAGGAGAATTAAGCTGCTGTTCCTTGAATTGCTGAATGTCTCTTGTATGGTCCTTTTAGTTCTTAAAAGAACAGATGTATTTGTTGGCTTTAAAAGACTTTCTACTCAGCAGCATAGCTAGAGGGGGCCAAAACACTAAGTATTGATAGTGCCGCAACATGCCATGTAAGCAGCCCTTTCCTCACACTGCTGGAGCCATATTGGGTGGCCAGAGCAATGTGGAGGACCCAGTGGTGAGAAGGAGGGGCCACTTACACAGTACAGCGTGGCGCAGTCAATACCATTTTGGCCCCCCTCTAGCTATGTCACTGTTTCTACTATATGTGATTTTAGCTTTATATGCTGACCATGGAACATAACATGGAACATAACTGTCAAAAATAGACTTTAAATTCCAATTTGTGGTAATTAAAGGCAAAGATTTATTATTTGCAGAAGCTGGTGACAAGAAGAAACACTAAGCTACACTCTTAATCATAAGGTTTAACAATTTATACCTCTCAGGGCTGTCTTCCCATTTTGCACTTATTGGTTGAAGCTTAACCAATCAACAGCTTCTAAAACAGCCTTCTTAATATGCTTATGCTACTTCTTAATATGTTGTCCCACCCCTTGCATATCTCCACACACAATGTATGTTTATGCAAATAAGGCATTCCTGAGCTAGGGGTGTGTGTTGTAATATTCATAAAGCTATTTACACATGCTCAGAAGCATTACTACTTTTTTGCCAAGAGGTTCTTTTGTATTAGCCGCTAACTGTTGCATTCTTATCTTGTCAGTCGTGGCCTCTGCTTGCTAGCATTTTTCTTAGCATTGCAAGCAAAACTTTTCATAAGTGTTTATTGTTCTGTAACACTTGTTGCAAAGCTTTTTATTAGGCTTTGCTTTTTATATTGTAATCTTGAAATATTTTTATTTAATTGGTAAGTGGCCTTGAATTAAACAACTAGCAATTCAGTACTTTTGCAGAGGCCTTCTGAAGACTAGACCTTTACATCTAAAATTAGCATATATACAAACACACAATATATATATATATATATATATATATATATATATATATATATAACAACCTTATAGTTATTAATAACTTAAAATCATTTTTCACATAACCCTCATGTAAGATGCAGGCTAACTGTACCATGTTGCAGATAGATTCACCAGAAATGAGTTTGATTATGAATATAACGCTTTTTAATTGGGCATTTAACAAAACTAAAATACATAAAATTAGTAAGGACTAAGGAAATATTTGCATGGGACATGGTGGTGCAGTGGGTTAAACTGCTGCTGCTGGGCTTTCTGACTGGAAGGTTGGGAGTTCAAGACTGCGCAACGGAGTGAGCTCCCGTTGCTTGTTCCAGTTCCTGCCAACCTAGCAGTTCAAAAGCACATAAAAATGCAAGTAGATAAATAGGGACCACTTCGGTGGGAAGGTAACAGTGTTCCGTGCGCTACAGCATATAGTCATGCCAGCCACATGACCACGGAAGCTTGTCCTCGGACAAACGCCGGCTCTACAGGCTTAGAAACAGAGATGACCACCGCCCCCTACAGTCGGTCATGACTAGACCATTCGGTCATGGAGAAATCTTTACCTTTAAGGAAATATTTAACTGAAATATATGGAACTAGTAAGGACTTCGAAAGGCATTCCTGCTGTGCCTGTTTTTCTGAGCGAGAGATTTGCACTCCCATGATGGAGAGAAAGAGTGGCCAGCTTAAAATGAAAAAAAATAAAGCAATGAAGGAAAACAACCATGAAACAATTAAATAGAAGATTGCCTCAGTGGAGTGAGCTATTTGCAAGTGTGTGTGGGGAGAAGAGTGGAGTGTGTGTATGTTCCAAGCTGGCCTGACTCTAGGAGAGGCAGGGCCCAATGTGGGGCATTCCTGTGGGGCCCCCCACTCACCAATTTAATACCTAATGTATGGCTGGTAAGTAGCAGGGCAGCTGGCAGGTTGTCTTGTTAATCACAGGTTTGTCTTCTGTTAATCAGAGTGAGAGAGCCACCAGAAACACTCTGGCTCCCAGATGCTGACTACTGTTGAAAGAGACACTGCAGTGTGTTTACTCCCCCTCTCCTGCCGCTCCAACCAGTAGAGTTTTGAAAGGCTCAAAGCAATCTGATGCTAATTAGCCAGCACAAGTAGGCCCCGCAAGCAGGGGAGAGCAAAGTGTCACTGTCATGAGTACAATCGGCAAACACATTTTACTGCCTTTGTCTAAGGCAGTGAGACAGTTACATACAGAAGATTGAAAAGAAGACGCAAGGAGGGCAAAAGCTGTTCCAGAACTTTCAACACTACTATCCTATCCACGCTTACATAGTATAGGAGCAAACCCCCATTTAGCTTAAAGGGACTTATTTCTGAGTGGACACACATCCCACCTTAAGCAGGGTGAGCAAAAAACAACAACCCTTTAAACTACTACTAAGAGAACACACTCCCTAAATTCACTCCATTGCTGACTCCCTGACTCCTAAAGATTTCTCACTAGTACCTGCAGACACTGTATGTCTTTTCAAGGAACTGGCATAACAGTCACAGTTGAAACACACTGTTTATTCTAGTGCACTGGACCCCTGCACTACAGCACATGCCACCCAGTCTGTCAATTTGACCACTTTACATTTTTCAAATGCTTACTTAATATTGTACTCCAAAAAGACCCAGCCATAACAGAGGATACAAAACCTGCTAACTACTGTATTCCAAGCACAAGATCAAACACATAACAGATCAGTCAGGCCTGACCTCATTGAACACTAGCTCCTTTCGTTCCCACCCACCCCAAATCAGTCCAGCATGTTCAACATATGCAGAAGAATGAAGTGGTCAAATTCTGAGAAAGTAAAGCAGTATTACTTCAGGTAGGGATGCTATTAAAAAAACTCCCTACAAGTAAGTTTACCAGATACAGTGCCTATACCTTTAACCATGGTATAAAGGTGAAGGTTTCCCCACGACCAAATGGTGTAGTCATGACCGACTGTAGGGGGCGGTGCTCATCTCCGTTTCAAAGCCTGTAGAGCCAGCGTTTTTTTGTCCAATCATGTGGCCAGCATGACTCTACGCCGTAGCGCACGGAACGCCGTTACCTTCCCACCGAAGTGGTCCCTATTTATCTACTTGCATTTTTTTTTAAGGTGCTTTCGAAATGCTAGGTTGGCAGGAGCCGGGACAAGCAACGGGAGCTCACTCTGTCACGCAGTCTCGAACTCCCAACCTTGCGGTTGAAAGCCCAGCAACAGAAGAGGGAATTTGGGCAGATGCAGCTCATCATGGAAAGGTTTCAAAAGCTGCACCTGCCAAAATTCTCTTTTGAAAAAAGTCACTGTCATCCTAACTTCCCGGGTACCACCACAACTCCACTGTATGCAACACACAAATACAGCCCATTCCTAGGAACATTCAGTCCCATGCAACCCTTACTGAGGTTTTAAATCCAGCCATGATCCCAGTGAGTACACATTTAGGATCACAGAGAGATGACTTCCACCAAGTTAAAAAAAAAGACTGCAATTTAGGCCCAAGTGAACTATTAGGGAGGGTTATATGGTGTGTTCCCACCCCATACAGGGGATCACCATGTTAACACTTGTACTTCTAACACCTGCAATTCAATTAGCAGCCCCATTCAAACAAATGCATGTCACATAAAAGAATTAAAAGTTGATCTGTTAAATTCCCACTGATTTCATATTACAAAGTCCTCATGACAAAGATAGTTTTGAAAACAAGTTGTAAGGTAATTTATGCCATTCCAACAAAAATTGCCACTCAGTTTTGGCTGGAAAGACTTTATATTTGAATATTTGAGCTCTGAATAGATGTGACTAGGATCCACCTACTCACCTACTGGCTAAAGCTTTTTTTTTTTTTTTTGCAAAATTAAGTTCTCTCTCTCTCTTCCTGAATTCAAACCAAAAACTATCTTCCTTGGAAAAAACTACACTTACTTTGGAAGGCACTTAACCACCAAGCCTCTTATTTCTGAAGTTTCCTTACATTAGAGTAAGATTTGCTGGGTCTGCTCTAGAGTAAGTCCTTCAAAATTGGGATTCAAGGAGTTCTGCCTCACATTTGCAAGAGGTGCAAGGAACTATAGTACTACTTATACATTACTTTTAAAGGTGAAGAATCTGTAAATCAGATCACCTAAGAAACCACAGGGCATTTAGAGATTCTGCTCCCATGAAATCAAAACAGAAAAGTTATCCAAACTAGCCTGAGCAGTTGCTACATTTGAACCTATGTCTGCTTCCTTGGAAGCAAGCCTTTTTGAACACGGTGGAATTTACAGAGTACAGGTAAACATACAGAGGCTTAGGTTGCATGGTAGGTTTTATAGGCACTCCCTTACCTCCAGAGGGGAATGATTGCTGCTTTTGCATCATTTCCCCCCCCCCTCGGAGCCACTTACTTGCAGCGTCTGCAGAAAGCCCTACCCTGTTACTGGAGTCTGCCAAATTTTTAAAATAAGTAACTGCCTATTTACCTTGTTAGCTGCTATAGCTGCCCACACCGAGCTGAGTACTTTTCCAGTGGTCATCCAGATTTAAGATTTCCTCCTCATGATTGCAAACTCTGGCAGTGGCAGCCTACAGGAGCAGGTCCTAGCACAGCTGGGTCCCACGGCCAGGTCCTTATTCCAACCTACAGTACAGAAAGGTAGCGGCTGCTCTACTTACTCTAGAGCAGACCCAGCAAACCATTTCCCAATCTACTGTACACTCTGGTGGGGATAGGGCAGAGGTCAGGGAACTTTTTTACCTTTTACCCCAAAATATATTTAGATACACCGACGTCCCCCCCCGCCCCCCCCAGAACAAAAGAAAAAAAATTACATATTGGAACCCATTGCTTTTTATTTGATTAATTAATGAGCTTAATTAATGCTATGTAAATATGAAGTTGTAAGGGTTTGGGAGAGTTAGGAAAGTTCTTTAAATATTTTTTAATCTTACTCTTATTGTAAATATCTAACCTGCTTAGTTAGATTTGATTTTGTCATATGGGGTGTTAAAATGTTCTTGCTTGATGACATCACTTCCTTTGGGCCCCGATGATAAAAAGTTTGAGAGCCATTGTACTTTTACGGTCAGAAAGTAAGATAAAGGGACAGCCTCCAAAGACTTATTTCAGAATTTAGAAGATTTGTTTGCAACTCTGGATCAAACCAAAAAATGATAGCAGTAGCCATTTTTAATGTAGATATATGTTTCATGCACTTGTCAAACAGGGAATACCTCATTTTTACATCACAAGGAGTGTGCATGTAGGTAAGGAGATTCAGCTCGCCTCATACAAACATCTCTTAATGTAAAAAATTAGATCCTCTCCACTTTAAATATTAACAGGATGAATGGGAGCAAAACAAATACATCTGTTGCCCGATCAGTTTGACCCTCCCCTCCCCACTTCACAGAAACATAGCTGTGGAGAAGGCAAGGGCCATTCCTAATGTGTGCTAATACAAAGGGAGCTATGCAACTTAGCAGCACAGTATCTGCTTTTCCATTCTGGAGAAGGCAAATAGTACTAATACAGAAACGCAGCAAGCGTTCCTACATTTTGTCTCCTGCAGCTCGCTTTCCCTCTCGCCTTGCCTCACGCTGTATGCTTGCCTGGCGCCTCTCTTTGGTGTCCTGCGCATGCGCACGTGCTCCACACACCCCACGACATGCTAAGCCCCAGTCCGGATCAGAGGATCGTTGCACCGGGCTACAAGTTGAGGGGGAGGAGGACAGTCTGGTGTCGGCTCAGACTGGTGCTTTACTCCTGGGGCAGTGTGTGCGTTGGACTGCAGTTTTAATTAAGATGGGGTGCAATCCTATTAATACTTACCTGGGAGTAAGTGCCATTTACTATAATGGGACTTACTTCTGAGTAGACATTCATAGACTTGTACTCTTAGGCGATCAATTTTTTTAAAAAAACCATTCCAATCAGCCCCTCCATTGGCAACAGCACCCAGTCTTAGGAGACACCTTCTATCACACACGGACACTTCGGGACATTAAAGAAGCACCGCATCTGGCCTTGGGCAGTGATCGAAATGATGGGGCTGCGTGTTCTGCAAGAAGCCTGAGCGAGGGGTGCGCAGTTCCCCCTGCCAGGGCAATGGGGGAGGGGAAGACGTGTGTCTTCCCTCGCCTCCAATGTCCTGCCGGGAGGAACCGCGTGTCCCTCGCTGGACAGCGAGAGGGGTGCAGTTCCCCCCGGCAGGGCAATGGGGGGGGAAGACGCATGCCCCGACAGGGCAATGGAGGCGGGGTGGGGGAAAGATGCATGCCTTCCCTCACCGATGCCCGGCCATCCCTGGCTTGCCTCTTCACTGCTGCTCTGCTCCGCTGCCGCTCAGGTCCAACGCACCACCACTCTGCTGCTCTCCTCGCTGCGTCCACATGCTCTAAACTGCCATAGTGTGAAAAGCAGAGCAGGCGCAGAGCAGTCTGGGGCGCGGTTTGCTGGCCAGCGAAAGTGGGTGGAGCAAAACAAACAAAACAAAACGGAGCCATATAGATTCATATGCATGCCCGGCTGTGCCTCGGCAGCGCGACCATCCATTACCCCCAGGAATTTCATTTTTACCCCATTTGGGGTAATTTACCCCTGTTCCCAGACCACTGGGATAGGGGGTGATGGTTCTGCAGCCACTTTCAAAGGCTTGCCTCAGGCTGCCTCTTGCTCACGTGAAAAGGAGCAAGAAAACCAGCCTGCTTGCAGTTTGGTGCAGCTGAGTCAGAGCCTTAAAAGGGAAATGGCAGTTGAGGAAAAAATGCACTCCAGGTGCAGAAGCAGTCACGCCTCCAAGGCTTGCAGCTCCAATTCCCTTTTATCTGCCGTAAAGAGGAAATATAAAAAGGGAAATGGGGAAAAAAATGCACTCTAGGTGCAGAAGCAGTCAGCAAGAAGAAACAGGGCAGGGGCCCCTTAAGTGCGGCCCGATGTCGTGACATTGGTCACATTGGCTTAAGGCCAGCCCTGGTTCCAAGTTTTAATAGGCTGTATGAATGCTTCTGCTTCAGTGACGCTGAGAAAATGATGTTGGCGCACAGATTAAAAAACAAACACTAATATACAACATAATTTATTTATTTTTATTTTTTTTAAAGAAAAAGGGTCTCAAAATGGTAGGGCTGCTGGAAAGGGAACATGCCATCTCCAAGTTGTGGATGGCTCTGGAGGGGACAGGGCTCCTGCAAAACTCAGCATTTTACTTCCCTCTAGGAAAGCCATTGGATACTGCCCCTATCATTTACCATTCCCCCTCCTCTTCCCAAGCAAGAAAACATTAGGGGCTAACTGGTGGCAGGAAATACTTACTAGAGACAGACCTTGTTTGCCTGTCTTTCCTTAACTGGAAATGATGTGGTCAGGGAGTTGGTATTTGTAGCTCCTCTGTTTTAAAAGTTCAGTTTGGAGGCAGAAAGGACTACAGGTCCCATGGTCCCTGGCAGGAAATGATGCTCTTGGATATGTGCAGTTGTGTCACTAACAATTAAGAAGAGGCTGGCAAGAGCTATGTTTGTTTTTCAACCAGAAAATAGCAGGAAATGACCTAACTAGCATACCTCTTGCATTTTTCTTGATCAATTCAAAAAACAAACAACTGAGGCAGCATTTTTTTTAAGCTTCTAGCATTAGAAGTGCTAGAGAGCTTTCTTTTCTTTTTTCCTCCCAGCACACTCAGTTGATGTTCTTTTTTAGGTGTGCTCCCCACACTAGAATTTTCAGTAGTGAGCTCAGAGCTAGAAAAGATGGCCGCCACAATGCTGACATCACTTCCATGTTTAGACCACTCTTGGAGTCAGAGAGGCCAGAATGACGTGTGCCATTCTCCCTCACTCCAAGTGGTCCAAATGCACTTTACCGTTCCCCTTGTGCTGGCCCAACTTTGTTGGCCTAACTGTGCCAGCGTAACTCCAGGTTGGGGTTACACTCTCAGTGAGTTACAGGGGAGGCAGTTGGCCCAGCAGGCAGTTCAGCTGGAACGGACCCTTTTTATGTTTTCAGACTTAGACCATCCTTCCCAGGCTCTATCCCATTGCTGCAAAGGGAAGATCTTAAAGTGGAAATCTCAAGCCTGAAGCTGAACACTCTGCTACCTTTCAGCCATGTTTTGCCTGACAAGACCCTGCATCAGTGGGTGGACAATATAGGCAAGTGGCTCCCAGCCTGTGGGGTTCTGATCTCTCAGGTCAGTCTGACTGTTTTGAGATCTGGGTTCAAGTTCCTAGGACTCCTAATGGCCCAGTTCACCATCATTGCCAGGACCTGAATCCTGCACTTCAGCAACAGGTGACTGAGGCCTGGCCATCACTTGAGGTAGGGGCCATGACACCTCTCCCACCATCACTAGAAAGAAGTATATGCAAAAAGAAGACAGAAAGACTGTCAGTGTTCCACTACCACAGTGTCACAGGTGCTACACCTAGTGTGACAAGGGATGGATTTATAAAAAGAAGAGTGTAAGTTTAGCAACACTGTAACTAAAAGATATGTTAGCATCATGACAGAAGTCTCATTTCAAGGGCCAACAAGGTAAATGAAGACAGGGACTTGATCTCAACATTGGCGGTGCCCATAGCCATGCCCCTGATGTTGACGTGATCATGCCCCCTGATGTGACCATGCCCCCTGACATTGAGGCCCAGCCTCGGAAGAGGCAACTTTGCAACGCGGAGCCGCATTGCAAGGCAGCCCCTTCCGAAGCAGGGGGTGATCGCCGCAGCCTGGCCTCAAAAGGGGCTGCTTTGCAAGGCAGCCCCTTCGAAAGCCGGGGCAGGTGATTGCCGCGGCCTGGCCTCGGGAGGGGCTGCTTGCAGCACCCCCTTCCAAAGCCGGGGCAGGAGATAGCTGCAGCCTGGCCTTGGAAGAGGCTGCTTTGCATCGCGGCTAGGTGTTGCAAGGCAGCCCCGCCCCCTTCTGAGGCCAGGGTGGGCGAGCCAATGAGCTTCTTCCTGAGGCTCCAGCAGCGCCTTGTTAAGGAGCTCATTGACTCAATCGCACTGCCCTCGGCTCGGCCTGTTCACTGCTGGGCCAGGCGCACTCCTGGCCTAGCGCCAAACATGGGGGTGCTGCACTGTGTGGGGGTGCCTAAAATTGGGGGTGGGGAGCACCCCCAGAAAATTATGTTGGGTGCCAGCATATTGGCACCCACGGAGTTGGTGCTACTGGATCGAAGTATTACAACATGTTGCATGAGAAGATATTTACCTGAAGTTTGGCAATGGTTTATAATGTTTGGATTAGAGCTTTCAGTAAATACCGCACTTTGATGGTTTGTTATACTTTAGCCCTCCAAAAAACATTCAATAAAGATAAATAAATGTCAAAACTTGGTTACACATTTAATTTTATTTCTTTTTCAAGATGCAAGCTCCCTTGTGACTAAAAGAAGGAGGATTTTACAATAACAGCTAGTCTATGTATTTCCACCAATATATGTCAAAATGGCAGCCACAGAATATAAATATTATTGCAGTCTTTCCTGAATGGGCTTCCTTCCCCATCCCTCTCCCCACTCATACTGTAAAGCAAAGTGACCTTCACTGGTTTATTATGGTGCATTTTTAGGACATTCCCTAAAATAACTCCTGGTAACTAAACATTGCTTGTATGTAGTATCCACAACTATCCCATAGTAGCATTCACAGTTTGTTTATAGATTTAGCTGGTTTTAAATTTTATTGTCTTGCATAATGAAACAGAACCAACCATTAACTGCTCTTCTGAACATTAATGATATCCAGAGCCTAAAGAATTTAGAAGGGATGTTTTAGAGAGTGGGAAGCAAAGTGAAGAATAGATACTGCTAGAGAGAAGAATGGTTTTTGGTCATAATCTTAACTGGTTAATTCAGTGACTTATTTGCTGAGCACATGGGACAGGATTACTTTAAATCTTTATGTGATGGAGGAGTAAAATGTTACATTGGCAGAAAACGTTGTCACTGGTTCTTGTCTCACTGATGCTTACATCAGTGAGATTTCCCCATTAAAAAGGAAAAAAAACTAGGAGGAGTTAAAGGTTTAGAAGGAGATAAAGGAAGAAAAATCAGACTCCTATGCTGGTGTCAGTCCGTCTCACCCCCAGTGATTGTATAACATTGCACCTGTAAAAGAGCCACTGTAATCAATAGAGAATCACAAACATTTGCCTCTCTCCTCCCTCTCTACATACAGGTGGTCAAAATGGGGGAACCACTTACAGCATCCCACTAGGGGCATAAACATTCTGGGACATGAACAGTGGTGTCATCTACTCTCTTGTAGACGGAACGCTGGGCGGGACTTAGAGTGATCGACAGCCCGTCGACTCACTTCCGCTTTCTTCGTGCTCCCTGCGCGGCTTTCCCTCGCCTCGGAGGGAGCGCCTGCTCGCCAGGGGGGATGGGTGGGGGGCGCGCCGGGTGCCTGGGCGAGCAGGCGCCTGCTCCGAGGCGAGGGAAAGCCGCGCGGAGAGCGCGAAGAAAGTGGAAGTGAGTCGACAAGTTTTGACAAGTATCTATATATAAAAAAGAGAACGTGGGTGTGTACATATGTGTGTACGTATGTGTGTACGCAGTGGTGCGATTCAAATGAATTAACAACCAGTTCTATGAAGTCATAACCGGAGCCAAAAAAAAACTGAAGCCAGCAGAGGTAAGCGAGTGGGCAGGGCCCGGCCATTTAACAACTGGTTCTAGAAAACCTGGGTGACCCCCCCCCCCCGAATTTCACTACTGTGTGTATGTATGTGTACGTGCGTACGTTTGTGTGTACGTTTGTTCCACATAGGCTCCGCAACGCCTGGACCGATTGACACCAAACTTGGCACGCATATACCTTGCGGCCTGGCGACAAACACTGCGGGGTCAGACCCCCCTAGGACCCCCAGGGGTGGTGGTGGTGCGGGGGGGGTGAAATGTAGATATGATCGCAAACGGCCGACATCGGTGTAAAATCTGTCATTTCCGGGGTCTCCGAGACGAGTGGCGACGCCCCCGATGCCGTTTGATTCGGGGTTCAGCCCTCCATCGGCATGGGGGGGGCAAGAAGGGGCGCAAAACAAACCGTCCACCATGCCCTCCTGGAACGCCTGGAGCGATTCATGCCAAACTTGGCATGCATGTGCCTTGCAGTCTGGCGACAAACACTGGGGGGGGGGGGTCAGGCCCCCCTAGCACCCCCGGGGGTGGGAGTACGCAGTGGGGCTCATGTGAAAATGGTCGAAAATGGCCAAAATCGGCGTCAGATCTGTAGTGTCCGAGGTCACCGGGATGAGCAGCAACACTCCCAATGCCGTTGGAGTCCAGGTTTGCCCCCCCCCCCTCGGCGTGGGGGACGAGAAGGGGTGGGGATGAGCAGCAACACTCCCGATGCCGTTGGAGTCCGGGTTGCCCTCCCCTTCACCGTGGGAGATGAGAAGGGGTGCAAAACAAAACGTCCGCCATGCCCCGCTGGAACGCCTGGACCGATTGGCACCAAACTTGGCATTTGCATGCCTGACGGCCTGGCACCACACACTGCAGGGGTCAGGGCCCCCTAGCACCCCCAGGGGTGGGGGTATGCAGGGAGCCCCATATGAAAATGGTTGAAGACGGCATCAGATCCGTAGTTTCTGGGGCCGCTGAGACGAGCGGTGATGCTCCCGACGCCGTTGGAGTCCAGCTTCGCCCCCCCCTCGGCATGGGGGGCAAGAACGGGTTCAAAACAAAACGTCTGCCATGCCCCACTGGAACGCCTGGAGTGATTGGCACCAAACTTGGCATTCGCATGCCTGACGGCCCGGCACCACACACTGCGGGGGTCTGGCCCCCTTACCGCCCCGGGGGTGGGGGTGCGCTGGGGGCCCCACGTGAAAATGGTTGAAAATGGCCAAAATCGGTATCAGATTCATAGTTTCTGGGGCAGCCGAGACAAATGGTAACACTCCTGATGCCGTTTGAGTTCGGGTTCGGCCCCCGTCGGCATAGGGGGCGAGAAGGGGTATGAAACAAAACGTCCGCCGTGACCCGCTGGAACGCCTCGAGCGATTGACACCGGTATGCTTTACGGTCTGGGGACAAACACTGCAGGGGTCAGACCCCCCCCCCCAGCGTCCCCAGGGGTGGGGGTGCACAGGGAGCCCCATGTCAAAATGGTCGAAAACTGCCAAATCCGTAGTTTCCGGGGTTGCCGAGACGAATGGCGACGCTCCTGAGGCCGTTTGAGTCCACGTTCGGACTTGGGATAATTTGTTGCCCGGGCAACGCCGGGTAAAAAAAGCTAGTTTTTAATAAACAAAGAAAAGGCCTCACTAGGGAATACAGAGCTTGTGTGTCAAGGCCTGTGGCATAGGGCTTATGACTCTGCCCCATCTCTAGAAAGTGAGAAGCATGCTGGTGGGAAGTTGGTGATTGGAATTTTGGTGATAGGATACTTTTGCATAAATAACAAATATCCAATGGTCAAAAAGAATAAAAGAAATGGAAAGGAAGAGCACCTAGTTTATAACATCCTTTCTTGTTTAGTCAACAATCCTGATGAATACCTGGTCATAGGAAATCAGAATACTGTAGTTATGTGCTGGACACACAGCCATGATGGGGTCTTTGTCATTTTGCAGGATATACTTCCTGCCCCCATTTCCCTCATGCTACGAACCACATTCAATGGTTCTATTCATATAGTCCAGTACTGAAGGTCCTCTATAGTAGCCAAAGCTTAGTACAGGGGTTCCCAATTTTTTTTGACTGGTGGCTTCTTTGACCTACAGGGTAGGCTCCCCATTACAGCTCCAATCCTGTACATTGGAGTTGCGGGTTGTACAATCCTGTACAAAGGGTTGCGGGTTTTTCATGAGTATTCGGTGGCCACAGCTCACAGTTTGGGAACAACTGGCTTGTTAGAATGAACATAGGTTTTACATACAGTTGTAAAGCAAAGTAACTGGTTCATAGGCAATCCGAAGTTGGAGAGGAAATATAATGTGTTTTTTCTCCTTGGAAGCTTGTGCTGTTCTTTTATGTCCCCCATTTATCCCATCCACTTTCAATTAGTACTTCCTGTTTAAACAATATCAGATTTTTCCATCAGATCTGTGGTGGAAAACTCATTCATCCATTTGCCATAAAAGAGGTCAAGATCTGTATCATTCTTCAAAGATTTGAGAATAGAATTTCTGTCATCTGTGTGGTGGGAATAAGCAGCTGTGGGGAACAAACATATCACTCTAAAAGCAATAATGAGGCACAAATCTGTATTATATTTGTTGGTTTGTTTGTTTTTTGCAGAGGAGCCTATGTACAGCTTAGGCAAAGAGAGAAGTATTCGTGGCTTGTTTCTACACAGATAAGTCAAATTTTGTACTCAGCTGTGATCTAAAGAGGTTGCATGTGTGCTCACAGATTCTGCCCATTACATCTACTGATTTTCTCTGTTCTCATTGTTTTCATGGCCATAAAGGAAAGACGTCATGATTTTTAAAAAAGTACTTATTGAGAGTTCAAATATTTCTCCGTATCACATTTTCTTACTTTTAATTGTTAAGGACTGCACATTTTCCTTGCAAAGCTAAAACCTTTATTTTGCAAGCTGTTCTGCCAAATTCCCTGCCAGGCCTCCCCAAGGGCCCCAATGCCCACAACAGGCTAACTAGTTTCCCCTCCAGAGCGGCCTCAGAGATAGGCAAGAGGGAGGAGGTTCATTCACCCACTGAGCCTCTTCTCTTCCAGCAGCCTTGCTTGGATTCACCAGCTGGCCAGCCTCCTCCAGACTGCTCTCATCACTGGCTTAGCTCCAAACTACCCTAAGTCTAGCACCAACAAACCCCACCACCACCAAACAATAGGCAGTCAGCTTGCCCAAGCCACAAATACCTCCTCCACTTGGTGGCTCCAGGGACGTGGCAGACACAACAATTCCCAATGGTTATTCCCCACAATAACCTTACCTTCTCCAGTCCTTCAGGCAGGCAGTCTGCCCAGCATTCCATCAGTCAGTCCGTCCGTCCATCCAGCACCTACCTGGTGCTCCTATCTAGCACCTTCCAAGGTACCCTCCCCCAGCACCTTTCCAGGTCCTAATCACCCTTCCTTTCTTAATCCATCCAGCCCCTACCAAAGTTGCTTTATTGCAGCTCCTGCCTCCAACTTTATACTGAGGCCAGCCAATCAGTGGACAGGCTTTAATTCATCAGCCACACCCATCTGCACCTTGCTAACCTCTCTTCATAGCCAGGGGCCTCATTGGCCTGCAGCTGTGCTCCTGAGGCTTGCAAAGACCTTGGGGGTTAACCCTGTAACCCCTGGCTAATCTGGGACAAGGAGCCATTGCTTATACCATTTTCCAATACACAAGCTTAGATTGAGCTTCTCCAAACTCACTCAATGATTAAAATTTGTGTTATACAAGAGTTACAAAGCGCTCTCCTAGCCTGCAAGTTGATCCTTGGAAAATATGCTAATACTGGAAACTTTCTACACACAGCTGTCTCAGCTCTTCTGCAAAATGTTTTAACATGACAGCCCCAGAGTAGCCGCACATGGGGTGCAGAATACTTTGCATGGCAGAACTGACTAATTTCTGAATTAGCCCTCAGATGTCCTTCAAGAGTTAGTTGAAAGAAAATGGCAGCCACACAAAAGGGACCCGGCAGAAACTATATGATTATAGGCTTCCTGATAATTAAATCCTGCCTTTGGGCTTGTAAAAGTCAGGGCGTACGACTGCCAGATCAGTTTACTGTCTGGGTGTACCCCTGCCAGATCCATTGACATTTAGGCTATGGCATCAGACCCACCGCCAAGACAAATATGATCATTATTGTCATTAAGAGTCTGGTCCCCAGACTTCCACCAGCCACAAGGCTTGTCTTTAATGGGCCACATAGAGGCCCTAGCAAACCCCCCCACTGCCCCCCCACAAGTTCCTAAAGGCTTCCTATTCAGACCTCTCTGTTACCAGGGCAACTGGAATGACAGGCAGGAGTTCTGGGTTGGGAGGAGGGCAGACCTGTAAGTCCCAAAATAGTTTAAAATTCCAGTATTACTAACGATGAGCAGGAAGGAGCAGTATGCAAAGCTGAAGGCTCTGACTAATTAGGAATTTAGAGGCCTGATGAGGCTGCCCTGCAGAGAAATTGGGTGCTGTGTAATCAGATCCCCCCTTTTAACATCCTGAGGCATCTTGGCCAGATTCCATGTATGCTGAATTTGTGGGAAAGGGAGTAAAGTAGCCCTTTCCCCCAGTTTTTCAACAAAGGGAAAAGGTTCTTTTCCACATATCTGTGGATTTCCCCAAAGCACCAGGATGAAATAACTTGGAGATGAGTCACTAATGGTGACCTGAGTCAGGGGGCCCTCTTTTTTCTTAGACTTGGGGTGCCAGAAACTCCCACATTGAGAGTTTCTGTATGAGAAAAAGGTGGGCCTCTTGACTTAAGTCACCATCAGTGACCTTTAGTATGATGTAAGAACATAAGAGCATAAGAAGAGCCCTGCTGGATCAGGCCAAGGCCCATCTAGTCCAGCTTCCTGCATCTCACAGCGGCCCCACCCAGTGCCCCAGGGAGACATGAGACAACAAGATGCTTGCATCCTGTTGCCACTCCCTTGCACCCAGTACTCTGAAGTAGCCTACTACTAATGTAAGGAGGTTACAACCCATCGTTGCCTATCGCCCATGATGGACTTTTCTTCCAGAAATCCGTCCAATCCCCTCTTAAAGGCATCTAGACCAGATGCCATCACCACCTCCTGTGGCAAAGAGTTCCACAGATTAACTACCCGCTGGGTAAAAAAGTACTTCATTTTATCTGTTTTAACTCTCCCAACCCTCAGTTTTAGCGGATGCCCCCTGGTTCTGGTGTTTTGAGAGAGGGAAAAGAACTTCCCTCTATCAACTCTATCCCTTCCGTGCATTATTTTGTATGTCTCAGTCATGTCCCCCCTCAGGCGCCTTTTTCTAGACTGAAGAGCCCCAAACGCTGCAGTCTTTCTTCATAAAAGATGTAGGAGAAGACTGCCTTAATGTGAGTTTCAGGTTAATTTTTTTTTTTATTTAAAGAGAAATGATGTGCTAGATTTCTCTTGAAATGTTTGATGTCCTTTATGCTACTGCTATATGAAGTAATTAAAGGCTTCCATTAAGTACAAAAGCTACTTGAATAGGAATTATGCAGTGAGCTGCTAGATAACTAAGTACCAAACACATGGAACTTTCCCATGTTTTTAAAATAAAAGGGCAGCCTCAGGAGTGGAAGGGAAAGAGTGTGTGGGCCCAATCCTATCCAACGTTCCGGCACTCAATGCAGCTGCAATGCAGCCCCAAGATAAGGGAACAAATTATCCCTTACCTTGAGGAGGCCTCCATGACTGCTCCCCAACTTCAGGATGCAGCGCACACCCCGTTGTCACAGTTGCATTAGCTCTAGGAAGTTGGATAAAATTTCCTCTATCCTTTCTCTATTGGTCAATAGAAAAATGTTTGGAGGGGAAGGGAAGATTATGGATTTCCTTTCCTTACAACTCTTCTGCTTTTGAGGTTGTTATTCTTTACAACAAAATATAAAGGTAAAGGTTTCCCCACAACCAAATGGTCTAGTCGTGACCGACTGTAGGGGGCGGTGCTCATCTCCGTTTCTACGCTGAAGAGGACAAGCTTCTGTTGTCATGTGACCGGCATGACTATACACCAAGGTGCACGGAATGCCGTTACCTTCCCACTGAAGTGGTACCTATTTATCTATTCACATTTTTACATGCTTTCGAACTGCTAGGTTGGCAGGAGCTGGGACAAGCAACGGGAGCTCACTCTGTCGCACGGTCACAAACTGCCAACCTTCCGGTCAGCAAGCTCACAACTCAGCACAACTCACTGCAAGCAAGCTCACAACTCAGCACAACTCACTGCACCACCATGTCCCACACAACAAAATATACATATCTGTTACATCAAATTACATCAAGAGCAGTATGCGGTGGCTGATAGGGCCTCCCCCTACTCTGACATACAACATGAACCTGTTCACAGCCCATCTCACATGAAGATGGAAAGAACAGGTGTTGATTTGTTGAAAAATCTCTAAATGGTTGAAGCAGTCAAATATGATTTTTCTCCTGACCAGCATGTCAGGAATAGTGTCAATTCATTTGTATTAACTCTTTACACTGTAAACAAAAGCACGTTTTTACCCAATTCTCACTTTAAAGGATATAAGAGATAGTTCAGAGACACATCATTTGGAGGCATAGGCAGGATCATCCATGCAGCCATTTATATTTCCTCTATTTCTTTTAAAAGTCTGCCAAAAATGTATTGCAGATTTATAAGTCGTTGGATTACTAGTTTTAAAATGCATTTTATTTTATTTTTTAAGTTGAAACGTTGACTTGTGGAAATGTCATAGCCTCTGCCTTTTTTGAGCAAACTTGCATGTGACCTGAGTGAATATGAAGTGACCCAACTGATATGATAAATCTGGCAGGAAGGATGGAGTCAGAATGGTTCCCAGATCCTGTGCTTCTTAATCTTTGCCACTGGCTCACATACCACTCCATCTAAGGTCTGGAAGGGTGTGGAAACAATACAATGACTCTTAGCAGGAAAGATGAATATATTTTCCACACGCAAACAGAAACAGAGAAGCACTGAAATGTTAATTAACCATAGGTTTCAAAGAACCTTGTTCCCTTGTCTAATGTGAAAAATGTAATAAGGAAAAAGACATTTGAAACAAATCCAGCTCCAATTTCTCTTAAATGTCCGGTTACCCCAATCCAACTCTGCATGTGTATATCAGCTAGAGCAGCATGTGCAATGCTCTGTCAGGAAATCAGCTGTTCTCTGGGGAGGAGTGAGTGAGAGGACTACACCTAAAAGTCACTAAACCTAAATGCCACTCTCAGTACTCCTGAGGACAGCTGACTGGCAAAACTGTTGATTTTTTTTTTTTTATCAAATCAAAGCTTCCAAAACGCAAGCTTAGCAGTTGGATGAAGGGAAGCCCTTGGTGTGATGCACTTGTTACCACAAAGAGGTCCTCATCCAACAAGAGGTCCTCGCATATGAAGATTATATTTTCCTAATAAATCAAATGTACTGCTTTGCACCTGGTTGGAGTCCATCTCCTCTTTTGCTGTTTGGGTGAGGCAGGGCCGGCCTTAAGCCAATCTGACCAATGTCATCACATCAGGCCCCGCGCTTTGGGGGACCCCGCACCAGTGCAGTGAGCATATTGCTTGCTGCTACAGTCAGGACCTCTTAGGGTATAAGTCAGTGGGGCAAGCAGAGCAGCTTTACCTTGGGCCCTCTCACCTGCCCCAGCTTCTGAAGTGCCCAAAATGGGCTCCTGAAAGCAACTGGCAGTGACATCAGCCAGAAGGAGCAGCTGCTCCTGATCTGGCACATCATGATCCAGGGGCTCTTCCGGATGTCCAGGAGCCACCTGAAGCCAGCACAATTGCTGGGAGTCCCCCTGCCAGGGAGGTGCCAACCTCAGAGGAATCAAGGAGCCGGAGCCCCCGGTGTCATTGCCTTGCCGTTCCATGCAGGAGCAGGTGAGGCCTCGCTACTTGGAGGACTACATCCCTTGAACATCCGTTGTACTTGGGGGGAAGGGGTGTTATGTTGGCAGGAGGATAGCGAAGAGTTAAACCTTAGCTAGAGGGCTGGAGCTAATCACCCCTCCAATCAGCAGACAAGTGCTAGATCATGAAGTTATAATGACAGGAGACAACATGACATCATATTCTTGAAGCCGAGGACTTACAAAAATGGCTGACTCAGATCATTGCCGCAAAGGAGGAGGATTGCAGTGAATTCACGAATAAAAATCTCCCTGCACGTGTGTAAAAGTTAATCTCAACGTCTTTAAGCATGCCTGCGTGTTCTGCATACGGGTGTGCGAATCGCTGAACGAAAAATGGGATTTAATTTCCACGGAAAGATTCATGTACTCACATTACATCGGTCCAATAAAGTTACAATTCACTGAAATAGTGCATTGTTTTTGAAGCTGTGTAATTTCTTGTTGTTCCTAGCAGTCTTATTCACCATTTTCTGACACCCACTGTTAATGGTCTAGAAGGTAAAAAAATATATTTTCCCCCTCCTTTTTCCCCTCTTCCCGTTTACACGTTTTTTCCCCGCCTTCCATTTTCTACGGTAATATTCTCAAAATTCTGAACATTAACAATTTGTTTTATTGGGGGGGGGTGAGTGTAGAAGTTTAAAAAGTTTAAAAAAATACTCTTAATAGCCTGGAAGTAAAAAAGAATTACTCTCATATTGACAACTACTTGTGTTATACATTGAGAGATTTTAATGTAATTTTCCTACATATTTATCTACTTTTTGCCCACCCTCCCCTTTTTTTCTTTCCTTCCCGTTCACACTTTATTTTTGCTTGTGTAGATTTAAATAAAGTCTGTCAAAATAGTGCAATCTGAGTTAAAATAGACCGCATTTCGTCCGGTATTTTCAGTAATATAATTATGCGGAATTTCACCTTGTAAGTGCATATTAACTCATAATAAGGTTACCAGTAATGTTTCTCCACGATCACACATTTTTATTTTCGTAAGTTTTTATTTGAGGAGTAAACTATTCAGTCCTAACCAGTACCAGAAAAGCAATCTGAAATGCTTGGAATAAGGATTGTTTTGGACGTGCCAACATGGCTGCTAAGCCCGCCCCCTGGCTTCACTTGGTTCCTATTAATTCTACAGGGATGTCGTCTCCTGTGTATATTTCCTCCGAGTGCTAGATGAATCCTGCAGTTAGTTAGGCCTGCTGCCTGTGTTCAGTCAGAGTTTGTTCTGTTGCTGTTAAAATAAAATGAACCCAGTATTTTTCACCATGATGGTTAGTGCAACCTCTTTACTTTAGAGTTAGGCTACCTCTGAGTGCCGGATTCAGGGGAGCAACAACAAGATGCACATGTCTTGTGTATTCCCTGAGGCATCTGGTGGGCTGCTGCGAGACGCAGGGAGCTGGACTAGATGGGCCTTTGGCCTGATCCATTGGGGCTCTTCTTATGTTTTTATGTGTGGCAGTGCAGACAGGCTATCCGGGTCCACCCTTCAGGTGAGCGGGTAGGAGGAAGGTCTGGATCATGGAGACTGCGCTGCAGGAGTCGAGTAGAGCATTCAGTTCTTGCTAGCTCGGAACGACCTGGCTGGCGTCGGAGGCTGGTGCCATCGTGGGAGCCAGAGCGTCTCTGGCAGCGGCGGGGGTGAGTCGGGGACCGAGGAGTGCCCGCGCCGCATGGCAGCGCCCAGAGGCAGAAGTTAGGACAGGTGCTCTGGCGGACACTCCAGCAGGTGTCTGACAGTGTTATCAATGATTTTGAAATAAACTCATATGGAATCTAGAGCCTTGTTAAAATGCCAGGCTACAGTTTTTGATGCTCAATCACAATGATATCTGCATGGTAGAAAACTCTGATTCTTGTCTACAAAGATCCAAAAGTTGCTAAATTTTAATAGGCTCACAACATTGGAATAAACCTAGTACTTTTTCCAGGCTAACTCTCCTGATAAGACATTCCTCAGACTTCAACTATTTAAAAACAATAACAAAACATTTGGAAACACTATTCTGAGGGAGCATACTCTGTTGCTAAATTGCTCATAGTTAAAAAGTGTTCCTAATTTATAACCTAAATCCATTGCTGGAGAAAGAAAATAGTCACAACCATACCGTTATGGTGCACCCATTAATTTATTTTGTTCTGCTCCCTCTGGTCAAAAATGGTTTTAAAAGTACTATAAAATGTCCTGTTTTAAAGTCTCTTCCAGGAATTGTGGTGTGTTGTCCTGTCTATCAAGTTTCAGCATTCTAGTGTAAAACTACCCTAAAAATTTTGGATTTACATTTCATGCCTTCAGCTTCAAGGGAAAGTATACAAATGTCTTGCTTTTTAGCCCCCACTACCCAGCAATCAGGAGCAGAAGCTATGACAATACAGTGTATGTGGAAAAAAACAGCTACAGTATTTTGATACTCCAAGCAAGTGAGTCAGCAGTCCCAAAAGTCATTTTGCATGTGCGCTCACACACAATCATACACACTTTCACAAATATATAATGCATGTATATTTTCCATTACATATCATGCATTGTAATTTTGTTTTGGAGCTTAGATCACGGAACTGTCGGGGTGAGGTCAGGCAGTTCCCACATTATGATGTTCCTGTGATCTGATGTGGCAATGACTCCTAGTTTTGCAAAAACTGTCACAAATGTAAGGAGCGGGCCAACAGCTGGATTGTCCATTTTTAAAAAGTTCCTCAAAACCCATTGTTTTTGCTTAAAAACACACACACACAACCACAAATCTAGGCATTAGTATAACTTCACTGCCACCTAGAGGGGAGTTGTCTATAAAGCACACTTTTTTATTGGCACTTCATAATACGCCTTTACTGTATTTCTTTCTTGCATTTGCCAAGTAGGGCGTTATTTTTGTGTGTATGATTTTCAAAGTGTGTGCTGCATGACCTGTAGCTGCCTTTATTTTCCAAATATACAACTCTAATTTAGTAAGATGTGCTAGCAACCATATAAAATGTTTGCTATGATGCATGCAAACGCAGCTCATCTATAACCAACCGCAACACCTTAGATGAAAGATAACATTCACCCGTTCCCAAAAAGCACTGTAGAACACTGAACGAGCAGAGGGTCACGTGCGAAGACTTCCTCTCCAGAGCTTACCACTTGCACATGCGCATTTTGGCAAATGTTGTTTCCTTGGCAGCCGGTTGCTTGTTTGAGACGAAACCATTTTGACAAGGGGCGGGGGAAGAATGAGAAAGAATGAAGGGCAGGACCAATTGACTCAGCGGGTGGCTCCGTCCGTTGTGCATTCGGGTACAGCAGATATCATCGGCAGAAACTGCTGTCAGAGGCAGTCGGGGAAAAAGTGAGTTTCTCTCTCCCCCCCTTTTTCGTCTTACTTTGTTCCCAGGACCCTGCAGACTGCCCTGGCCCTCCTCGGCTGTTCACAATGCCGCGTAGCATTTCTCCCAACCCAGCACGGGGGAGAGAAGCGTGGCGGGGAAGTGCGTGGCGTGCCTTAGCCCTGAGCAGAACAGTCACAACCCTCCACTTTGCTTGGAGTCCTGGGCATGAGAGCGTGATCGTAATCATAGGTTTTCATTGCACAGACTGCAATGAAAATCAGATTGCTCCAATACTGGGATTCTTCCCCACACTTCAGTCCAGAAACTCTGCTCAGACCCAACTGGATGCTGCCATCTCTCCATCATTGAGATGTAATGGTAAGAAAATGAAGTAGCAGCGGCTGTCCCAGGCGGAAGAAACGTCTTCACTGGGCCATAGTCTTCTAAGCATTTGGGGTTGGATGGAGAAAGGCACCCACCCCTCGTTTGCTTAGTCCCTAACGGTATGCCTTTGAGTCCTAGAGTCCTTTCCTGCTGGAGTTGCTCTGGATTTTTAACGCAGCCATTGCTTGCTTTGCCACTATAAAGCTGGTAAGCACCATGCAACCCAATCCTTTGTGTGCCTACTCCAGATGTAATGCCCCACTGAGTTAAGTGCAGTTATTTTATAGGACTGGAGATGTAAGGCTTGGTGTTTATAAATCAGGAACTACTTTGCACCGTTTTGTTCTGTTCTCACAAATAAACAGCTACATCAGGGCTGGAAAATTGAATAGGATTTGACCCTTAATGATGTCAAAGAGATCCTGATCCAGATTGTTATCTACTATATCGTTCTAGTGAATAAGAATGCATAAGAAATAATGAAATGAAAAACAGTGTTAGAATTCTTCTTGCCTGGTGTTTTGTCTGAGACTTGCTTAGGATGCAGGAGTCAGGGAGGCCAGCATGCAGACATGCACCATCCTCCCTGACTCCGAGAGTGTTTGTGGCCCTTGCACACGAAATGGCATTCACTCTGATTGCATACATACGTCTATCCCTCTGTGCCCCCATCACAGCTCCCTGAGTGGGCAGGATTGCTAAACAGATGTTCACAGACGCTAATAGATCTACTGAAAGTGTAATAAGAGAGATGGATGCATTTCTTCCCCTAGCCAGCTCCTCCTCCTTCTCTCCCTTTACAAATAAAGCCTCCACAGCTCAAGCTTCACACACACCCTTCCTATTCTAGCCAGATCATGCTCACCCTCTGCTTGAATTCCAACACCCCCTTCCTCTGATAGTAACTCACAACTCATTCATTGGATACTCAAATATGACCCTTTACTGTCATTTCTAAAAGCAGATATGTTTGCAAAGTAGTTCCAAAACATCATTGCATACTATGTGCTCCTGCCACACTGAATGGAATCTCCTGGTGGATGGCCAGGCAAGGTTCTCTTCCACCCCCTTTACAAATAAGGCCTCTGCAGTTCAGCCAATGCATCACTTTCCCCCATCTATTGCCTTGTTATAACAAACACACAAGCCCATCTTTGCAGCCAACCCCCAACCTTAGGCAATCCAGCCACAGACGGACTTCTCACAAATGGACCCAGACTTGCATGGAAGCTCTCTATCCCACCCCAACACCCTACTCCTAAAACAGCAGAAACACAGGCAGAAATCTAAGGGACAAAAACTGGAAAGGCCAGGCACTTCAGGTTACCTTATCTTTTATGTTGTATTTGTTGTCTGTGATGCCAATAAAGGTTTCTGATCTGAAATTCCTCCAGCAGCTGGTGAGGAAGAGACAAATTCTACAGTTCAAGGACTGAATTGGTAGAAGGAAGGAAGGGGTTAGGGTTGCTTACTTTCCCCCAACCAAACACACACAGGCAGACAGGCCAGCACACAGACATGGGCATTCTTCAGATGGAGGAGCAAACCCCTTTTCTGTCTACCCACCAGAAAGCCAGTTTGCCAACCTCCAGGTTTTATAAGGGGCAATTTCCTCAGTTTCAGCCCAAACTAGGAGGAATGCCTCTGGAGCTTTTTCTCCTTTCTCCCTGCCTGCACTGCAAAGGGGAAATAAAGCCACCCCTCCTTCAGGTCGAGCCCTGGCCTCTTCAAGAACAGCTAAGGAGAATTAATTTTCACTTCCACCCCCAAGAGAGAACAGAGCAAATCACTTTCAGACTTGGGCTGTTAACTTTCCTATCCCCTCCGGCTGGGGCAAAAAAGGACACACAGTCCTCTAGCAGCTACATTTTACCAGGCTTCTCCTACGAGACCATGCCCTGTCTGCACCAATCAGTGCTGTAGCTTTGGGGAAAAGGAGAAACACCAACTGGGATAGGAAGGAGGGAGGACTAGGAGAACCAGTAAGACACAAGGAAGTAGGGGAGGGCGGGCTCTTATCCATGACTGGCAGGTATTGCCTTCAATAGGGAGAAGAAAAATATAAGGAATCTAGCAGAGGGCTGGCTCTTGAGTGTGACTGGCAGGAGTTCTCACCAATAAAGAGGGAGGGAAGCAGGAGCTGTAGGAAGTAAATGCAGGGGATTGGAAATAAGGGTACCTGAGTAAGTCAAAGCAACTGGAAAGGCAGGCAAAAGATTCAAACCTTATCAGAAAAAAATATCCCCTCAGCTGTGCCAGAGCTCAAAACAAGGGCAGAAAATCCAGCCCCAGAGAGGCGCTGCTGCGGTGATCCGAGAAACCGGGGCAGTGACAGGCCGAGCTGGGGCGACCCTGCGCCGAGCTTCACCTCGATCGGGCGGTACAGAGCACCGCAGGCCTGCCAGACGAGGCTCAGGGTCCGGGGGACGCCCAGAGGCCCCGGCTGTGGGCAGGCTGTGGTGTCGCGCCCTGGAGAGGCCTGGCCCGCTGCCGCAAGCACTCGCTGCCCAGGCACCCCCAGAAGAGGCCCAGTCCGCCTCGGCGCCGACCTGAGGCCCACATCCTGGGCTGTGGGCCTGAGGGACGTCCCAGCAGGTGAGGGGTGAAGTAACAGCCCCCACGGGAGCACCAAGTGGGGATGACACCCCCCCCCCGAGGCCTCTGACGACCAGCCTGGACACTCAGCAGCGATGGCTGAGGGTGGGCCAGGTCATGCCCCAGGGTCAAGGGAAGGGACGGTGGCACTTTAAGCAGGCTCCTCACCAGCATGGAGGGTGGAGCCAGAGAGGGGCTGGAACATTCCTCCTGCGGGGGAATGGGTGGGGGTGGGACCAGGGGAGGCAGGGCCCTCCTATACCGCTAGTGGCAGCCAGTTACGAAGGGCCGTTGGGTCAAGGCACCCAGAGGATACTGGGTGAAGCAATCCCCTTGCCCTGTGCTCCTTCTGAGGCTGCCTCATCCAGCTGAGTGACCCTGCTGGCCCTGTATGCCACCCTCCCTTGCCCTGCTGAGGGGGATAAGGGCAAGTGCCCAATGTGGTGGCTCAGGGACCCGATCCTTGTGGAGGACCAGGGCCCAGGGAAAAAATTGGATGATTTTCACGTTGTGCAATTTCATGTAGCATGGGAAAAGCATGGGAAGCAAGATGAACCCTCTGAGATGCCATAGGCCAGCAGCCAAGGGGCCAAACAGGAATGTTCCAGCACTACTTTCTGGAATCTGCCCTGCAGGGAAGACTGTAGCTGCTGAAGAATTGTGACCCCATGTCCCATCCCTGCAAAGCGATCCAGAAGGATACCATGATTGATGGTATTGAAAGCCACTGGGAGGTCCAGCAGAACTTACAGGGATATACTCTCCCTGACTACCACTCAGGGTAGATTGTCTCTGAGTATGCCAGAATGACTAGTCCCTGCTATCCAAGGGCAGAATTTCAAAGTGACAAGGGACAGGGAGTTGCCACCCAGAGTGGCAGTCCCGTACATACCCAATTATCTTTCCCCATCTGCGTGTCTAGTAGTCCTTACCTGAGTTAGATGCCATGGAGGGGGGCAGTGCTAAACAGATAGTTTTGTGTTTCTTGTAATGTTTTGTTCCACCCCAAGAAAAACACAGAAGAGAAAGTGAAATTCAAAATGTTGGAGTGTTTATTCAGAACTGAGGAAAATGGCATTCCATTTTGAAAGTAATTATGAACAGAACAACGACACAAGATAGTTTCTTAACAGTTTGATAGACTGTAATTTGGGAATATCTAGTTTCAGCAATAAGTATCTTACTTGATTAATTCTGAATCTTTATTGAAGTAGTAAGGTCCAATGAGGACACTGATATTTATTTATTTTTTTGTTTTTGCCTTACCTATCTTGTGAACCATGTTGCTGTCAAGGGAGCATGTGGAATTGTGCTCAAGGTTGCTGTGCTGACATGGTGTTCTATTTGTGGTACTACAGTGGCACCATTTATTTATTTATTTATTTATTTATTTAAGAGATTTATACCCCGCCTTTCCTCTGCCAAGGCAGATGCCCAAGGCGGCTTACAATTTTTCGAGAGGGGAAAAACAAAAAGTACAGTACATACAGTACAGCTTGCTGTAATGAAAGCTTTGAACGTCTGCCCTTATGGACCTGTAGCAAACCATGAACTCTGGCATATCACCATGGGATGATGCTACAGCGCTAGAGCCTTCCCTATTGATAGATGGGGACTAACTGCAGAATGCTAAAGGCTGGTTTGCACATTAATGCTGCTTACAGGTAGCGGTGGTCAATTGGTCAATGTGGAAGTTAGGATCATGTGGAGTATTCTACTGCTCTGTTGGAGACATAAAGTTATCTGAGTGAAGCAGCTCACAACATACAGCTGAGCTGATTTTTTTCCCCATTCCTGTACAAAGGTTTCTTCCCTTCAACCCTCAGCCTACTAAAAATGGTTTCTGCTACTTAACTAGTATGGAGAAGATTCCCATACCATCTGTTGGACCAGTTCACATGAAAGCTAACTGCTGAGTGCAGCCACCTTAAGAGGTGGTATCAATGGCTTCCATATAGCAGGCAGACTGACTTTAAGAGCACAATCCTAACCAACTTTCCATCCTTGACATAGCTGTGTCAGTGGGGCATGCATGTGCTGCATCCTGCAGTTGGGCAGTCACGGACACCTCGTCAAGGTAAAGGAATATTTGTTCCCTCACCTCGGAGCTGCGTTGCCCTTACCCCAGAGCTGGAAAGTTGGTTAGGATTGCACCCTAAGACATGCTGGAAAGTTGGTTAGGATTACACCCTAAGACATGTATAGTGAAGGACTGAGATTGGTGGATGGTAACTACTGTATATTTTATTCTGAAGCTCCCTTTGGGCACAACAGAAGGCAGCTTAATTCATGTAACTTGACTGGCAAATTGTAGTAAGCAGGTATAAGAATGCAGCCACTAAGGAGCATTTTAGGATGCCTCTTTTGCCCATTTTAGGATGCCTCTTTTGCCTGCATAGGATCCTGTCACAGTTCTGTGCTTCTGCAGTTCAAATGAGAGCATTCAACTATGGGAGCATTCCCAGTAACTAATTCACAATTGTTGTGCATTCTTCCTCTGAAAGGAAAAGAAATAAAATTTATCTGCAGACTCACTTTTGACAATTGAGGATTAACTGGTTGTAGTGAGAGGCCATATTAAAGCAGTCGGCCAAGTGACAACTTTTGTATAAATTGTTACACTACAGTTTCAGCAGGGGGTGCTAGAACTTTTTGAAAACATAAAACGAGAGTGTCTGAGGGAAGATACTTAATAGCAGTTAATGCTAGTTCCTCTCTCTCTCTCTCTCTCTCTCTCTCTGTGTGTGTGTGTGTGTGTGTGTGTGTGTGTGTGTGTGTGAGTATTTCTCTTATTATTTGAAAGATTTATACCCTACTTTTGGATTTAAAAGTTCTTCCAGGCAGCTTGCTGTAATTAAAGCTTTGGTTGGCTGCCCTTATGGACGTGTAGCAAACCATGGAGAAGGAGCCACCCCTTCAGGAGTGGACTGACAGATAGCACCATGTGTTGTAAGTGTAACTTTGGGCTGGCGCTTTTCTTCTCACAGGCCAAAGTGGAAACTGATGGATGAGATTTTACATAATGGCAATATTAGATCTAGTAACTGTTCTCTTACTTGTTTTATGTCTGTTTGGTTGATTTTTTAAAAAAATTACTTTATGATGATCTTGTGGGTTCTTTTCTGAACCAAAAGGCAGAGTAGAAATTATAAATATAATACTTTCATACTAGCCCAGAAAATTTTGGGATCAAGTTGCTAATAATTTTTGTGATATATAGTGAAAGAGAAGCTGTTTAAGTATGGAATTACTCAGTTTTGGATCTTCAGAGCTGCTGACATTGAACCCAGAAGTATTTGACCTGAAGGGGATTTTTTGACTCTTTTTTTAACAGCAGATTTCAACTCCCCTCCCCACCATCCAAATGCAATTTAACAAACTGATTTTGCATATTTCATGAGTCTTTGTTATACAACATGGCTCCATGTGTAATTCACATTCTGCAGTATAAGAAAATACAGTCATTCTTAAATCGCTGAATGTGAGATGCATGGTGAGCTACTACTCCTCTTCCTCCCTTAACCAGCCAGTCATTGGGTGGTCACTGGGAGGGTGGATGCAAAGGAGCAAGAGCTGGGTGCTGCTGCCACATGGAGGTCTTCACCAGGTCTGCACACTGTGGGGAAGAAGCCCATGCCATAGGACCCGGAAGAACCTGATGCCTGTTCATATTTTCAAGGAAGATATGTGCAGAGCACATTTGACTTCATAGTCAACTAGCTGAGAATCTTGTCGCCCTTGGTGAAATGAATGAAGTACTTGAAGTAGGCCCAACCTCAGTGTAATGTTAGAAAATATGATGTGCAGTGGTTCAGAATGAAATAGCATGAGCAAAATTCATTATTGTATTACATCCAATAGTTTGTCTTTAATTTGACATCGCCTTTGTCTTAATTAGTGGTAGTATCTATAACATATTCTGTTTTTATATGCAGAATGCAGAACTTTGACAAAGAAAGGGGTAACGTGTCGAGGCGCTCTTGATAAAGACCTGAAAATGCCTACCGGTGAGAACTTCTGTACTCTACATATGTTGCAGCTTTTTAAAGCAGGTCTCATCAGGAACCTAACTTCCTGCTATTGAAATGCATTTGATTTGAATAAAACTACATATAAGTGCTCTTATTTCTGAAAATTATTTCACTACAGACTGGGCCATGCTTTAAAGATCTTCCATTCATGTTGAAAGGTCCAGAGTGCAAATGTTACGGCTAAGCATTCACATCAGTAGATGCAGTAAAAACTCTGTGGGAACTGAAACCATGGTTTGTTTATGCACCCCCTCCAAAGAACACTTGAGACACCAAGTTAGGAGATTGGGCCACTTTATTAACATATTTACAAGCAGGAAAAATAGAAACTTGAGATCTGCAGCTCTTGCAGCTTTTTACTGCCACAAAGCAAGCGTAGTGCGGCGGTGAGGACATAAAGGGGCGCCAGACACATCTGGCCCCTGGCCGGGCATTAAACACCTGACTCCAAGCCACGCCCCTATTCAGGCTACTATAGTTTATCTCAGCAAACCTGCAAGGGGATCAAGGCAGCCAGACTGTATAGGGCCACCCCATGCCGCTGAGCCTTTGAGGCAGCCCCTGCAATCCAGGCATGGGACAACCCATCCTGGGCCAGTGAGGAAGAGCCCAGCATATGATCCAGCATGCAAGAGGGGGAGAGCAGAGCGCGGACCCCTAAAATTCCTTCAAGCCCCGCCCTCTGCTTCTTCCTCTCCCCTCCCTCAACAGGGAGGGGGGAATCTCGTGTGCTCATGGGTGTGATCAAACAAATTTCGATCCTTGAGCTATTTGCATTGGATCGGATTTATCACTATAGTGCCTGCTTCTGCAACACCTAGTATATGAAGCAGAGGAACTAAAGATCTGCTGTGCCAGTCTGCATTCTGTCCTTTTTTTCCTTTAATGAGTAATATTTGACATAGGGAGCCTGGGATGTTTGCTCTTGATTTTTTGAGCACCATGGAATCTGTGCATTACTTCTGCGTAATGCATGGAAGGCTGTCAGTGGATTGGAGTGCTGATAATAAGTTCTATCTATTATAGAACATTTATTATCAAAGTTATCAAATTGTTATCTAATGTTTTCTTTCAGTGGAGAGTGAAGCGAAGGCAAAAACCAGGGTTCGTTTTGAAGAAATTTTCAGAAACCACCCTGGCCTAAGAGATAAAAAGTTAAAGAAGAGAACATTAAGCCCTCAGGAGAACATTGTGGTGAGTTGGCGTACGAGGAATGTTAAAAGAACAAAGCATTGTGTTTGGATCTCCATTCTCTAAATAGTTGTAGAAATTCATGGTATTCTGTGTGGGATCGATTTCTTTTGCAAGGGAGGGAGGGAGGGAGGGAGGGAGAGAGAGAGAGAGAGAGAGAGAGAGAGAGAGAGAGAGAGGATGGATGGATGGATGGATGGATGGATGGATGGATGGATGGATGGA
>JAJKFI010000050.1:4285970-4296747 GCA_029204185.1 Lerista edwardsae | reverse complement strand
GATGGATGGATGGATGGATGGATGGATGGATGGATGGATGGATGGATCTTTATAGTGTCACAGAAACCACTTCCATCTCATATAGATTTACAGCCCAGTCCTATCCCCCAGCATCCTTTGTCATGCAGCCATGCCAATATAGTGAGCACTGCATGCAGTGGAGGGGGGAACCAGATGCCCTGCAGGAAGTAAGTTAAAATAAATCTGAGGAGCCTTTGTGGGGGGGGGGGGGAGAAGGAAAGGGCTGGGAAAGGAAAGGCATGTGTGACTGCCACCAAGCTGCACCCCCTCCTGCCTTTGAACCATCCCCTGATTTGGCCCATTTCCTTTTCTGATCCTCCCCCTAACTGCCCATGGACAGCTCCTTCCACTACCTTACTTCCACCAGTGGAATATCTGGGTGGTTCATGTATGTGCATGGAGCCTTCGGCCATTTGTGCTGGTGGCTCCATAGCACACAGGAGTGGCACAATGTTTGTGCTGTCACAAGGTGACTTATAGCAACAGATCACTAAATCCACTTCCATAAGTCCTCCCATTGGATTGGGACATTCATTTCAAATCATTAGTCTCCAAACACAGCTAGCGTGTAAATTTGTTTTTGAGAAAAGAAGTGGGAATCTTTGTGGGAATAGTGTCTAAAGGAATTTGCAAAGGTGTATCTAAATAAATCTAAAATTAATGAAGAAAGGAGCTCAGAGGGTGGTTGGGCAGAGAATTGGAGACATGAATTAAAGAAGGAATACAGGTGGGCCTGCCACATCCATGGATTTAAAAATCCACCCCTGTCGGCCCCTAGCACGTCCTCCTGACTCCCTCTCCAACCCCTTGCAACAGCCTGCCTCGGCTAGTGCAAACGTACCCAATTGGGACCTGGATCTGGCCTCTGGGAGCCAGTGCACGTCCTTGCACTGGCTCAGCTGACTCCAGAGTAGTTGTGAATGAGCTTTACAGCATGTTTGTGACACCCCTGGGCCAGCTCTGGGGACTTGTGCCAGCCAAAGACCAAGTAAGGATTGCCTCTTAATTTTGCTTCCAGATCTTAGAGTATGAATATATTTTGTTAAATGTTATTTCAGTGAGGCTAGGCCTTAGTCAGAGAATTAATCCCCCGCCCCTCAGTAGTATTTATATTAAATATAAATATGACATGGTTCTTAATTCTGTTCTAATTCATATTTCAAAAAGCTGTCATGTTGAAATGCCAGCTCAGAACAGTTTTCCATAGAGTCTAAAATACATCTGTGTGATTTTTCTTATAATAAACTTGGATGAATGTATAGCTGTCTCTAAACTGAAATATTTGTCATGTTTAGTGTGAATTCCATCTGTTAGTTGTTACTTAGAACAATTAAGATCCTCTTAGACTTTCATTTCACAAAATAAAACTAGGCATGTACCAAAGTATTATTAATGTTATAATATAAATGCTTACCATTTACAGGTAGATGACTTTTCAGTATCTTTTGTTTTGATTTTAGCTTGAGACATTCAAAAACCATCTTGATCTAACCAAAGAGAGTGGAAATGATGAGGCAATTATCAACAACACTTATAATCCTGAAGAAAGGAGTCCACGGTTTACAAAAAACAAACTCAGAGACAAAGCATCAGTTGCGGAGAAAGTAAATAATAATGTTGTTAGCAGAGAGGAAAGCAAGCCAGCCAAGTCTAACAAGAAGAAGAAAAAGGCAGTGTTACAAGAACAACTTAATGAGGAAGAAAACCTATGTGAAACTAAGTTGGAGAATTTTGAAAAACAGCTTCATGTTTTTTCAAAGGAAAAGCTAACACGTGTATTACGGGCAGATGCACCTCATCAAAAAGGGGACAGCAACATAAAAAGTGCCTTGAATGAAGCGAGGGAGAGATCTGAATTAGATGAGGAAGAACAGCTAATTCAAGCCTACCAACAGCAAGTGGCTGAGCAAGAAGCAAATGCAATTAAGAGAAAAATAAAACAGAAGCTTAAGGAACAGATGTCTGAATTCAACGTTCAAAGCCATCAAGTGGTCTTGAACAATGAAGTGGGCAAAAAGAAGAAAAAGAAGAAAGACATGCCAGTTGCATTTGAAGCTGCAACAGGGTAAGGTGGCAATCTGGGTGGACAGAAATCTTAAATTGACTGTTTTGAGAGAGGAAAAGATCACAATATTTCTTTACCTTTGGATATATAATTTTTCTTATAATGTTGCTACCAAATCTGAATATATATATAGGTCAAGCCCACCAGATTTAATTCTTCCTTCTTGCAAAGTCATACACTGGGTGATTGGGGGAGGCAATCAGCCTCTGACACTGCAAGGTACCATGGCAGAAGTCAGCAGAGAATGCTAGTTTCTTGGCTCAGGGCTTCTGCTCAGGTCTCAGACAGAAGAAAGTGGGTTAAACAGCACTTGGCTTTCTTACTCTCCATCTCAGTTCCTAGGCACCAGCTGGCAAAATCACATCTCATTGGCTATGTCGTGCCATATTTCATGAGACTAGGGGTTTCTGTGCTATCATCTGCGGTGGAGGGTGAGGCTATACATCTGTTGTTATAGTCACCTCTGTTGTTACTGTGATCTTCCCTATTCCAGAGTCTTCTCTGCAGTGGCACATTATCTTTCCTAGCTTGGAGGGAGAGTGATGCCTTTTGAACACCTTCTCCTCCTCCCAATTTAGGAACTGAGAGTGAGCAGGCTCCAGGGTTGTGAGGGCTGGGGCAGTCCTTTTTTCATCTTTTTACTTTCAGTCCAACAGGTAAATGTGTGTATGATTTTCCTCCATCCAAGCCTAGGTCCCTGGGTGGTGAAGTGTTCCTTACTTTCTTCTCTGGGAGGATGCAGTGAAGTACTGGTTTGTATGGATGTGTGTATCTATGCAATTGCTAACAGTGGAACTTACTTCATTGCAGTGCAGTGTCCCTCTCTGAACTACAGAATGGCTTAGAGGAAGAAAGTACCAGCAAAAAGAGATCACTGGAAAGATTGCTCATATCAAAATCTAACGATGACGACATCTTAACAGAGGAACAAGAATTGGAGGAGGATTCTGAAAAACAAAAATCTAAAGGAAAGAAAGCCAAGAGAAAATCCAGAAAAGGTTTTCATACCTGGCATTTCAATTCTCTAAATATGTTTATATGAAAATAGAGCCCAATTTACACAACCCAATTGCTTCTTTTGTTGTTGTTGTTGTTGTTGTTGTTGTTGTTGTTACGCAAATTGCACTATATTTCTGGTAAACATTTCCTCTGAGTTTTTCCACATGTGCATATGTTGTGACTTTTGCACACCACTACAAGTCTCAAACTTGATGTGACAATGGCATGTAGTTTATGCCTGATCAATTATTCAGTATGATTTGTTGGCCATGAGTGTTGTGCAAATAGGATTACTGTGAGCAAGGTAATAAAATGGTCCCTGTACCTTTGAATTACAACTTCCAGTAGTAGTACAGCTGAAATCTCTGCTTAAGAAAAATTTCATCTTCTGAGAGTATTGTACTCTTCCATGTTGAATTGTTGATTTGAGTAGATCATTCATGTAATTGTTCTTCATACAAATCAGAGGCTCTTTCAGAATACAAGAGTTGGTTCTCAGTACATTCAGAAATAGAACCTTTAATAGTAGATGTTTTTCATATTGACAAGAATTTCTTTGCTGCTAAGCAGTGTTTGGTTTTCTTATTAATTCACATAAACCAATATGCATTTATTTATGTATTTATTTAAAATATTTTTTTAGCCCACCTTTCCTCTGCTGGGGCAGATGCTCAGTGTATATAATATATAAAGTTATTTTTATAATAAACTATGTATATAGCAAAATTAGTTGATGTTAGCAATTGCAATGTCTGCATGAATTAACATTAATCATATTGATTCTCATTTTTCATTCTGCTCCTAGCTTTAGAAGAAAATACAGAAAAGGAAGAAAATACATCATGTATGACTGCTAGAAATATTTTGCCTGAATCAAAACCTGTTTTTGACGATAGCCTTGTTTTAGGTGTTTACATCCATCGAACAGATCGACTTAAAACTGACCTCATGGTATCGCATCCCATGGTTAAGATTCATGTGGTTGATCAAAAAACTGGACTATATGTCAAGAAAGAAAATAGGTACTTTTAAAGCCTGTTTAAACATCTTACCAGTTCTTACAATTACTTAACCTGACCCTACAGAATCAAACTTGTGTAGATCGGTTAATGTCCCTTGAACCGTATCTCTGCTTAACAACCCAATTCTATTCTGTCCCCCCCATCTTGACAGTTATACCAAGATAGCGACTGCAGGGAGGGGGCAGTTGTGGAGGTTTCTTCTGGGTAAAGGAACATTATGTGTAAGCCTCCGCAATGTGGAAGGGTCAACTCCGATCTGCAACTAATCAGTTCGATTTAAGCCAACATTATTTAAGATCTACCTACAGGCTATGGGCTACATATAGAATTGTTTGAACTGGAATAAGGGTTCAAACAATTTACAGTTGTTTGGCATCCAAATATTGAAAATTGCTATTTTTCTCAGTAGCACAAGTTGCCTACTTTGTAAGTATTTTTCAATTTTGGCAAATATCAAACCCAGTTGTACTCAATACTTTTGTTCTACAGTAGCCGACCAGTTTCATCCTTCTACGAGCGAGAGACAGTGGGACATATTCTTCCCATTATGACCCAGCCTTATGAATTCAGGCAGTTTAAGTCAACGCTTCCAGAATGGGAGGAGCAAATTCTGTTCAATGAGCGCTTTAACTATTTCCTTCAAGATGATGAAAAAAGTCCCAGAGTAATTCTGTTTTTTGAGGTACAGTGTGAAACTTTGGTATTTTTTCAAGTTCTGTTCCATTCTGGACAACTTTTCTTATATTTGTGTTAATTTTGTTGAAATACTAAGAAAGCATTAAATACTTTATTTGGGAAAGAGATTGATATTGCTGAAGCAATCATATGATGATGATGATGATGATGATGATGATGATGATGATGAAAGACAACAATGTCCACTCCTGAGTCTGCCTGCAGAGCTCATTTGAGGGAGCTTGGTTTTTGTGAAATCTAGAGAAACAGCTGCAGGTTGGCTAACAGACAACAGTAGGATGCAGAATTCTCATTAATTTTCCCTTTCCAAGCTCCTCTAACAGGTTTACAAGGCTGCCTGCAAAGTGAGGAAGGAGCCAATATATGGAACAAAGAGACTGCCTAGCACATTCTTTGCTTAGAAGATTCCTTGATCTCTAATGGGGGATCCCTTATAATTACCTGAACATGCATCTTACCAAGTTTCTCTCCAACAAAAACTGTCTGTTGACTTGCTTGGTGTCTTTCTTGTTTCATCTGAGCAGTCTCCTGACTATTTTGAGATCTGAGATTCATTGTGCACAGAATAATGTTGCCTTTCTGTCGTTCTAGACAGGCAGATTCTCAGAGTTCGTTTTGTGGGTGTGCATTCAGTTGAAAACTTTTTTGCCGTAAAAAAAGACAGGCACAATGCTTGTACAATAAGTACCTCTAGTGTGAAAAATAATCAGTATCATTTAGGAATTGTTAATGAAACTGAACATGTCTTCTGATTCCAGATTCTTGATTTTTTAAGCATGGATGATGCAAAAGCCAACTGCGATGTTCAAACTCAGGAACGTGGTTTTCGGAAAATCTGTTGGGCGTTTCTAAAGGTATGGGTTTTTTTAGTTGAGACATTTTGCTGGAAAATATTCAAATAAAAACTTAGCAAACATAAACTTGGAATCGACCCCCCTGTGTTAGTAGAGTGGGAATTAACAGATGTGTATTTTCAATTATAGTTCTGATAGTTAATTTTGACTTTTTTGATAACTAATTTTGATAATTAATTTTGACACTTTTTTTTGACTAAATTGTTTAGTCCCGTTGCTCCTGTGCAGCGCCTCCCTTGCATCGACCAAAGCCGTGGGCATGTGGTGAGTGGGTGGTGGGCATCCCAGCCGATGTGCCGGCCCGTCCAGGAGGTGGGCTTAGGAATCGGCCAGGAGACTGCACGGCTCCAATTCGGGCTGCGCGGTCTCCTTGGATTTGCGCCTGCTGTTTAGCAGGCACAGATCTGAAGAGCGCTTGGGGAGGCTGGAGTCTCACCTGTACTGCATCAGGATATGGCGCAGACCGGCTGCCCTTGCCATTCCAGCACAGTATAGGATTGCGCCCTGAATATCTACTCCTGAGGGGTATAAAATGGGAGGCTGCCAAGGGAGGGGAAAATTGACAAAAACTGTTCTCAGATGAGTGACAGTTGAATTGAATTGATTCTTCATTCTAGTTCATACAACAGGTTAAAGTGATATTTACTGAGTTATTCGTTTTATGTTTATTGGTGTGCACCTCATTCTTCTGATAGGGAACTTCTGCCTTGTATCTGTGATTATTATTTCATTTGTCAATCTATAATGTAATGTTTTTAAATTGTCACATCATAAATACAGTCATACAGTTTTGCTCTTAGTCAGTACAGTGTGTCACAAAACAGCCCTAACTTGTTGTTGCGCCGGCACAGCGGCCTTGCACCAGACTAGCGCTGTTGCAAACATGCCGTAAGGTGCATCTGTGCCGTGGATTCAGTTGCTGGGCCATCACAAGCAGCAGCGCCGGCTCATGGGCACCACCCGCCTGTCAGCTACACGAGTCGAATGCCAGCTTAGCTCTGCCAGTGCAGGGCCGTGCTGAGGGCACGCCAGAGGCAGGCGGGAGGCATAACGGGGCAGTGCCATGGACAGAGACAGAACATGGTTGTTGAACTGTATCCAAACCTGCGTCCCGGGGCTGGTCGGCCCTGATTGAGGCAGCTCCTGGCCACGTGGACTTGTGCTTGCTCTTCTGTGGGTGCAGATCCAAGCAGCCCCATAGGGCTGGCTGGGGCTTACCCCGGGGCAAGGAAAAAATATCCCCTTGCCCTACTCTGAGCCACTGCTACCTCATAACATTGTTACGATGCAGCATAGGTGAACCGGCCTGCCTATGCCAGCACAGGTTAGGATTGCGCCCTCAGTGTTGTCACTAACTTTCTGTTAGAATTTATTTATTTTTGCTTTAAAAGTGTTGTACTTTCAGCTTGTAGGTGCAAATGGAGTTCTGAATGTTGGTGGAAAACTACGTCTTCAGCTGTATTACCCTCCTCCAAGATCCAGGGCACAGCCCAATGTTGTGGAAGTTTATGATTGGTGGGCAAGATGTCCCAGAAACCGTTATCCCTCAACACTGTATGCAACTGTAAAAGGCATTAAACTTCCAGACCATGTAAGTTAAATTGCATATGCACAAACAATCTTCTAAAGTCATCTTAGTGTTCATGGTAATGAAAAAAAGTTGTTCTCATGTTTTTTCTAGTTATAGCTATAGTTAGGGATGTGCGTGTTTTTTGGGGGGGGATATTTTTTTCCAAAATTTCTTGAATAAAGTTTAAAATTGCGGTGTTAGGTGTTTTTATTCTACATTCTCATTCCAAGTTCTCATTTTTATTAATTTTAAATGCTTTAAAAGTGTACTAGGTAGATGATACAGGTTATATAGTGTTAGCAGATGCAGCCATATTATTATTTCTAATTGGAAAAGTAACCTGTTATAATTTCTGGAAAATATCGTAAACATCAAAATGCAGTGTTTTGTGTTTTTATTCAAATATATTAACCCCCAAAAGGCAGTGTTTAACAAAACAACACCTAGCTATAGTATATAACACAATTTATGTCACACACTTTCCTCCAGACTCCCCTGGTACTCAGAGCTGAATTTAGTAAAAAGTTAATTCTGTGAAGTATTTTTAATTTTTCATTCAGTCTTTCATTCTGTACTCCATACTGAAACATATTCATTTGCATGTCTAGCAAACATGATTGAACAATATACACATGGCATCTTATTTTTCATTCTTGTAATCATTCTTTGTTAAACGTGATACCTTCTAGTCTTCAGAATTATTATTTGATCTTGGCTGTAGTGGATTCCAGTGAAATTGATGTTAATTTTGCTTGTATAATCTTTTGAAGTGTGACACTGTTCATATTCATATTGATGCACCAGATGCTGCAAATAGCGAAGCACACATAACATGCAGTTCACACTTTTCCATGGTAAGAGTAACCAGTTTAACATAAGAGGAGTAGGAATGGTTTCTCTTGCTTGACTCAATACTATATCCAATACTATATTCCTCAATGCAGTTATGTGCCCACTTCCAAAAGTGGAACTTGTTAGTGAACTAGACAGAGCTATACACATCACAATGGGCATGTCATCAGGCATTTTTCTGGGCATGCTTAATCTAGGTTTGGGGACTTCACATTCTCCTCTCCAGGAATCAGGATCCCTTAATTCACTCGATTTTATGTATAGGACTTGAAGCTGTATACAGACATGCCCCTGTGTCCACTGATTCGGTATCCACAGTTTCAGTTATCCATGAATACCATAGATACTGGGATGCCTATTAAAAGATAGGGGAACATTAAACAAATCTCCTTTTTTACCTTGTTGCAGCAAAACCACTTTAAAAAAGCATCCCAAGTATCCATGGTTTCAAGTATCCATGGGGGTTCTGTTCTGGAACAGAGCCCTAGCTGATACCGGGATGTGCCTGTACTATACTAAAAGCACAATCCTATGCATGTCTGCTCAGAAATAAGTTCCATTGTGTTCAATGGGGCGTATTCCCAGATGTGTATATATAGGATTAGATCCCAAGTAATCTTAAGAACCAGGCTTCTCCCCTCTCTTTAAGTACTGTTCTTCCTACCTACAAAACTGCAGTGTTGTTTGTGGAGATGGCTTTCCATCCTGGTGCAAGCAACAGGTGGTTGCTTGTGCTTCCACACGGTTAGGTTACAAACTGTTGTGCCCTAATAATACAGATAATTGGTTTCCAAACTGTGGGTTGGGACCCACCAGTGGGTCGCGAGCCAATTTCAAGTGGGTCATGAACTATCTAGAGTAACCTTATTGAGAAGATGGGATCAATCAATCAGCAGTCAACAGGGATGCTGGAAAGGAGGAGGGTTGTGTGGCTGTTTTGCTTGTGTCCAGGTTATAAATATGCTTTTTGCTTTCTGATTTTCTTTGGTATTGGAAAATGGCTTAAGAAATAACTCAGCATATTGCTACATTCTCAGGAAAGCAGAAGGCTCTGGGGTCACAATGACTGCACTTCTGGCCATAGCATCATTTCTGGTGGGTTCTGAACAGACTGTCATTCTAAAAAGTTGGTCCTTTTGCTAAAAAATTTGAGAACCATTAATATAGGCTGATTCACACATCTGTTAAGCAGCATGAGTGCAGCCTAAGATGCCATCATGTGTGTTCATGTGTGAAAGCGCAAATCCAGTGTAACAGATGAAATTTACAAACCTCCATAATCTCAAACACAATCCTTTTTATAGTTTAGTCCAGAGGCTTCCAAACTGGGGGTGTTGCAATGCCCCAGCCAGGAAAGCTCTGCTTTTGCCCTGCTTAAAGGGTGAGGCAACAGCAATGGCAACAACATGATCACTTTTCACTGCTGTGAAAAGGAAAAAAAACCCACTTCCAGTTTTACGACAAAAACAGGAAGTGTTTTTTCCCTTTATACAGCAGTTTGAAATTGGGAGCGCTGCAGAGGGCGAGTTGCAGTCTCCTTGGACCCTCCAGAGAGCAATAGTGACCCCCAGGTAAGTTTTAAAAACCCTCCCCTCCCTGACAGCAGCATGAGCCCTCCCTCTCCCCTCCCCTGCAAATACTTAACTGGTTGCCAAACTCTTTCTGATACCTGGTTCTTAAATAATGAAATTTTTTGTCTACAAGAAGGCATTTGTTTTCTTACATTTTTAAAAAATGCATTTATAGGTAGATCCTTCTTTCCGTTCTATGATGGCTATTCAGCAGGAATATCATTCTCCATCATTCTTAGACCTGCACAATGATGACTCTAAAAAAGCTAATGAATCTGAACAACAGGTGAAAAAGGAGGAGGCATTTAAGTGGTCAAGACTTCCTGGGCAGGTGAAAGTTTTTATATCTTTATACAAAATACTGCACAGCTAGGTTTTTTTTAAGGGATGGAATTGGAAATTGCTCCTTTGGATAACTTCCTAGAGACAACTTCTTTTGACATCTGAACTTAGATGCTACTAAATGTAACACAGTTGATGAGATTTTCCCCGCATTCTGTTAAAAATGTCTACCGCTATTGACGCTTCTGTGAATTTTGTATGGTTTGCATCCCTGATAATTGGGATATACATTAATTGATTGATTGATTGAGTTTTTAATTTAGCAGTGAAATTTAGACAGCCTACTTAAGAACATGGTTAAACAATTAAAATAATGAGACATGCATATACGGGTGTGCCCCGGTATCCACTGATTCAGTATCCACAGATACCATGGATACTGGGACGCTTATTAAAAAGACAGGAAACATTAAACAAACCTCTTTTTTTAACCTCATTGCAACAAAACTATTGATATCCCCTGTCTTTAAAAAGGCATCCCCGGTATCCACGGTTTCAGGTATCCACTGGGTGTATGTGTCCAGAATGGAACCCCAGTATCAGGGGTAATATCAGGGCATGCCTGTACAATAGTATTATAGAAATGTTGCCTGGTTTGCTTTCTGTCTGTTCAGGGAGTACATCTCCAGAAGTCTATTTGGATGATTGGGAGTTAATCCTCTCCTTCCTTTGGAGCCCTCCCTGTGGTGAGAACAAGAACAAGTTCCTGTGTTTATTGCAGGAACTATTTTACATTAAACACACACACACACACACACACACACACACACACACACACACACACA
>JAJKFI010000050.1:4196201-4281316 GCA_029204185.1 Lerista edwardsae | reverse complement strand
TGTGTGTGTGTGTGTGTGTGTGTGTGTGTGTGTGTGTGTGTGTGTGTTACATGACAGCATAATGCTTAATTTATATGCCAAGAGCATATTTCTGGAATACTTTTGAGAAACACTTCCTTATTTTTGTGCTGTAATGAAGGAATACTTGTTTTTTTTAAAATTGCCTGCCTATATCAGAGAACATATGCATACACCCACCACCTAATAATATCATAGTTATGTAACACAATATTGGTAGATCAGATATTCCTGTTGTTTTTAAAGTTGCTTTAATGTGGACATAGGGAAAGGAGTGGACTGTATTTGGCTCTTTTCCCTTGACTTATTCCCAATGAAAGCTGCTCCCCCTGCCCCAGCTGCTAATTGTCTTGAGAGGTAAAACGTAATCACCTACACAACGCCTTATGTTTTACCCCGGGGAGCAAATAACAGGTTGGGGTGTGTGCAGTTTTCATGTAATTTGCACCCTTGTGTGGCATGAGCCAGGGTCCTTTCCTGAGTTTGTGTGATTGTGGTACAATCAATAGAGTATTGGATTGGTTCAAATTCAACATGGCCATGAATCCCTCTAGTTGGCTCTGGGGAAGTCACAATCTCTTAGCCTGACCACCTCCAATCTGGAATCGCCTCATCTACCCAGCCCTGAACTGCATAGAACAGTGCCAGGAGCCCAATAAATAATAATGAAAGTGGGGACCTGTAGTTGCTCCCACCACTCTCCTGGCACCCTATCCGCCCAACTGCTTCCCCTGTTGCTACTCATTCCTCACCCCTTTTACTCCCTCCCAGCACTGTTCATTGTATATTAGAGAGAACAGAAAAAGTTACCATGAAGATGGGCACTTTTGAAAGCTATTTTAGCACAATTGCTAATATAAGAACCTGAGCAGGAACTGAGACACAATCTCCTGGTACCCCTTCAAGGGTACAGCAGATGCCTCCTGCTTTACCTCTGGTGCTATAGTCCAGTGGTCTTCAACCTGTTTTATTCCTATAAGTTGCCACAACTTCACCAGTGAGGCTTCATGACCCCATTGGGGTTCTGGATTACATAAAGTGCCTACATAGTTCTATTCATTTGCTTTATAATTGTGTGTATAATTGTGTAAATATATCTGCAGTGTAATCTCCCAGAAAACAGTATTATTTTATCTCTGCTGATTTGTAGGAATAAACATTGCCACTTGAATACATTGTGCTTCTAGAGAAAGAAGGCGATCAAATACATAGTGCAATCCAAGAATCCTTCATTGGAGAATTTAATCAAAGGCTCAAAAGCTTGCTGTCCTCTGTGTGAGAATTCCCTCTACAGCTGCTAGAAAAAATTAAACCACATTCCAGCTGTTTCAATAATGCTTTGCCAGGCTACACTGGATGTGATGTAATTGAATCATTGCAAATGGGGTCTTTTAGGGATGGGAGGACAGTACTCAAAACACTTGCATGCAGTCTGGGCAATGCTGGTGTCTGGATTTGCAGTAATACGTTACTGAAGGAATGGTGTCCATTCTGTAGAAAACAACTACTGTGACAGCAATCTTTTGTAGCACAGAACTAGTATACATTCAATAGATGACTATATAATGAAAGCATGTATCATTTTCTTGAAGATATTACCATAACATGGCTGTTTCCTCTATGTTGTTCTAGAATGTGGAAAATTGAAGCCCAGGCTACATCGGCTATGAAAGTTTTCCCTCATCCTTCGTTTGTCTACACTGCGAAGTACCACCCAGTAGCTGACTATATTGTAGTGACAGGATGCTACGACTCTGTGCTTAGGGTATGGAATGCAAAAGTGAAGGAAATTCATGGTCAGCTTCTACAAGAGTTCGATGGTCACCGAAGCTTTATCAACACATTGTGTTTTGATGCAGAAGGTAAGTTTTTGCAAAGTATTTCATATGTTGAAAATGCTGTATGTAACAAGTCTTTTACTTTATCCTTGCAATAACAATGTCGGGTGCTAGTATCAGTAGTCAGTGATATGGCTGTTGTGTAGTCGGGGGCTGACAGAGTGTCAGGGCCAGGTTAGCGTTCTTTATGACTGCAACTCCTTCTTTGAAAAAAAAGTATTACAAAATTGCAAAAAATAATGTTTTTTGTACATGCATGTTTTTGCTTGCATGTTTTAGCAACCAATGGAATGTGACTGAACTTGTCAGGAAAAGTTGTATTGCTCATCACAAACTTTCCCCACTAAGTACCTATGCTTCTTGCTGAACCTTGAGCCACATTGCATTTACAAAGGCCAGGTGAATGTGCATTTTCTTAGGTATGAAGTATGCTCATTTGAGACAAATTAGTATTGCCATAATCAAAGAATAGCATGGACAAAATCTGTACATTGTACCAGTGGTGAACCTAGAAGGTCAAGGGGAACAGCACCACTGCTGCCCAGAGTGACTTGGCACTGCTCCAAGCGTCCTCCTCCCCCTCCAAGTATCGGAGGAGCCCCGTACCACTTGGAACGGCGCGAAGCTGACCCAGGGAATCTCCTCACGCAACTCCAACCATTGCCCAGCTCCTCTTCTTGGAGGCAGTGGGCACTGCTTTCAGCAGTGCAAAGCAGCTCTAATTCACCTGCATCATGCTGCTGTGGGCTACCTCCTCCTTTCCCCTTTTTTTAAAGGGGAGAAAGAAAGAATAAGGCATCCCAGAACCCTGCCGATGCAGGAAGTAATTGTGGTGATGCAATGATGTCACTGCAGTTACTTCGGGGGGGGGGGAGCGGCCAATCTCCCAGGGGCGGCCCCAAGGCAGCCAATCTCCCAGGACTACCACTGCACTGTATACAGTATATAAATGAGAGACAAATGCACGTTATGTCCCCTCCCCCACAAAAAAACCAAAGATTATGCAGAAAGGTTTTGATGTGACAAGAGATTAGATAGGAAGTGAGATACTTTGAGTTCAAAACTAGGTTTGTCAATTGCAAGCTAAAGATATTAGCTGAAGTCAAACTACACATGACATAGTAAAACAGTGCTTAGATTTCTTGACAGGCTTTCTCTAAAGGAAAGAAAGGAAAAAAAAAAACGAGGAGATCTGATCACTAATTTCCTGCATCATATTTAGTTTGGGCCTTGAAACTAAGGGCACAATCCTATGCAGCGCCAGAATGGCGAGGCCGACTTAGCAGTGCCATATTTGTCGCTGCATAGGAGAGACTGGAGCCCCCCCCCATGACAAGGGAGCGTTCACTCCCTTACTGTAGGGGAGGCTCCAGCCTCCCCTATGTGCTCCTCAGATCTGCGCCTGCTAAAGAGCGGGCGCAGATCCGAGGAGACCACATGGCCCGAATTGGGGCCTCGCGGACGGACTTAGGATGTGACCGTATGGCCACCTCCCGAGCCCACCCATGTCCCGCCCCGCCTTCCTCCCTCCCACCAATCCCCGCACCACCCTGTCATGGCGCTTCCCTTGCGCCGGCCGGCTTCAGCCAACGTGAGGGAGGCGCTGCATGGGTGCAGCAGGACCAGCGCTGGTCCTGTTGCCTTAGTACCGATGCGGAGGTGCTGCTTGGAGCCGCCGTGTCGGCGCTAATGACATAGCACGGATGCAACGACGTTGCGTCAGTGCTAAGCGCCAAATAGGATGGCGCTGTAAGTCTTGCTTCATACCTAACATAGTAATTTGTGTATTTTAAAACTTTAAAATCCTACCTTTGCCTTCAAAAATAAAGAATGAAAGTGTTATCCTTCAAAAATACTGTATTTACCATTGGAATTTTCTCTGCCAAACTGATGTTTTCCCATACAAAGTAATATCTATCTGGGTTTGAGTTGTTTTGTTATGCAGGCCATAATTAATCTGTGGAAATCCTTGCCACATAGGACATTGTGATGGCACTTGGCTTAATGTCTTTAAAAGGGGATTAAACAGATTTATGGCGGAAAAATCCATCACAGGTTGCAAATGATGATTATATGCAATCTCTGGGTAATCAACCTTGCTTCAAAAGACAGATTTGATCAGAAAATGTTTTCAGATATCTTTCTGGCCTGTAATTAATTTGTATGATTTGTTGTCAAAACTGCTTATTCACATATTAATCAAAAGGTCTTTCTCTAGGGCTCCACATGTACTCTGGAGACAGCACAGGACAGATAATAATCTGGAATACTTTTGTTAAAGGAAGTTCTCAATCCCCAGTCCAACACTGGGGCATTAATAAGGTATGGAGACAGTTTAACAAAATAACTTCTTAATGCAGGCAAATGATAGCATTTGAATCAGGCAATTAATTTTTATTACAGTTATTGGCAGCTGCATTCAGCAATGATTTCTTTGATTTCTTATTTATTATTGTTAATCAGGTTAATTGAGCTGGAATTTAGAAAAGATAATTGTTGCTGAATAACACAACAGTTTTCATACTTCAAGCCCCCATGAGCTTCTAGATGGGTGGAAAGGCAGATTTAATCTTTTAAATAAAAAACAAGTGGATCTGGTAAAAAGTTACACCTTCCCTGTGTGATATTTAAACTGCAGTCCCTTGCAATTCTATCCCGCATCCTATTCAGAAAAAGGCCAACAGGACACAGTGGTCCTTATCTAAGTGAATGTTTAGATCAGGGTAGTGTCAGAAGTTGACCCAGATTGGGCACTCACTGACTCCAGAACACTTAGTACTGATACTGATGCCTGTTATCAGTAGTGAGTAAATGATAATGCCTAATTGCCATTGAGGATGGTCAGGGAGGTTATGGGGGACCCAATATAGAGCCTTGCCCTGAGGCCTCTAACAATCTTCTCCTATGTTTAAGTTTTTCAACATCATGCAAAAGAACCGTCTTGAGCTTGTGTGATTCATGTACAGCTGGCATATTTCACCATCATCACAACTAGATAGACTCTCCACTTGACCATGAAAAGTTTGATTTGAGCTTGAAATTAAACCTAAGTTAACTTGCATGCAGTATTGTGTTCTGATAATGAAATGCTTTAAAAAAGTGATTTCGTCCCCCCCCCTGTTCTGTTCTGAGCAAGCACTGCATGCAGTAGTGGTGGGGAGGGTATATCTGGAGGCCTAGCAGACATAGATAAAAATATTTTTACTCACCTCAGGGTAGGCCTCCTGGTCTATGGGTCTCCACAGACCCATACCAGCCAGTAGCTGGCATAAATCCAAGGAGAGAAAGGGAGAGAGAAAGGTCAACCTGTGAAAGAGGTGATACGATCATGGTGCAAGTTGCTGCTGCTGAGATCCACCCCCTCCCACTGCTCTCCCGCTCCCTGCCCTGAAATACCTGCTACCCTCCCCCTCCCTGCACACAACAGACTCCACTGCCAACATACTGGCATTAGTGGTGCAATGTGTACAGTAATGGCTGGAAGTACACAACAGCAGCCTGGCTTTCACACCACTGCAAAAGGCCTTATACCACTAGAAAACGAGTTCTGGCAGCCCAATGCCCGAGAATTGGGCCGTTCGTAGAACCCACAGAAAAAGAATGGTTCTCAATCTGGTCATAACTTCAATATGTCCCTAAGTACTGTTGTATTCAAGAAGTTTGGGACATAGATTTTCTTTTCATTTATTTTGCCCATTTATAGAAGGTGGATGACATAAGTGGTAGCCCAAAATGATTGCTTTCCATAGAAAGCAGTTAAAAATGTTTCTCCAACAATAATCAACTTTTTACAGTAAATCTTTGATTATAGAAAGGATCACTGTCCTTGGAAAATCAGGCATGCGCCCGAGCGTTGCTGCTCCTAGATGCTCAGGTGGTAGGAATAAGAGAGGTGCACTTACAAGTTGCATCTGATTATCCTCTGGAGGATAAACGTACTTACATATTTTTACATACCTGGAGAAGTGTGTTGTGTCTATGAAACCCATTCCTTAGGGAAATCCACTGATGCTTTTTAGTTTCAAATCAAGATGTTTTCACACTTACAGTTTTGTAATTTTGAACAGAACGTACAGAGTATATATGCTGATAGTTCCGTTATTTTTTTTAAATTGGGCTCTTTATGTTTTCTTGAATTATAAGCTGACTTCTGTACCATTCAGAATGATGACATATATTATTTAGAATAAATAAATTTAATCTGTTGCATTCAGTTTGCCACTATCTTTTTTGGGTGTGTGTGTGTAGGAAATAAAGGAGGATGATATTAAAGGAATTGCAATCAGTCATCTGGAGGTACATCCGAATGGAAGACGTTTATTAATCCATGCCAAAGACAGTACTGTGAGAATCATGGATCTCCGAATGTAAGTATCTCAAGTATTGTATTATATCTCAAGCTGGTGTCGACATTCAATATTTTGTCGTCAGGGCATAAAATTATTATTCAACTGTAATATGTCTTTTTTTTTTCTTGCCCAACATACACAAGTAATTTCAGTTACTTTCATGGGAAATCCTAAAAGGATCTTCTTGGCCCCTACCTCTTAATTACAATACAGTCATTGGCAGCCCAATCCTATGCTTCTCCAGCACCTAGTGGCACGGAAATGGCCGCCACTGTATTCTGTAAGACTAGGGAAGCAGTCGGAGGTCTCCTCAGGGTAAGAGAACAGTGGTTCCCTTATTCTGTGTGGAGCGCAGCTGGCCCCAACAGGTCTGTTTGGAGCTGTGCTCTCAGTTTAGGCCCGCAATTTGGGCTCCGCAGCTGAAGAGGGGTCTAGGATTTGGTGACAGTCTCTGCCACCATCCCCACCCCATCCCAGTCCCAGTCTGTCCTGCATTCTGCTCTCCTCCACCCAAGTCCCTCCCATTCCTGCCTCCCCCCCCCCAAAAAAAGCCTTGCTGCCAACTAGCACTTATACTCACTGCCTGGAGCTCCAGTGACAAGTCTTCTCAGCACTGAGGCCCACTACCAACTGGCATTTGGCTTCAGCACTAGAGCTACATATCTAGCACCAGTGGTAAAGTGTCTTATGACACTTTTGTGATACCCAGCACCGGTAGTAGGAGCGTACCGCTGATGCTAGGCTCAGTAGAATTGATCCCGTAGTCATTTCTTCTGACAGAGAAGGGAGTTCCAGATTGCATCTGACTTGTAAGCTTTTAGCGGATTTCTCTCTGGCTCCTGCTTCTGTGAGAAGTCTGAGCTAAACATCTTGTGCTTTTATATGGGAACAACATTCCTTTTCCCCATTTTAGTTAGGAGGGGAATCGGTGACAACTGAACGTTCCTTGGTTGAAAAGAGCAGCTGAAGCAGTGGCTGAATGTGAGACGAAAAGTGTATGTTGGTATTTCAGACAAGTGTCACGTTCTTCCGCACCCCGAGTGCAATGGAGAGACCATATAACTGCTGGGTCAATTTTTCCTCATTCCTTCTCAGTGGGAGCACCTTCTGAGCAAGCCTGCTGGGATCTCATTCCACAATTTATCTGAACCACTAGGAAACCGATTCTCCCACCTTTGCTGGGTGCCAAGCAGTCAAGGTCAAACAGACGGGCAGCACCATCCTATATGGCACGTAGCATTGATGCAACATTGTTGTGTCAGCACTGCGGCATTAGTGCCAACACAGGGGTACCGAGCAGCACCCCCGCATTGGTGCTAAAGCTCTCAAGCCGATGCTACGAGTAGCATTGGCTTGAGAGCACCAACTGGAAGCCTCCCTTGCGCCAACTGAAGCTGGTCGGCGCACGGGAGGCTCCGTTCCTTTCCTTTAACAAGGCAGAAGGTTCTCAGGCAGGACATCTCTTTGTATACCTAGAGTTGGGGGAAGGGAAGGGGATCGGAAAAGAAATCTCACACTGGGCTCACAATGAACTGGGCAAATGGCAGTGTGAGAATGGTTATGGTTGTAGCAGCAGCAGAATCTTGGCTCAGCCATTGGAATAATGGTCCAGTGTATTGGGCCACAGCTCAATGATTCTTGAGTGATTCTTGCTACATCTTCAAGATGCAACTGAATGGTAATCGACTGATTGTATTAGTGGAAGCAGTCGAGTCCTGACTCCCATGGTGGTTCTATAAGAACAGGTATCTCATGGCAATGCCATTTAGGGAGCTCCAGAGAACAGTTGGAAATTCATGTGGGCTCTGCTTCTACAATAGATGTATCCTACAGTCAGGAGGGCCTGGGCAAAGTCCTAAGCATTTTCATTGTGGCTGCTACTCCCACAAGAAAGATCATTGATCTAAGGGTCCTTTTGGCCAACAAATACCGCAGTATCTTTGTTTATCTTGCCTATATGGGAACTGGAAGTTTCCTGTTTCTTGGGTGAAGCTTTATCTAGACTGACTTTGCTTCATGATTCTAAGGAAAGGGCATCACTCGGGCAAGAATGCCTATCTGCTGCCTGGAAGGGAAGTTCACGATAAGTTGAATTTTGGGTATCAAGTCTATATGCTTAAGAAGTTGTCAGAAATGTTTTGCGATAGTTATACTCATAAGGTTTTTCCCTCATTTGTTAGCTTTGCTGCAAAGAAATACATAGGCGCCACAAATTATCGTGAGAAAATTCGCAGTACCTTAACACCATGTGGAACATTCCTTTTTTCTGGAAGTGAAGATGGTATAGCATATGTGTGGAATCCAGAAACAGGTACGTGTAACTGTTTTTAAGAATTGGGTAATGTAGTTGAATTTTTCCATGTAATTCAAAGAAAAATGCTTTTCAGATAACTGTGAAACAAACTAAAAAAAATAAGAATAGTTTTCTTGGATTTGTGCCTTGTGGTTTAAACATTCTAAAGCACCATGCAACCCACCTATGTTAACTCTCTTGCATTATCTGGTTTCATATTTTGCTTGATGTCATTTACTTAACAAAATGGTCAGTCTTATACTATGTTAAATGTAACTATTCCAAGACATGCTGGAGTAAAAATCACAGCAGAATGGATTTTAGTGAACCATCCTCAGGGAAGACCTGGGGAAGTGGGGATGATAGTAGTGCAGATAGAGACTATCCACTAAATAGATATTTATATTCAGACAGTAGATGTCAGAGTCCCAGCCTCATCCTGACTAACTCCTATTTCCTATATGGGCATCCCCTTGTGTTCACAGGGGACACGTCATCGTCATAATCTCCCAGGCAGATAAAATTGAACCTACAAAAGGTGGTTCAAAAATTTCCCTATCACACAAATCATTTATCTGCTCGTGATTGCAGACTTCCTGTGGCTGTTCTTGTGTTTCGCTGGCCCTTTGCTAACTCCCAAATGAAAGCAGCAAGCAGGAAACATTCACAGAAAGCAAGACAGAGGACTGAAAAGAATGGGATGCTCATCATAGAGCTTAGCATCGCATTCTTTTCACCCCTCTGCCTCACTTCCTGTGAATTTTTCCTGCTTTCTGCTTCCATTTTGCAGTTGGCAAAGAGCCAATGAGACCCAGGAACAGCCACAGGAAGGCTGCAGATAAGTGAATTGTGCGATGGGGGGAATTTTTGAACTGCAGGTAATTTAAACTCCAATACTGGGTCGGTGGAAACGCCTGCATGTTTTTCCTTTTTTATGTTCAGATTTCTCAAAAGTGGATTATCTTTTATTTCTGGGCTTAAAAAAGTAACGCTAAAATCAGAGCGCAATCCTATGAGTGCCCTTGGGCCAATGCTAGCTGCTTGTGTCAGCCCTGACATACGGTGCTGGTGCAAGAGTTCTGTTCCGGATGCCCATGCTAGTGCTGCGTTTGTAGGGCTGCTGCTGTCAGAAGCATCAGTCTAGCAAGCTGCACTGCTCCTGCACCAGCCGAATTTGACTGGCGGAAGAGCATTTCGGGGGGGGGCTGGGGGGGCCCGGGAGGCGTACTGGCCCAGGGAGGGGGGCAGAGGGGGGATGTGGCCATTTAGGCCGCATCCAAGCTCCCGTCCCCAGGGCGCGCAGCCCAGATTCAGACCATGCTGCGTCCTCGGCTCTGCGCCTACAGATCCAAAGACCCATCAGGGCAGCTGGTGCTTACCCTGGGGTAAGGGCGTGAACATGCCCCAGCCCCACAGAGGCTCTAGCCTGCTTCCATGCTGCTCTGGATACTGTGCGGGCCTACCAGCCTGCCTGTTTCAGCACAGTTTAGGATTGCGCCCCCAGTTATACTGAGTCCTTGAGTTACAGACATCCAAATTATGGGCATCTGAGTTAGTCAGTCATGTTGGCACTTTAGAGCAGGCTCAGTCCATCCGTTGTGGTGCTTTCATGCAAGTGTGATAGTGCTAGGCCAGCAGGAGCAGTCTGCTTCAACCTACCTGCATATATTCCAAGTTTTGGATGAACCTCTGGAATGGAACTAGTATGTATCTTAGAGACTTAGTGTATACAGGCCACCCGCGTTATCCGTGAGTTTGGCATCAGTGGGTTTGAATACCTGTGGGTTCCGAATCTGTGGTGTTGGCTGACCTGGAGCGTCTGGAGGTGAGCTGTGTTTCCCTCACCTCTGGAGGTTCTTCCGAGCCCTGAGAGGCTATGCATGTCCACCACCTGCAGCTTCTGGGGGCCTCAGAATGACCATTAGAATGAAAAAAAAGTGGCTTCTGGTTCTGCCAAAAAAAATCCAGGAGTGATGTTTATATGCCTTTAAAAGGCATTCTGAGGACCGGGGAAATCACTTTTTAAAATTTGTAAGTCATTCTGAGCCCTGCAGATGTTGCAAGTGGACACACATGGCCTCTGCGGGGCTCAAAAGAGCTTTGGGAGGCAAGGGGAGTGCAGGTCTACTCACTTCTGGAGGTTTCAACAGGCCCCCAAACCCACAGATTTCAGTATCCATGTGTTTTCTTATCCATGGGGGGGGGGGGTTTCCTGGAATGGAATATAGAAGAATGTTATGTGAAAAATCGCAGATAAAATACTAGGAAATCATCAGAAATTTAGGAATCAGCACAGCTATTTCACAGCAGGTTCTTCTCTCATACATTATAAAACAAACTTTTTTTCAGTTAGCAAAAAACATAGTTAATCTTTAGTGGCCCATTTTTGACAGCAGATTGATTGATTCATGGTACATATTTACAGCACAAAATGCATTTGATGATGTGCAGCTACGTGTAGCAAGTCACTTTTCTGATATGATTCCTTGCACTGTTGTGTCAATGTCAATTAAACTATTGCAACTCCTTGTAGTTTTGAGGAGCTCAAGTTCTGGCCTAAGAATTGCTACACCAATTGAGGAAGTGCGTAAGATGCAATGTGCCATTGCAAAGTTGCAGAACTCAAACTTCCATGCATTATTGCAAGTTTATTTATTTTGCTGCAAAAACTGCTTTGTAAGCTGTTTTTGTAAAAAGGGATATATAATAGTGATGATGATATTATGTAATTAATAATACTGTTTATAATTATTAATAATAAGACTTTTGTGACCCTACAATGACCACTTTACAAACACATCATGTTACATATAAATGTATGTATATTCTTAACTTGCTGTAGCCTTTGGATTGATGCTATTAAATGTATGAAGCTGCTTTTTGCTGAGTCAAATGATTGGTATATCCTGCCAAGTAGTGTTTCCTCCATCTGGCTGAAGCGCTCTAAAAGGCTCAAGCAAAGATCTGACCATCCTTCCCATTTTAGATTTTTTTAACTACAGATATTGATGTGTATGTGTATCTCAAAAGTTTAAAGGAATATTTTGTTAAACAGCATAAAAACCATAACACTCAATCAGCAGTCACATACTTCGTGAAATAAGAATATTTTGCATCTTCTGCATCAAGGGGTAAGAGAAGAATAGTTGTGCATCAAATCCATAATTTGCAAATGGAAAGCTTCAGCCCTTCTTCCATCATGGGAGCCTGAGGGTGCTCGTTGTCAGTGACTGTACTGATATTAACTGATAATACCAGATATTAACTGGTATCAATTCACTTTTTTTGGTAGGTGATCAAGTGGCCAAGTATTCTGATCTTTCCTTCACATCTGCACTTCGTGACGTTGCTTTTCATCCACATGAACATATGGTGTCATTTTGTGCCTTCGGTCAGAACCAACCAATACTTGTCTATGTTTATGATTATAAAGGTAATTGAAGGACATTTTGGATGTATGTGTATGGATAGATTGCTTGAGAACATTTGGAGACTTAGGGGAATGATATTGTTTCCAGTGAGCAAGATAGGATTCCATGGTTTACCTTTATCCAAAGGGACGGGAACCACTGAGTATTTGTGGGCGTGTAGATTCAGCGGTGAAGGCAGCAGCAATACTTCCAGATTTGCACCATCGCCACCGACACCACCAAGTTGCCACTCCCTACTGCCCTGAGTGGTTGTGACCCCCCCCCCACCCCGATTGGGAAACACTGAGTTCTAGCCTAAAATGGAACACAATGGACTTACTTCTGAGTAAGAAAAAACTGTTTTCAAACACCTCTATTTAAAAGCCTCCCTTCTGGAGGAGGCTTCCTGTCAGGGCTGGCCTACTGATGACTGGCAACTGATACAGCTCGAGTCAAGAGGCGGATTGTGGGGAGCAACAAGCAGATTCAGTGTTCTTTTCTTGGAAATTGCCACCGCTGAAAGTGATAATCAGGTCCCCCACACCGTCAATGAACTCCTTCATATCTGATCTCTTTAAATAAATCAGGAAATGTGGAACATGCTGGGAGCACTGCCAGAGTGTTCCACACCTCCTGATTTATTTATTTATTTTGAAGGGACCAAAAGAGCAACAAGAAGGGTGGGTAAGCAGAGATAAGGAAATGGATCATCTCCTTTTGTCTTTTTGAGGTGTGTGGTGGCAGTCTCGTTCTCTGCTGCCTTACCTTGCTCCTTCCATGTGTGGTCCTGTAATCAAATCAGGAAGTATGGGAGTGTACTAGCAGTGCTCCCTGTGTGCCCTACATTTTTGCTTAAAACAGAGGTCTCCAAACTTTTTAGCCGGAGGGCCGCGTCAAATATCTGGCATGATGTTGAGGGCTGGAAAAATAAATACATTTAAGTATAAAATTTAAATAAATACATTAGAGATGAAACTTAGATAAATGAATGAATGGGTTCAAAGTTCCAAAATTCCTCCAAGCACCAACGCACACCACAGAAATATAGCACACCTTTTAATAGACTCCCATTCCCCCACACCACAAGCAGCTGGATATGCTGGAGTAAATATATCAGAACCAGCAGATCTAATCACAGAAAACAGCCAGAGCATGTTCTGAGGGCCAGGAAGCTGTTTAAGGCCTTCAGAGGGTCTACAAACATCACTTCCAGGTCTTTGGGAACAGGAAGTGATGGTTTTCGGCCTCCCAGAGGCATTCTGAGGATGAAGAAGGCTGCATGTGGCCTCCCTGGCCCTCTGAAACACCCTCCACACACAACCAGAGCACAGCTTGGAGGGTGCAGCCCAATGCCAGCAAGGTCAGGAGGGCCAGAGGCTCATAGGGGACAAGAGGCTTGCTGCGGGCCGGATAGAGACTTTATGAGGGTTGCATCTGACCCCTGGGCCGGGGTTTGGAGACCCCTGGCTTAAAAGAAGGAGCAAGGTAGGAGACTGGATTGCTGCCTTCTGCTGCTCACTGTCAGTGAGTGGAAAGTGGGTCGGAGTGTCTTCATCTGCTGCAAGTGGGAAGGAATTTTTTTTTTTCAACAACAGTGAGTTCCCCCCCCACCCCCGGAGATAAAGGGTTAGAGGTGGGATAAGGACTCACATGGTCTGGCATCACTGAATCATCCCCGTTGCCTCTCTTACAGTCAAGTGAACAAGGAAGAGCAAGTGGTGGGAGCAGATATGCTTTACCTTAAGCAGAATTTCCCTTTGGCCAGCCCTACTATTTGTGACATGAAAAATATGACTTGTGTCATTTGTAACAGCCCTTTTTGTGTGTGCAAAGTGCTTTATATGTATTATCTTGACACTGTTCTTACTATAACTTGGTAAGGTAAGTAAATATTATTAGTCCCATATTGCAGGTGGTGAACTCAGGTGAATTGGGAATGGCCTGCTTAAGACAATGGGCAGCGCAATCCTAGCGTTCCCCTTGCACGTCGACGCAAGGGGCGGAGTACCGACTTCAGAGCGCCGACGGAGAGCCTCCCTTGCGCCAACCACACAGTCGGCGCAAGTGATTCTCTGTCCCAATTCGGAATGGGAATTGGTGGGAGAGGGGAGGTGGGAGGCAGGACCTGGGCAGGCTTGGGAGGTGGCTGTACGGCCACGTCCTAAGCCCATCAGCGAGGCTGCGCGGCCCCAATTCGGGTTACACGGTCTCCTCGGATCTGTGCCTGCTGTTTAGTTGGAGCCTCCCCTATCGTAAGGGAGCACATGCTCCCTTGCCGCAGGGAGGCTCCAGCCCGTCCTAAGCTGCACTGGATATGGCACTGGCCCGTCAGCCTCACCAGTCCGGCACTGCTCAGGAGTAAGTTCATGGCAGAGGTGAGATTTGAACAAGGCACCAACTCACATTCTGGGGTCCGTTCATGTTCCCAACTGTCGTTGGGTATCTTTGCAATATGATAGTCCAGATTCTTACCATTTCAGTTGCAAAAGATTCAGAAGTCATCAAACTGCAAGACTTTTGCAGAGTGTAGGCAGCTTTGAAACTTATGCTGTGGTTAAGAAACAGCCTGTGGTTAAAAGGAAACTGACCAATTAATGGGATCTGGCAAGTAGCCTGGTGTGTGTAGTTACTAAGTAGAACTTAACAGCCCTGTACAAAGGTCTCGCCAAAGGCATTTTCTCTCGCTCGCTGTGCTTAAATCTTCTCTGCAAGACTAAGCCTGCAATCCTTGCAATATGCATCTACCTTTTGGATAGGTAGGTACAATAGGTACAGACAACTGTATTGTCTTGTTAGTTGTTTCAGAAATAATAAAATAATTCTTAGGGACAACCCAGATGGGTTTGGTGCCAGTAAATATCAGAACAGCTTTATTTGCAACTAATAAGAGCAAAGATAAAAGAGGTTATTGTATCCTTCCCAGCAGCCCCTAGTGGTCGACAATTGTTATTACAGTGGAAACATAATATGTGCATTAGAGTTTATCAGACTGTTTGGCATGGGTGTGTATCTGCATTGCCATTAATCTAGAGGTGCTCATCCAGACCTGGGCCTCAAAGTGTGCCTACCCCATGTGCACTGTAGACCAAGGTCTTTGCAATGTCAGCATGGGGTGGCAATATGCACTCTCATGGGAACAGCATTATCTGAGGTACCTCATTCTGCCATCTATTTTTTTTTATTTTTTTACATACCAGCTGTGGCTACTTTGTTTGCAGTGGGGGTGTGAGGAATTTCTGGTTCCCATTTAGTTTAGACATGTCGTTAAGTGTTATCTATCAGAATGTGAAACAGGAGCTCTGTGCCTCAGTGGCTCAGAATACCTATTGCTCAAATTCAGGGCCAGTGATCATTGCAATTGAATCGCTGTTGATTCAGAAAGCTTTTATGAATGAGTCAATTTAGTGCCATTCAAATGTTTTTCCTCTGCAGTTGCTCAACAAGAAGCTGAACTAGTCAAAGACCTTCGAGGCTTACGTTCATCAGCATCACCCAGAGGCCCTCAAATTCTTAGCGATTCTGCCAATGTTTCTGCACAGAAAGATTCGGTCATGTCCCCAGCTGACGAGTTTACCAGGGTTGCAAAAGTATCTATGAGGATGCAAAAAGTCAAACAGAAACTGGATTCTGTTACGGTATGTATGGTATCTTATTTCTTCCCTAATTTAGCATCTAGAGTTGGTAGAAGAAAGGAATTTGGGTTTGTTCAGGTGCCTAAAATGTCTCAGCACCTTAGGGAGTGCTCTCAGGATGTGGTCTGATATCTTGGTTTATGTCATGTTAGGGAGCAAATTATGGTTCCTGGCATTTCATGGAACTTGATTTGTTTTTGAAATGAAAAGCAAGCAGTTTCACTCTCCTTGCCTGTGAAAGGAAAGGCAGTGCTCAAGTTCACAGAGTTCCTGCAGACTCACAGCCCAGTCCTGAACCCAGGGCTCCAGCAGTGCCAAAATAGCGACTTCTGGATCCTGAATCTGCTGGGATGCTCCCAGATTTTCTCTGGGGAAGGAAACATTTGTTCCCTTAGCTTGAGAAGTCTGCAACTGGCAGCAATGGGTCAAATGCAAGAACACCCTTGAATGGACGCAGAGTTTAGGAGGCCTATGTCAGGGGGCCCTGGTTTAGGAGGGGTTCAGGATTTGGCAGCAGAGACTGCCTCTCTCTTTACCCCCACCTGGGCCCAATCCTTTTCTTCCTCCACCCCATTCCGCCCACTCCTCACCATCCCCTGCCCTGAAAATTCTTTCCTCTGGACAAGTGCTGGCTAATCTTCTACGCAATGCTGAGGCTACACTCCCACGGTGTCCCAAACATGTTTTATGGAATGTTTGTGACTCTGAGAGCTGGCAGTACAAGTGTACCACCAGCTGTAGAGCTCTCAGGATTGGGCTCAAATTCTTCTGGTGGGAAGTCATGTTTTTCTGTTACATCTTAACCTGGCTACTGACTTGCTACTTCTCTACAAACCCTATATAAAAATAGGAGTAGGAAAACTAATCTTGGAATCCTTGCTGATATAGGTCCGCCTTCGTTTGTAGTGTATGTGAGCAAAATTAATCAGCACAACACATTGTTGGAGCACAATAATTGGGGAACAAACATTGATTCATACAACTCAAATGAAGCTAAGCTGTGCTTACTTCTTTTAGAGCAGTCCTAACCTGGAGTTAGGCCGGCACAGCTAGGTCAGCAAAGTTTAGCCGACACAAGGTATTCAAGGCCAGCACAAGGGACAAGTAAATTATGTTTGGATCACTCTTGGAGTCAGAGAGGCCAGTACACAGACGTGCACCATCCTCCCTGACTCCGAGGGTGCTCCAAACATGCTTTACAGTGGCCCTTGTGCTGGGCACATTTCGCTGGCATAACTGTGGCAGCCTAACTCCAGGTTAGGATTATGCTCTTAAAGTCAGGCATTTATTTTATATGCTAGAAAAACGCCTAAAGTAGTAAACAGGTGAGTATGTGTTCCACAATATAGTAAGCATTTTATAATCTGACATCAGTATAATTGAATATGAAATACTTGTATATATATTATTGTTACTTGAGGCAAAATATACATACACCCAAATTGTACACTTATCCCTTTATTCCTGCCAAAAGCAAATGCTGTAAATGTTTCAGTACTAAATGAAGTCCTGTGCAAATCTTGAATAAAAACACATAATTACCATTTTTGGCATGTCTTATAAGGAGTGAATGTTTACATTATTATGCCTTCCTAAAGTATGCACAATTACATGTTATCCTTTAAAACTTAATAGTTATGATTAATTCAAATGCCAATGTATCCCTGCATTTATAATACAGTTATGAAATTTTCCATTTGTATTTATGTTTAAATTAATTGGCTTAATAATGATGATGATGATGGTGGTGATGCAGATGCATTCTGTGTAGATATTTGGCAGATGCCAAGGTATCTGGTGTTTGGATCGCTCTTGGAGTCCGAGAGGCAAGTACACAGACATGCACCATCCTCCCTGACTCCGAGGGTGCTCCAAATGTGCTTTACGGTGGCCCTTGTGCTAACCCGTATCAGACCAACAATACCAGTCATTGATATTTGTGTGATCTTTTTGCTCTACTGACTGTGTTTCAAATAAATAATAATATATTAAACCTACCACATAAATTTGGAGGTAAAATATTCACTGCATTTCTTTTCTGGCCATTTTTATAATTCATGTCATTACTACTACCATCTCTCAGCCTCATCTCTCTCACAGGGTTGTTGTGAGGACAAAAGAAGGGGAGGAAACATCACACCACCTTGAGCTCCTTGGAGAAAGGGTGTATAAAATGTGAAAAAAATAAATAAAATAATTTTGTTGCATGGGGGTGTGTGTCAAAAATTGATGGGCCCTGGGTATCAAATGACCTAGCTACACCACATAGCTAGGTATTCTGACTGTGCTAAGTATTATTCCTTTTAGGACCTGTCAAGTTTCTCAGTGTTCTGTGTTCCAATCTCCTTTTTCCTCTTTGGTAGAGAACAAGATGTAAAATGCTACTTGACTCAGGGCGCAATCCTGGGAGGTCCGTTGGGCCGACACAACGCTCTTGCACCAGGCCCAGGGTTGGTGCTAGTGGCCTTGGGCTGATGCTAGCGAACTCTGCTGGTGCAAGGGCGATTCTGGGAGGAGGGAGGGAGGGAGGAACTGGGCAGGGGTGGGCAGGGTTGTAGGTGTGCCGGCCAGTAGGTGTGCCAGCCCAGGGAGAGGGTGGGGGGTGGGGCCCCCTGTTCCCATGCTGTGCGGCCCCAATTTAGACGGTGCAGCCTTCTCGGCTCTGCACCTGCTCTTTAGCAGTTGCGTATCCTATGAGACCATAGGGGAGGTTGGAGCCTCCCCTGGGGCAGGGGCGTTAATGTGCCCTTGCTACGGGGAGGCTCCCCAGCACAGTTCCGCCAGCCTCACTTTTCCAGCACAGTTTAGGATTGCAGTCTAGTATAGAGTATAACCCAATCCTATACTAGCTGATTACCCAGACGGCTACCACTGCATCCCGTGGCAGCCAGGCAGCCATGGGAGCCTTCGCGGGGAAAGGGGACATTTAGGGGGCGCAGAAGTGAGGGCCTCCGAGTAAGGCCTTATGGCCTTACTCAGAGGTCAGGAACCAGTGGCAAGAGTCGCCACTGGTCCCGCCCCTGCTCCACTCCTCACCTCACCCTGGAGCACCCTCCCGCCCTGCCCCCAAAGGCCACATCGCCAGTGAACGGGGAACTCAGTGTTCGCCAGTGACTCATTCTCCCTCCGGGGTATTCAGAGCCGGCGTTGCCATGGCACTGCCCCAGTGCCAGCAGTAATGGCTTACCACCCGGGTTGAAGGTGCTTTATGGCACCATGTGGAACAATTGCCTGTTGAAAGCCTTAGGATTGGGCTTTCACTTTCAATAGGGTTACTGCCTGAGGAGACTGATGCAGCTTCTTAGATACTGATTAAAAATGTACTTTATCTACAGAAGTAGGCATTGTTCTGTAATATCATTTGTTTTAGCAGCTATTCTAATTTGATGATGATAGATTGCAAATACATAGCTGTATTAATTACCATGAAGTTAATGTCAGTAATTAAGTAAAATAAAAAGTAAGACATCCTATGTGAAGACATTATTTAACCTTATTATGCCAGGTTTACCATTTTACTGCTCGAGTAAAAAAAGCCCTATGGAAAAGGAAGAATAAATATGTCAGGATGAGAGGGAACCATTCTTTTCCAGTGTGCTGTTGATTTACCAATATTTTCTTCAAATCTTTCACACCAGAATTTCCTTCATTCCCAGTATCCAAGTTACATTTAGGCTGCAATAGTATATGTGCATTCCTGAGAGTAAGTCCATTGAAGGCAGTGGATCTCACTTCTGAGTAAGCATGTAAAAGATTGCGCTATTGGAAGTAAATGGGGGGGGGAGGAGAGAACATTGCAGGTGGGTGTTTCTCCTTCAATAGTTTTTATTGTGTCACCTTTGTTGGCTCTACTATTCTTCCCATCAGCCTCCACAGGACTCGGGGAAGGCCATAAAGTCTCAGGGTACAATCCTAACCTGAAGTTAAGCCAACACAGGCCAGCAGAGTTTGGCCCAGCACAAGGGCACATTTCGACCACTCTCGGGGTCAGGGAGGATGGTGCATGTCTGTGCTCTGGCCTCTCTGACTCCAAGAGTGGTACAAACATACTTTATGGTGTCCCTTGTGCCAACCAAACTTTGCTGGCCTAACTGTGCCATCTTAATTCCAGGTTAGGATTGCACCCTCAACCCTGAGGGTGCTAAATGAGCATATCCAGTCCTACAGGAGCAAAAGCATATGTTAATTGACTCTAGTATTAATATTTAATAACTTTATATATACATATAATATTTATGATATTTATAATATGCTGCTGCCACTATTTTTAATTTATTATATTATTTACATTTTTAATTATGAAGTGCTCTGGTCGGTCCTTGAACCAAAGAATGGGGAAGGGATATTTGTAATATAAATAACATTAATTTAAGCCTTGCTTCTCCAAAACCTTAATTGTTGAGAAGGGAAAACCTCCCATCTTCTGCAACATAAGAGTGCTTTGGAAGACAATATGATTTCAAGGCAGGCTGCTGCCCAGAAACTCCCCCAACCCTTTTCAGAAAATAAGGCTGATTGCTCCTTGGAAGGACAAATCCTGAAGCTGAAGCTCAAATACTTTGGCCACCTCATAAGAAGAGAGGACTCTTTAGAAAAGACCCTCATGCTGGGAAAGACTGAAGGCGAAAGGAGAAGCGGGCGGCAGAGGATGAGATGGTTAGATAGTGTCACCGAAGCAATGAACATGAAACTGGACACACTCCGGAAGCTAGTGGAGGACAGGAGGCCTGGCGTGTTGTGGTCCATGGGGACACGACTTAGCGACTGAACAACAAATTGATTTCAGGCCCCATATTTTCAGTGTGAGGTACTGTAAGAATGAGGATGATACTATGCGCACAAAATAAAATAAAAAGAAAAACATATTGGTGCAAGAAAATGATATTCTGAAGTATTAGCAATTAAGAATGCAATCTTACTTCAACTGGTGCAGCAGCTCCTGCACGAGCTGAAGGTGTTGCAAATGTGCCATAAAGCATGTTTGTGGGACCCTTAGAGTAGGCTGCACCAGCAGGGAGGCCTAGGTCACCCCACCAACACTGCATCCAGGCAGCTGGTGGAGGGGCATGCAGAGGATAGCAACAAGGGATGTTTCCGGGCAGGGGGCGGGTAGATTGGGCCCAGGAGGCGGTGAGATCAGCAGGTGCATCCTCTGCCATATCCAACCCCCCTCCCTCTTAGTTTTACCCCGGGCTTCCCTGGAACTCTAGCCACTTCCTAACCTATGCTGGAGTCAGCACAGGCTATGCAGCCTGGCTGAGCTATCGCAGGTTAGGATTGGGCTGTGATATTGTGCAGAGAAGGAAAACTGGACTGAGGATAAGGATTCCACTCCTCATAGTGTCATGGTGTGATATTTGGTAATACTTTGATGGGGTTATGTAAATTCAATACATTTGCCTGTAGTGAGGCTGAATCATGCTACTGTGGTACAGTAGCTAGTCATAGAAAAAGCTACTTTCTTAAGTTTGGCCGTCACATTTTCTGTCCTTGAAATGAGCAATGTGTTCTTTAATTACTAGGTTTCATACAACTCTTATATACTGTCCCCTAAGCAAGAACACCAGTGGAATTTTGGAAAATTTCAAAAAACTGTTATTTTCAATGAATTACTTCCTTGTGCCAGTTGGTGGCTTTGTTAGTATTCTGTGAGCAATAAGTGACATTTAAAGAGCAAGAAGTAATATTATTTAAGGATCAAAGCTTGGGTTTGCATAGAATATTGTGAAACCATGTTTTTGTAATGAAATGGTTTTGCATATGGAACTAATCCAGAATTGAACAAAGGAGCTTGCAGATTTTCTTATACCTGACCATTGTCAGTTTCACAGTCTTGACAACATAATGATTTAAGGACTGTTCTTTGTTCAAGAACTGCATGTCCTCAAATTAAAAAAAAAAACACTCTTAAAAACAAAAGCATAAGTTACACTCCTGACTTTGCCAGCCTAATTTGACTTGCAAGCATATATGAAAATTTTGATTCTATTAGTTGAAAAGGTCACAGCCCTGAGTTATCAAGGGGGAAACTAGAGAAATGGTTGGTAGCTTGTCCAGTCTTGAACTCTCTTGGGTTCTTTTTATTTTTGTGTGCAATTCACAGTTTTCACATGAAAATTAGATCCAGCGAAAATGAATATTTGCATAATTTACATAGAGCTGCCATATTACAAAAAGAGAATGCAAAGCAGCTTTGTTTAAACTTGGCAGAAACTATGTGGACTTTTCTTTATCTTTAAAAAAAAAAACCAGACATGAAATTTTTTTGGAGTTTTACTCAACCCAGGCTTTGTAGTAAACTGTCTTTGATAGAACTGTGGTTTTTGCATTAAGCAAGCAAAGTATATTGTGAAAAAATGAGTTGATTGGTGTTGGCTATCTTAGCCAACCTTTCCTTGTTGTTGAAAAGGTGTTTAGCAATCCCTTCCCACAGCCTGCATTTCAGAAATAATGATTGCTTCACTGTAATTGTTCCATAGATGTTATTACATGCTGCTTCATTTAATGAAAGGAGGCAAAAATTAAAGGCCAGTTAACTTTGTAAAAGACAGCATTGGAACACACACTTCAAATGTATGTCATCACCCCTGCAAATATAATCATCAGTATTTTTATGTTAGATTTATATACCTCTTTATTAATTCCAGCAACTGATAACAGGTTAGCTCCAGAGAGCCCATTACAGAGACATACAGCGCTTCTGCTGCTCATATTGGGACTTGCTGATTCTCCCCCTCACCTATTTGTAGATCCTCTGAAAATCGATTCATGAATGAATTTTCAGGGGACATGGGCTTGCAAAGTGGGGGAAATCAGCACACTTTCCCCCCGTGCTTTATGGCAGTTGTTAAAGGTGACCCAACATTCATCACCAGCAGCCTGCAAAGGAACCTCAGCTCTGGGAGGTAGGCGGATGGTAGGTGGAACAGGGCAATGTATCGAACTGAGAAGGGGGTGGTAGCAGCAGCAGCAGCAGGGACAGCCTGTGTCCACTCAGACTTGCACCAGCAAAATTGCTGGCGCAGGTCAAAATAAGCCCATTCGGGCAGAGGAGGCTTATTCCCAGGCAAGAGGACTAATATCCCTTTACTCAGAGGAGACCTCTGGAACTGCCTCCAACCCTCCGTAGGGCACAGTACACACAGTTTAGATAGGATTGGACTATCAGTCTCTAATGGCACAACCCTATACCTGTTTTCTTAGAAGTAAGTAACTCTGAGAAGCCCCATGTCAGTCTGGAATAGGATTTGGCATAGGCCAATGCTGCCAATCCCACCCTTGTCCTGGGCCTGATCTATCTCCTCACCACCCTACCTCCAGTTAACCCCCTTCCAGCGGTGTCATGCAGCTGGAATGCTGGGCAGGAGGAATGGGTGAGCGGCAGCCCGCCCATTGCATTCCGGTCTGTTTTGCCATCTTCCCTGCCCCTGCCGCCCAGACCGGAACGGCGAAACGGACCGGAACGCAACGGGCGGGCTGCCGCTCACCTGTTCCTCCCGCCCAGCGTTCCGGCTGCATGACACCGCTGCCCCCTTCCCACCCTATTCCCCTATCCCGCCCATTGGTAGTTTGCCTGTTCCATCTGGCATAGCATCTGCATGCAACACTGGCAGGACTGTGCAGGGCTTCCTGCTGCTGCAGCCTACTCTCTGGATATTGCAAATGTGCTTTATAGTACCTTTGTGACACCATAGGCCGGTGCAGTAGCCCCTGAACAAGCATAAGGTAAGGTAAGGAGTGCACCATTAATTAAATTAGCCTTCTGGATTTTTCCCTAGAAGCTTTATAAAAAGGCTTCTCTTGGTCAGTAACCTGGCCAACCTGTACTTTCTTAAGGAAGTGGCTTATAAGAAAAATACAAAATCCTTACAAGAAAACACATTAATACACTAAAAAAGAGAAATTAAGATCTTTTAAAGGGACACCTTAAACCTAATTGAATGTATGTCACAAAGTAATGTTATCAGAATAAAAATACAAAGAACGTTTTGTCCACAGCAGATGGAAAGAAATATTTATTACCTTGTGATTTCAATGTCACAATGTTGACGAAGCAATTAAAACAAAAAGGGTGCCAAGAGGAAGTCTTGGTATGTTCCTCTAGAAGACAGAATAGAGTCAATTATCTTTTAACGTATCTGCTTTTCAAGTAGTTTTAAAAATCTTGTTCTGAATATCTTTTCAAAATGCAAATTGTTTAAAGTTTCTATTCCTGCTTTCAAAATGAATCTAAACAATTTGCTGTAAACAAATGTTTTCTGAGTAGAATTTTTTTGTGTCTCAATCAGAAATTTTACATTTCTGTTTATAGGCTACTTCCAGCCCATTTCTTCCTAGTCCATCACTGCTTTCACCACACTCCAAATTAAGGCTGGCAAGCACATTGAACGAACCATGGATTCCTTTCCCTGCTCAAAGCGGTAATGTGATTTACTCCTTTTCTATTGAATGCTTTTCGTTGCTTCTGTGATACATTAACAGTTCAGTCCTTTGCTCAAATGGCATCAATACTCCTGGTACGCCTGCAGATGTTCAAGCAGCATCTAAGCCAGTGGTTCTCAAACTTTTTAGCACCGGGACCCACTTTTTAGAATGACAATCTGTCCCGGATGCACCAGAAGTGGCTGGAAGTGCCGTCATTGTGATCCCGGAGCCTGCTGCCGCAGCTGCAATAAATTGGCTTATTTCTTAGCCACCTTCCAATAGCAAACTGAATCAGAAAGAAAAAGCCTATTTGCAACCTTTGCACAAGCAAAGCAACCACATAGCCCTCTCCCTTTCTAGCAGCACATCTTCCCACATTTTCAGTATGGCTGCCCTAGGTGCTTTGCGACCCACCCAAAATTCGTTCGTGACCCACTGGTGGGTCCCAACCCACAGTTTGAGAACCACTGATCTAAGCCTGTTTAGCACAAAGGGGGAGGGGTAGAGCTCAAACAACTCTGTGGATGTGTGGTTCTTCTTGTAACTGTACCAGCATTCATAGTAACCACCCACCAGTGACTTCTCACTGATGATGCCCACGTTGGTCAGACAGGCAATTGCCACAACTCTTGCAGCCTCAACACTGGCAGCCAGGAAATGCTGCCAGGTGAACCACTGAGGACAGTGGCAGACGCACGTCCTCTGCTTGAATGGAAGGATCCAGCAGGAGCCACCACTAACGAGCAGCTGATGCCCCTTTTTGGGTGGTCCTCCAGAAAAGAATAACACAGCAACTACTGCTGCCACCCATGTGGGGCTACCCATATGACAGCAGTATGCCACACATATACCTGCCTGACAAAATAATGCCACAGTGCCCACCAGTGCAGGAGCTAATGCGGCCAACAGCAGTGAGCAACCAGGAATCCCAGCACCCAGAGCAGTTCTTGTGCCATTCCTACAAATGCACACTGCCATGAAATACCTGTTTGGTTGCAGGAAAGAAGACAGCTCTTGTGGGAAATGGCAGGCATGTACAATAAGCACACAAGCCTCCTCAGCATAAGGGGGAGGTCCATCTGCTTCATACAACTCATCTGCCAGGGAGGGACTGAGAAGCCCCAAGAGCATTCAAGAAAGCCAGGTTGCTGGAATCCCAGTACCCAGACACCCAGGCTGAATGGAGCCCTGCCAGGGACAAAAGCGAAGGTGAACGTAGGTCTTGATCCCACACTGACCAGTTCAGAGTACCTACCCCTCAACCACAGCAGAGACGATGCAAAATGTACTTCATGGGGCTGTTAATGTCCTGTGGCACTACAGACAGGCACATCTGAAGAAGAGGCAGTACCTTGTGGCATTACCATACCTTCTGCTGTTGGGGTTTGCCCTGAAACTCTGTATTCTGTATCCTATACTCTGTATTAAGTATCCTGTTCTGCCACATTTGGCACTGCTGCAGCCTTCAAAAACCAAAGGGCTCAGGATGAGTGGAATTGTTGGGTACCTGGCATTCACCAAGTGATTGCAGATACTCACTACTAGCTGTTGCAAAAGGAAGGGATGCTTAGGCAATACAGTGTATGGCACAGAGGCGTTTGGCAATTCTGAAGGGGGAGAAGAAAAATGAGGGGGAGAGAGAGAGAGATGCAGCATCAGTATGTTGTAGCATGGGATTCCCTCCTCTTCTTTGATTACCTATGTGACGTGCATTGTCCTTGCTTTCAGTGTCGGGGTGATGGAGAGAATGTTTCACTTGGATGTTTGCATTATGTTCTCCAGGTTCTCCAGGGACAGAATACTTGTAATAAGAAGTCCGAGAAGACAAGTATTATAGTATTTTGTCATACCTGTGTGGGCAGTAGGGTTATGGGGGGGGGGCAAACATCAAATTCCTGTGTAAAGCACTCCCTCCTCCTTGCCTTCAGAGTCGTTCGTGGCTCAGAAAGCAAAGCTTTCTAGCCACGAATGGCTTTGAAGATGGGGGGGCGCTTTACACAGGAGGTCAGGCTCTCCCCCCAGGAATGCCACTGGGCTCTTTGTGCAAAGTGCTCCATTTCTCATTATTGCTGTTACCAAAGTTCCTGTGTGTGTGCTCTAAGCATGTGTAACCTGAAACCAACCCACTGCCCTCTGTCCTGTCACCCGAGATCTGGTGTTCACAGCAGTGGCTTAAATACTAGGATTGTTGTGATGTGATTGGATGCAAACTATCAATGCCTCCACCTTGGAAATGTCAGTAGAGTGGAGGTGGTGGGGAGAGATGGGATTTTTTTGGTATTTTCCCCCCCTTCATATTGGTTTCTATGAGTTTTAATTATTTGTACACCTGCTCCATTATTGGCACACCATCCTCTTGAGGTTTGGGCCATGTTTCTAGAGAAGTGGTTCCCAAACTTTTTAAAGGCCCTGGAGTAGCGATTTTCAACCTTTTTCATCTCACGGCACACTGCCGAGGTGCTAAAATTGTTAAGGCACACCATCTGTTTTTTGACAATTGACAAGTCACATCATGCTGCTGATGGGGGTTTCACACCTGCAATGACCCTAGTAACAAATGACCCTCTCCCAAACTCCCATGGCACACCTGTAGACCATTGGTGGCACACCAGTGTACCATGGCACAGTGGTTGAAAATCGCTGCCCTAGAGGCTGCAGCCTGATTTATAAATGCCAAGGGTTGTGGCTATAATGGTGATTGGACAGCAGTGCTCCCTTCCCCCCAGTAGCAGCTTTTTTAGCCCTTGATGCACATAGTCTAATCTGCCCTGTTTGTTTCATGAACCACCAAAAATTTGGGAACTGCAGCCTTAGAGCGTTTTGTCTCCCATCTTCTCAGCTCTTTTTGGGGATTTATTATGAATAGAGTTGTGCCAATGATTAAGGTACTGCAGTGTAGCATTGCGCTAGCATCTGGGATGCATCTACTATCAGGGCCTCAGTTGCACTAGCAGCCAAGGGCATATGCCATATCACAGAGCTGCTGTTCCCAAAGTCCTACTTGGACTTTGCAACTGCAAGTAGGTAGCTGTGAAGGCGAGGGCTGGGGAGGGTGCCACAGTTATCACAGTGCTGCAGGCACCCAGGGGCTTGTACCCTTACCTGGGATGTGTGTGCACTGGCTGTGGGGTCCCCAGGCCCTCCTAACGACCAGTGCAAACCCCACCCTGATAAAGGAACAATCCCTTGGTTGCCCACGATGCCCCGCGATGCTGCCACGATGGCAGCACGATGCTGCCACGATGGCAGCACCATCGGGACACCCTTAAAGGGAAATGGGCCAGTGTTGCTTCCCAATAGTGGGTCACATCCTTGGGGAGTGCTATCATAGAGTGGTCAGAATGCCATTTTTGAGGTATAGAATTGGGCTTTACATTAGGGTTTTTTTTGGAACTTCATTTTATTGTTCAAATTCCTTAATGTAGTACAAAAGATCCCGCTTCTCCCCGCTCTTTATTATTCTTGCTTTTTACGCAATTCACATTTTTGATCCAGTACTTCATCTCTTGTACCTTGTGCTACATACATGAAGCATAGACATGTGAAACACAGAAAAGCAGTAACTTAGAAGCTGCCTTTTCAAATGCATAATTATTGGGATAGAAAACATGAATCAAGAACACTTAGCTACATAAAGACAATAAGATCTTAATCGCTCTCCTGGCTCATTCAGCTCCGATGCAAGCAGCCATGACATCATTGCCAGATGTGCTGGGGCTTGTGGGGGCCAGAACGGGATGGCTGGGTCAACGGATTGACCATTAGATAGGGTGGAGCCAGAAGAGGCGGGAAACCTCAAAAGCTGTGAGGTTAGATGTAGAGGAGGGGCAGAGAGAGGTGTGAATGAAGGAGGAGGAGAAAGGAAGTTGAAGGGAGCGGAGTCAGATGACAAGAAAAGGGAAGGCAAGAGATTAGCAAGGAGAAAAGAGAGAGGAAGGAAACAAACTGGAGTGGGGTATGACAAGGAGAGTTTGAAGAAGGAAAGGAGGTGGATATACTGGGAGACAGCGGAGGTGGATATACTGGGAGACAGCAGAGGTGACAAAGGCCAGAAGGGGAAGCAGATTATATAAGTATTAAGAATATGTATATACTGCTTGTCCCGTAGTTCCAGTCAGGGCCAGCGTGGTACATCTGGGAAGCTCCTCCCTCTCAGATAGGCAGGTCAGATTGACAGAAGACTTGCGCAGAGGGGGAGGGGCTCCTGGATCCACCCAGTCTGGCCTAGCCTCGTGACTAGGTTGGTCGCATTCACTGAGCTCGTCAAAAAAAAAACACAAAAAACACGCGACAGAGAAGACAGAAGACAGCCCGTTAACAGGGCTTCACCCTCATTTCGAGGACACGGTTGGCCATGGCAGCGCAAGTCTTCCTTTAAGCCAAGTGGACAGCCCCAGCAACAGATTCGCCGACAGATGGGACCAGACCACTTCGGAACGTTGGGTCTGGGACACTGTGAGGTGGGGGTACGCACTGGAGCTCCGATCTCTACCCCGGGACTGATTTGTACAAGTTCTGTGCCCAGCTTGTCCAAAGAAACATCAGAAGACGTTGGAGGCCATTCATCATCTCCTCCTCATTGGCACAATAGAATCGGTTCCGGAATGGGAGAGGGACTCTGGGGTGTACTCACATCTCTTCACAGTGCCCAAGAAGTCGGGCGACACGAGGGCCATTCTAAATCTACACTGGCTCAACCGCTGGATGCGACAGCCCAAATTCAAGATGGAGACTCTCAGGTCCATCTTATTGGCCATCAGGAAGGGGGAGTTTCTAGCCTCCCTCGATTTACAGGAAGCTTACCTACACATCCCAATTCGAGCGGCGCACCACAGATTCTTGCGGTTTTGTTATCAGGACAAACATTACCAATATTGCGCCCTGCCCTTTGGCCTGTCATCCGCTCCCAGAGTCTTCACGAAGATTCTTGTGCTGGTAGCACATCTTTGTCTTCAGCGGGTGGCAGTCTACCCCTACCTGGATGACTTGCTGGTGAAATCCCGAAGCTACCACCAGGGGGCGCGACACATCAACATGACCATTCAGTGCCTGCAGCACCACGGCTTTGTGGTGAACAAGGAGAAGAGTCAGCTGCTACCCTCACAGACCATTTCGCACCTGGGAGTGACCATCAGCACGTCCTCCTACACGGTAGCCCTGTCTCAGGAGAGACAGGACAAGATCCTGACCCTAGCTACCAAGATTCTGCAATCAGGTCGTTCCGATGCCCTTACTCTGGCAAGGCTGTTGGGGATGTTGACCTCATGTCAAAGAAGTAATTCCCTGGGCACGGTTCAGAGCCCGTGCCCTACAACATCTCTTGCTGCCACACCAGGATGCCATCTCCTCCAACAGGCGCAGAGCAGTCAACCTGAACAGGGCAACCCAGACGGATCTAAGGTGGTGGCTAGATCCAAACAGACTCGTATAGGACGGTCCCATATGGACCTCAAATCCAACCCTAATCTTCACAGATGCCAGCCTCTTGGGCTGGGGGGCCCATTCGGGCAGTCAGGTACTCCAGGGGCTTTGGTCCCAAACAGAGAAGAGAAAGAGCATCAACTTCTTGGAGTTAGGAGCCATAGCTCTAGCACTCTGAGCTTTTGTTCCCCTCAGAAGGGAAGCAAATGTATTAGTGTATACGGACAATTTGACAGCACGGGCCTACATGAACCAACAGGGGGGGACCAAATCGATGTCCCTTCACAGGGAGGCACGAGCTCTTTTCCATTGGGCAGAAACCAAAAATCACCTCCCTACGTGCAGAAACGTTCCAGAAGTGGAAAACATTCAAGCGGACTGGCTAAGCCGACAACACCTAGACCAGGCCGAGTGGATGTTGCACCAGGACATCTTCAGCATGCTGACCCAGAGATAATTAGGAATTCCTTACCTGGGAATATCCTATTCTGGGGTGAGGAAAGGGGAAAGGGGAAGACCCTGTCTTCCGGTGTAAGGGCATACCCATCCGTTCAGAGTGCCCCCCCTTTCCTCATTCCAGAGAATTGGACGGTTGGAGATGGACCTCTTTGCCACCCACCTCAACCATCAGATACCACTCTTCTTTTCGAGGGGTCGATGCCTGGGCTCTGGGAGTGGACGCTCTACAGCAACACTGGCCCAGGGGTCTCCTATATGCCTTCCCACCACTCAATATCCTACACAGGGTATTGGCAAAGATCAGAGACGAACAAGCAGAGGTGGTCCTCGTGGCACCACATTGGCCAAGACCTTGGTTCAGCGACCTCAAGGAAACGACCAGGGAGCCACCACTCCGGCTTCCTCATTGGAAGGAATCTTGATGCAGGGTCCAATTTGCCATCCACAACCAGAATTTCTGCAATTGACGGCTTGGAGGTTGATCGGCAGGCCCTTTCACCCTAGGTTATTCTCAGGCTGTCCTGTCCACCCTTATGTCGGACAGGGGAAAGTCAACCAACCGCGTGTATAACTCGACTTGGAGGGTGTTTTCAGCCTGGTGTTCAGGTAAGGGGGTGGACCCTAGTAAGCCAAGAGTCTCCTTGAATTTCTCCAAGCTGGACTGGAGAAGGGTCTCAGTACGGCCACGCTGAGGCGTCAGGTATCGACCATTGCTTCCATTCTGGGGTATCCACGGGCGCGGGCCCTTTCCTCCCATCCACACGTCAGAAAATTTTTTAAGAGGGGTGGCCCTCATAAATCCCCCTACGGTACACAAGGTCCCCACCTGGGACCTGCCATTGGTTCTGAAGGCCCTCACCAGAGAGCCCTTTGAGCCCATGGCCACGTGTCCCATGAAAGAACTCACTCTAAAAACCATTTTTTTGGTAGTAATGACGTCGGCTAGACGAGTATCGGAGCTGGCAGCCTTCTAGGTAGCGAAGGAGCTCTGTGTTTTTTCAGAAGATAGGGTCACTTTAAGATTGGATCCTACATTCCTTCCCAAAGTGAATACTCTTTTTCACAGATCAGAGGAGGTGGTCCTTCCCTTCTTCTGCCCAAACCCCAGACATACCAAGGAAAGACAGTGGCACACACTGGATGTGCGTAAGCCCTTAGTTACTATATCTCTAGGGCACAGCTTGTGAGAAAATCTGAGGCTCTGTTTGTGCATTTCCGGCTTCCAAAAATGGGAGCCAAGGCTCTTCCTTACACCTTATCACATTGGATTAGAGAGGCCATAGTGTCTGCTTACAGGGCCCGGGGAGTTCCCGTTCCGGAGGGAATTGTCGCTCATTCTCTGAGGGGAGCGGCGACATCAGTGGCCTTGAAGGCATGTCCCTCGCTGGAAGCGGTTTGTAAGGCTGCTACGTGGCAATCTCCTAACACCTTCATCCAACATTACAAGGTGGATCAATTCGCAGCACAGGATGCAGCTTTCGCTAGACGGATTCTGCAGACTGTGGTGCAAGAGGCCTCAGCGTAGTCCCTCCCTGGATATTGGTGGGTACGGCTTGGGTACGTCCCAGATGTACCACGCTGGCCATGACTGGAACAATGGGAGAACGGGAAGGTTTTGCTTACCTGTGAACTCCCCTTCTCCGTAGTTCCAGTCAGGGCCAGCGTCCCGCCCACTAACAGCTGAGGCATCAGCACTCAAAATTTTTGGTCTGGGAGGGCATAGAGTAGGACTTAGAAACCCAATAGCAGGGTGCGGGGGCCTGATGCTCAGTTTTTCCTGCGCCCTGCACGTGGATTACATCTTGTCAAGACAAGGAATTATTCAGAACTGTTCCAGAGCGGGGATACCGTTTAAGAGGCTTTGAATGGACTGGGTGGATCCAGGAGCCCCTCCCCCTCTGCACAAGTCTTCTGTCAATCTGACCTGCCTATCTGAGAGGGAGGAGCTTCCCAGATGTACCATACTGGCCCTGACTGGAACTAAGGAGAAGGGGAGTTCACAGATAAGCAAAACCTTCCCGTTTTCAACATACTGAGGCTTAAATCAATAAATGAAACAGGAATTGACCATGGGATGAGAAGCTAAAGAGGGGAGCTTAGAAGAAGGTGCAAGTGGTACTCCAGTGCAATAACATCTCCTCCAGGAGGGACCTGGGGGATCTATCTCCCCCCCCAAACCCATAGGGCCGCAGCATCTGGTTTGGTGGAAATTCCACAGTGGTCTTTCTGCCTTTCTGGCAACCCTTACCTGCTAACTTGGCAATATTCACTATAATTGTATAGTGCAGTTGTCCCCAAACTGATGGGTCGTGACCCATCAGGGAAACCGGAAAAGGGTGAATCCTCTTCAAGAGGAATGGCCCAGAAATCAGCAGCAGCACGCTCTCCACAATCAAGCATCCACAATCCACCAAGATATTTTGAGATTCTGTTCTACATCTCTAAGAGCAGCCAAAGATAGCATTCCTGACTGGAGCTTAGTTTCAAGCAGTAACACCTTTTACATGGCACAACTGTTCATTCATGTGCCTGTAATCCCATTATTGGCAAGACTAGCTTTGTAACAGCACCTTTAAAAAGCAGAACACATTCTTTCAGGATGCTTAGGAAATATACAATATTTCAAAAATATGATTTTAATAGATCTTTCAAGCACTCAGCTTGAATATTAAGATTTAAGGAAAAAGAACACTATATAATATTATAGACTGTACCGTTTCATAGATGTTCCCTTGAGAAAAATCTAGGGTTCAGATGACATCGGGCTGCATTGTTATAATCCCCATGCCGTATAAGAATTGTTTTTATAGCAACGTGGGAAAAATTCATTTATTTTCCATACCTTTCACCATTAACGATAAACTGTGAAGAAAGGAATCTGTATTATATAGACTTGTCTTTAAAGTCTTGATTTGGCTATTGTTATATTTTACCACAAGAATAAGTAGCAGCTCTAAACATTCGTTGTCATCACCTCCTTTACTTTACATGCTGAATTGTTTATTGTCTTTCAAAAAGTCAGGCATTTCCGTGATTCTTATTGAAATGGATCTGTCATTTATATAATCTCTTACAAACCCAGAATACAAGATGTGTTAATTTTTGTTGATCCAAGAACAAAAAGAATCTTCCAAGGCCAGTGTTTATTTTTTTCTTTCCTGACGCATATCAAAGGATTTGGAATAGGTGCTGTGTTACCTCAAAGGCTTTTAGTGTGTCAGCAATGAATGGGTGCTTAAGTAGAATTTCCTTGTCACTTTTAGAGGCCCTTGGTTCAGAATGCGTGCACTGGCATTGTTCTTCAGGAATAAAGTATCAAGTAGGCAGCATCCAAAGTTCTGTGCAAAAAGTAAACTGAAGCACACACTTAACATGGCTTGATAGTGCATCCATAACTGGAAAAGTGCAAGCATGTATGCATGTGTGGGCGCAATCCTAACCTGGAGTTAGGCAAGCACAGTTAGGCCAGCAAAGTTTGGCCGGCACAAGGGACACGGTAAAGTAACACGTGCACCATCCTCCCTAACTCTGAGAGTGGTCCAAATGTGTTTTGTGGTGTCCTTTGTACTAGCCAAACTTTGCTGGCCTAACTGTGCCAGCCTAACTCCAGGTTAGGATTGCCTGTGCTTGAGAGAGAGCACACAGGCAAATACATGAGAGGAAGAAAGTGTTATCCAGTCAATCTTGTGTTTAAAGCATGTAGAAGACGCATATTTGTACACAAATGTACTTGGTGCTGAGTGCCCACCTGGAGAGCATGGGACTCATCAGTAACAGCAGAAGGCCTCAGTTCCACAAATCATGAAGGCCAACTTTTGAAGACCACCACCACCCCGCAATTAATCTAACTGTCTGATCCAAACATTAATAGACCTGGCCAGTTGCAAAATTCAGATGGAGTTTCCTGATTCCAAGTCCTGCTGGAACTTCCAGCCTAGAACATCAGAACTGTTAATGGTGACCACAGCTGTGGGTTAGCAGCTCCTGATTTTATGAAAAACAAGTTTAACAAAACCAAAGGAAGATTCCTATGAGCCGCGCCAACCCTATGATGAGAATTTAATTAAGGAGACTTTTTTATGAGCCAGTGGACTTCCAAACTAGAAATTGTAGCTCAGCTGGGTGTGACGGGGAAATGCAGGATCCAGCAGGTGTCTTCAACTAGCAACAGAGGATCCCTTGATTTGGTCACCCTACTAATCCCATAGGATTTTATGGGGGGAAGTATAGAAAAACTGGAACCTCATGTTCTTTGCTTGCTGATCGTGGAGCACAGGTGCTGTGTCAAATCACACCCCCTCCAAATTCTAGCCAACATCTGTTGTCAAAGTCCCTGCCTACCTCCCTGAAATGTCAGACAGACACCAAAATGAAGTGAGGTTAGCTGCACACATGTTGGCAAAAGAGGATGTTATGAACACATGACCAGCTGGCAGTCATGATCAGTAATCTCTAACCAGTAATGGCATCTAAATGATTTAGCAACAGGTACTCACTTTTGACTGGCACTTGTGTCGGGGCCCGCCCACCGGAAGTGAGGTCATAGCCGGAACCCAAGAACCGCCCCCAGGAACCGCCGTGTCTCCTTGGTAGGCCGCGCGGCGGCCAGGGAGAAGGCCTGGGAGTCCAGGACCTTCTCCGGGGCCGCCACACGGGCTACCGATTCACCCCCTCCAGGAACCGCTGCGCCTTCTCGGGAGGGAGCCCCAGGCAGCCTACCTGCTCACGCTGCTGCTGCCGTCGATCTCCCTCGCTCCGCTGCCTGCCTGCCTGGCTCTGAGAATGTGCAGGCAACTCAAACGTGCAGGTAATTCAAACGTTGCAGGGGGCGGAGCAGAGCGCCGACGGAGTCCACGAGTGGGCAGGCGAATGGGCGGGGCCAGCCCTAATCCTAGGAACGGGTACGCGCGTACCTCCGCATACCCGCTACATGACATGTCTGTCTCTAACCCTTTCCCTTCCAAGGTCTGGTCAGTTAACCTTTGTGGCTATTGAGAAGTTTCCATTCCTCTAGGAAAGCAGCATGGCTTCTTTGCATTGTTTTTCCCTGTGATTAAGGCTGCTGCTTAATTGCATGCTAGGGCTTGCTTCATGGCCTTCTTTCTGTCAGTGAGAACCCACTTGACTCAGGAGGTTCACCTGACCTTGGCTGTCTTGCCCTGTGGTTCTTGCAATGCACTCAGAGGTTTACCAGGGCTTTTCCGCGCCCCAGGCGCGCTGCGTGGCGTAATGACATCACACATTGTGATGTCATGATGTCACAAAGTGAGGGGCACATAGGGGGTTCTTGCAATGGTTGCCACCCCCCTAAAAGGTGCATTCCCCTGCTCCCTGGCTTGGGGAGTGAAGGAAATGCGCACATGCCTTCAGTAAAGCCCTTGGGGAAAAATTCTCACTTGCCTTTATTGAATAATATATAAGATTAGATTCAGTGTTTCCCAAACTGAGGTATCTTACCCTTGGGAGTGTAGAAGGGGTGGAGGGACAAACTTTGGACATGTTGAGTGCATTGTCAGGCAATACTTAGGATGGGACTTATATGGAGCTTGAACCATGGGAAAAGGTTATCCCTCCTCCAGTTTGGACATCCTTAGTTCAAATGTAATCCCACATTGGTGCAGCATTCAAAAGGTAAAAGTGTCATTTGTGTACAAGCCCTGCATATTAACCATCACACTTTAGTTGCACTAAAGTCTTGATGGCACTGCATGGGAATACCAGTTCTTTGTAAAGTAAATATAAGTTAGGAACATGATGGTTCTTGTATCTAAAACAAACACTTAGGCAGAGTTGAGGCCAATTAGATTCTTTCACTGACTGAGTGCAGCTGATAGTCAAAAGGGGCTTTCCATCCGAAGAAAGTGAAAGAGGCATCAAAGGGCTCTGTTTTCTTTCTTTTTGAAGAAACTGAGATTTCCAGTTAAACTGTTCATTGTCTATATGAATTGCAACGTTTTAGGTTTTTCGTCTACATTTATTATGGCCTCCTATTTTCCTTATAGTTGTCTGTAGGCCAAATCCTATCCAACTTTCCAGTGCTGGTACAGCTGCATGCAGCCCCGAGGTAAGGGAACAAACATTCCCTCATCTTGAGGAGGGCTCCATGCCTGCCCCCCCACTGCAGGATGCAGTGCGTGTTCCATTGGCACAGCAGCATGGGTGCTGGAAAATTGGATAGGATTGGGCCCAGTGACTTTTGTATTGAAGGGTATAGTTCTTAAATGTCATAGCTCTTGCCTGATATCATAAATGTGAATTCTCCAGTGTGCCATCTGTCCTAACTCCATTTTGGTTTCTGCTGGATAATCTCGGGAGCGAGGCAAGACTTCCGAATAGCCTGAAGAGGGTGAGGTAATGCCAAACTCTTAGAAAAGGTCATGCTAATTAAATCCATGAAGGGGAAGAAAGGCTGTAGTGCTGTGGCTGTGATGCTTCTGTGTGTTTCCTTTCCTCTGAGGTCTTGCAAATTTGGGTGCCCCATTGCAGAAACAAATTTTGCTGCATAATAAAATTGTCTCTTCAGTCTGAAAAAAGACTGAGGTTAGGCACTAGCAAACAGAACTTTCCCTGTCCCGAGCATATGTACTCAGAAATAAGCCCCATTTATTCAATAGGGCTTACTCCCAGGAAACTGTCTGATTGTAGCCAAAGGGAACCACCACTTTCAGGGGCCTCTGTCGGATTGGCACAGAAAACCAAACTTAACATCACCATGTTCACTGTTTGTGTTGCTGCTGAGATTGTTCCCATGTTATAGCATCTAGGGACTTTTAAGGCATTTAAAAGTAATCACGTAGTATCTCTTACATATTCATGTCCCTCCCAGCCTTTAGGGGAAATAGCCTGGTTAGGTCATAGGTGTGTGTGTGTATGAGTGAGTAAGAGTGCTTTGCAATGAAAAGAACTTGTGAGAAAGCTGAATTGAAGAAATAAAGGTTGTGCCTCGTCCTGCCTCAGCAATAGTGGTGTGCGTTGTGCCCCCATCCAGCTAGAATTCAAGCGTATGTTATCTGATCAGCTGAACTAACCACTAAACCAAAATATTTTATAATGTAGTAAGGAAGTCTGAACCTGTGAATATTTTCTGAGGACATCAGAAGGTGGAGAAAATGTTGCTTATTCAAGCATTAAAGAGAGGAAGAACTCAACTGTCTCCGCACACAAGATTGAAATGTCCTTTAATCCTGTCTTGTAAGGTGTATAGTATATGGGGGGGGCCCTCTTTCAACCTGAATTTGGAAGCCAAAAGTTTGACCCACCATGGCTTGGCCACACAGAGAACCCACAAAGAACCTCCAGATGTGACTGGAAATTCTAAGACCTCAGAGGTGTTGGAAGGGCACTTCCAGTTTTAGTTAAAATGTGCTTTTGCCAAAAGGTGTTTCCGGTCACAACCAGAGGCTCTTGTGGCCCCAACCCATGAATTTAATTATCTGTGGATTTCAGTATCTGAGGAGGTCCAGGAACGGGTCTCCTGCAGATATAGAAAACTGACATTTGGTGGTTTTTCATGAACAGAACTGAAAACAAAAGAGAAGATTTGTCAATTCAGATATGTGTGCTGACCAATGCAGGTTACATTTGTGCATTGTGTTAGTTTAACTGAACTGGCTTATTTTAACTGCATTAGTTTACTGAAATGCCTGCTTAAACAAAAAAAAAAGTCTTCACCAGTTAGTGAACAGTCACTGGTGAGGGGTGACTTGCCCAATAAAAAAAAAAGTGCAGACAAAACTACAGAATCTTCACCTTCCATCTGAGAGAAGAGGAAAATCTAAATCTCCCAGTTATGAAGGTGAAACAGAAATATTTTTATTAACATGTATTAGTTTGGGCCTAAACCTAGAGTATGTTGGATACTAGTTACTGGGAACTGACAGGTTTTTAAATATGTAGTGCACCATTAGATTTCAAAAATAAGTTTTCTGTTTTGGTTTACAAGTACCCTATACCTTGGGAGTGGTGGTGGTTGTTTTCTTGTGACCTGGTTCAGACATAACATTAAATCATGATTTAGTACTACATATGCCCCTCTTTCCTCTGTTATACACGAGAAAGGCAAATGAAAACTAAAACAATCACTTGTAAACAAACTAGTTTCATTTTACTCATGAACATGAGAAACTGTGGTTTGGTCTAACTCTAGTTTGCTAAAGTAAATCAGGATCAAAACACAGCTTTATATACTATTTTGTTAATAACCAGGTTGTGAGATCTCATCAACATGACATGTGTGCTGGTAACTTCAATTATTGCGACATGCTCTAAGCGACATGCTCTAAGAGCATCCATGCTCAGGATGTCTACTTGAAAACTTCTGGTGGTACAAAATGGGTTGCTGGGTTGCTAACTGGAGCCAACGGTTGGGACCATGTCACATGGATGCAAAAGCTTTTACTCCCTGTGCATGAGATGGGTACCACATGAGCCTACTGCTCTACAAGGATCATTCTTGTAGCACTATCCTATGGGTTAGCATTACATCTGAAGCCAACCACTACAGAAGCATGGTTCATCAACAGAGCCTAATCATAATGTTTCTGATAGAACTATGCAGTGAGCTTACATTTTCCCTCCTCACTCTCTCCTCACATTTTCTGCTTCCTTGTGTCACTTTTTGATTTGTCATTGACATCAGAATTGGGCAAGCTGAAGCTATGTTTTGCCTTCCCATCAGAATGAAACTCCCACTTCGAACAGCTTAGGTATGAGCCAAGCAGACCTCAGCGTTCTCCAGATCACTTGGATTTTCATTTGCAATAACAAAAACTCAAACTGGTCTTGGTTGTAAAAACAAATGAAAGCCATTGTTCACCAACAATAGTTTCGGATGAACCAGGCTACTAGTAATGAGCAGCTTGAGATGCCTTTGTCTAGAGGCGCTCAGCTTATAAACTTACAGCCTAGTCCTAACTACACCCTTTCTCTGGGCCCATCCGCTTCTCAGGATTGCGCCCTTAGAAGGCTGGCTCCTGAAGACAAAACTTTTTCAGTGGTGGCACCCAAACTATGGCATTCCCAGTACTCCAATACTTTTGGTGTGGCTTTCAATATTTAAAATCCTTTTTACTGATTTTTAATTACCAGCTGGTTTTTGCACATGGCAGGGAATGAGTTCTGCTGCTTTTATGATTTCAACTTTTTTTGTATCCTAATCCATTATGAATTCTCTAATATCAATATCTCAATGCATCTTTTATAGGAGAGAAAAGAAACTTAAGTAAAATTGATACCAGATTTATTGAAAATGTGTCCTACTCAAATAATGAGCTCGTGTGCAGCTCATGAAGATTGAGGAGATTTCTGTATGACCTTTCTCTAGCCTATAATCCTGGCACTCAATTTCTATTGATTTAAAAGGTTCATGCAATTTTTTTGTCTCTTCAGACCTTATTTATGTTCATTTCTTTTAACTGATATTAGTCCAGTTTCATTCATTCATTCATTCATTCATTCATTCATTCATTCACTAACCAAAGTAAGTCCAACTGAATTTATTTTTTATTTCTTGAATGGATTTCAAGGCAACTTATAGCCATTAAAACACAGATCAGTAAAAACAATAAATTTAAAAAGTTTATTTTTAAATACCAGTTTTAATAGGTTGTAAATGTGCCTAACGTTTCCTCAGTTGTGCTTGTTGGCATTCTTAGTGGCAGGTAAGGAAGAAGAATGGAGACTTAGGAAAGCTGGCTCCCAAAAGAAAAGATTTGGATTATGTGGAGCATCATTGTCTCACCTCTCTTTAATGATAGAGGTGAAATGATAGAAATGATAACTGCAGTTGCCATTCATTCACACAGTGTTCGCTCTCATTAATATTTCTGGTAGTCTGTCAATCAGTGGAACTATTGCAGAGGAAGAAGAATGCAACCAGGATAAACCAAGGTTTAAAGTGATCTCTTTGGATCATTTCCACACCTTACTTGAGCCAATACCTTATAATGTTCCCTCATTTTTAGGACTGGTAAGAGCCAGTTCAGCTAAGCATAATTTAGAACTGCCCTGGGGCAGCTGAGTGAATGCCCAGGGATGTGATTGAATCCTGTTTTACTGAAAGGGCACAGCACCAGAAGCTAAGATTGGATCTGTGGTAGGAATCCAGAAATCACCTGGGGAGTTGCAGGAGGATGTTTGTCTTTATGAAAAGAATAGTAAAACAGGTTGATTTTTAACAATATTCTAAATGGAGTCCTCTAATCACAAAAATGTTTTAACATCTGCTAAACTTGATGTTTGCATGACTTTTTAATGGCTCTTACGCCAATAATGACAACAGTTTGGCTATCTTGTCTTTAAAAACCGACTTCCAGGGTTTCCTCTAGCTGATTGATCATATGCTAAAAGCAGTAATACAAATGTCAAAATAGTATATGTCTTTTAAATGTTTGGCTTGCTTAATCTGTTTACATTGAAATCAAGACTGCACAGATTTCTTCACTATGTGTTCTTTTTTCATGTTACTGCTAGGCATGTTAATTAAACTATTTAGCTGGAGAAGTATAGAAATACAGAGCACAATAGCAACAAAACTTTGAAGATTCCAAAAGTTTTTTATCAAGGGAACATAACTTATATTTATGTGAAATTGGTATATGTTAGGATAATTACCGCTGTGCCTTTGGGATAAAGGAAGTACTGTCAGCCAAATTATACAAGGGTGTGGATTAAATCAAGCATTACTCTCGCCTTGGCATCAATCGCTGTAGGTTGCAAAATCAAAGTATGACGTAGTATTGTGAAAATAACTTGCCAAAATGTGTTCCTGCCCCTTTTTCTTAATTATATGGAAAATGGAAAAAACACCCTTAATTCAGCTGTATGAAAAGTACTGAGTAGAATTCAGCTTAGGAAGACTTAAGGTCACAGTCCTAACCTGGAGTTAGGCTGGCACAGTTAAGCCAACAACTGTGACCTAACAAGAGTGGTCCAAACATACTTTGAGCGCAATCCTAACCTGGAGTTAGGCTGGTAAGTTAGACCAGCAGTGTTTAGCCTGCACAAGCGACACCGTGAAGCGTGTCTGGACCACTCTCGGAATCAGAGAGGACAGACGTGCACCATCCTCCCTGACTTGGAGAGTGATCCAAACACACTTTACAGTGGCCCTTGTGCTGGCCAATTGGCTGGCCTAACTGTGTTGGCCTAAGTCCAGGTTAGGATAGTGCCCTTTATGGTGTCCAGCCAAACTTTGCTGTTTGGTGCCAGCCAAATTTTGGTGGCCTAAATTTGCCGGCCAAACTCCAGGTTAGGATTGTGCCCTAAGAGACATTGACAAGAGCAGACCTGATTCACTGTCGATTTAAAACAATGATTTAAATCACCAAGAAAAAAGGAGTATGTTGAGTCCCAGCTACATTAACAAGAAAAAAAGTTTCAGTTTATCAGCTGCTCAAGCCCCTGTTTTTATCCTTTCTACAACGCGGGGGGGGGGGCTTCTAGAGCATTTGTTTAGCTCCATATTCAGGCCAGTTCTGTTGGTCTTGTGTTCCCCTTTGTCTGGCCTTAGTTTAGAGCTGAGGCACAGTTGCCTACCTGTGAGATAACATGCACATGCTGCTCTTTTTTGGTTTCCATAGGACTCAATACATTTTCCTTGTCTGCTGGGGTGGCGTTCTTCTCAAGAGTATTTTGGCTCCTGCATTCATTGGATTGGGACCATTCTGGTGATGGTGGTGCAAAATAGTGGCAAGAACTGTGGAAATTTCCTGCCTCCTCAGAAGGCCTCCGAGAGCCACTTCCAGTTTCTTGGCAAACCAGAAGTGCTTCTCAGAGGCATCTGGGAGGCCTTCTGAGGAGCTTGGGTAGAAGACCCTCTCAACCAGAACAAAACTATGTTGCCTTGACTGTTTTGCCTGGGGCTCTCCTAGTGTGCGAGTCTAGTTTACCTGTGAAGATGACACTGGTGTCGCCAAATGATAGTGCTTAACAACACCAACTTTCAGAATCTGCACTCAGGGATGACACAAGATCAATGTCCAGGATCTCTGGATAGATGCCAGGGGACGTCTTAAAAAGGAATGAAGATTATTTTCTACCTATGTTATGGGTCAGTATAGGGGACCAGCAGTTTTCATTTGTACCATCCTGTTGACTGTAGGACAGTGAACTTGTTGGGGCCTCTCAATCTGTTGATTTGATAAGTGGTTGTATTTTTTAAGATATTATAAATTAGAATTAAAGTTAGAATCTCTGCCCCTGGATTTAATCCACTGCATCTTCTGCTAGGAAGGAAAATAGTTCTGATTTCTTTTTTAACTGTTGTCTTTACCTATGAGTTATCTGCATTCCTATAAGGTATGGCCTTCCTGCTTTTTATACCTAGAAGTAGCATTGGTTTGGCACTGGCAACAGATCTGGCACTGGTTGAGGGCTGACACACATCATAAGGGCCACCTGGCTGGGCCAACTCTGAAACCCTCTGTACCGTCAAGTCATGGTGGAGGGAACATTAGGCAGGTGGTGCAGAATTTTGCCTCAGGGATCCCAGCAACCTGGTACCTTGTGTGTGTGTGTGTGTGTGTGTGTGTGTGTGTGTGATTGTATCACCCAGGATAAGGATTATGACAAATAAGTTATTTGTTTAATATGATAGATTAGCATAATTAGTAAACAGTTCCCATCATTTGCAAATTGGATTGCACAGATTTGCAAAACTGGAATATGGAAACACTAACAAGTTAGCCTTGTTAGCCTGAAAATAATGATTAAGTAAGGAGAACTTAATGATTAATGATTAAGTAATAATGATTAAGTAAAGTGAGAACCAAGGTCTCAGATTTTAGGCTGTCTATGAGGTCATCAGGGTTTCTGGAAATGAATATCCTTCACTTTCTGAAAGTGTGAAATCAAGAGGGAAATGGGGCTAAAATGCAAGCAGTGTCTGTTGTGGTCACAGTAAAGACATCAGAAGCAAAGATGATTTACATTTTCCAGAATGTTATATGTGTTATTGATTGGAAGCCTTTTCTGTGAAAAATGTGATATGAAAACAGTGTGTATGTTCGGGTGCTTTAGTTTTTAAAAGGTTTTTCTTTGTTGTACTTGCTTTTAGTCAATGTACAAGTCATAGAGCCAAGTGACTAATGCAGGAATGGAGAATTTTACTATAGACGTTGACTGGTCATTTTATTTGCATTGCAAATGATTCATGAAGGAATGTAGCTTATCATGATGTCAGGAGTTCAGCCGTGAGAATTTAGCTTGTAACTAATCCATAGTAAAATCATAAAGAGGGAAGAAAACCAAGGATGATTTTGGCTGGTTTTACTCAGTGAGGAGCGCGAGCCTACATTCTGGCCTTCTGCTCCATTGCTGTTCTCTGCCCCATGCATCTTCTGCTTCCAGTGTGCACTAGCATCCACCCATCACCATGTTTTTGAATTACGTTAGAGCACATGCGTTGTCATGCATTGTCATCTGTTATCATAGGAAGATATGGCGGTCAGCATTGGGGTCCCTTACAGGCAGCTGAGAAACAATGGGAATTGTGGCAAAGGAAGGTGAAGCGACAGCCCTGTCCAATCTCATATGAACCCAGTATTCGGCAACAAGGATCAGCTGACAATCTCACATTTTGTGTCCAGATAATAGTGTCAGGATGGTGACCATGCATACCTGAATACAAAGCCAATTCCACCATCATTCAGGGCGCAATCCTAATGCACCCTGACGCAGAGCCGAAGCAAACTGCTCCATTCCGCCCTCCTTCCCGCCTTCCCCCCACCCAGAAATGGAACCACACTGGCCGAACAACATACCTACATGCTTGGGTGTAGGTGACGTACCTGGGACTGACATACCTGGGTGTCGTCGGCACTGTAGAGCCAACCCAAGATGCTTGCATCGGCCCTGCAGTGTCACGAAAGTGCTGTAAAGCACGTTCACACCAGTGCTGCTGGCAATTGCGTCAGCCCTGCAATGCCGACATGACTCTCAGGTGCGTCGGTCCTGCACCAGCTGGGTTTGGTCGGCGTGGGGCCATTTCTGGGCCGGGGGAAGGCGGGGGGGGAGTGTGGAATGGAGCGGGGGTGGGCGTGCCAATGGGTGGGGTGGCCCAGGGAGGTGCGTGGAGCGTGGATTAGGCCACATCCAAACGCCCACCCCCAGCCTGCACGGCCCCAATTTGGCAGTGTGGTGTGCTTAGACTTGCGCCCTCTATATAGCGGCGCAGATCAGGGTAGCCCATGAGGGTAACTGGCACCTACACTGGAGCAAGGGGACGAACGTGCCTTTGCCCCATGTAGGCTCCAGCCTGCCCCCAACCTGCGCTGGATACAGCACAGGCCAGTCTGCCTGCCTGCTCCAACTCAGGTTAGGGTAGCTCCCGCACTATGATAAACTGTTTAGCATTAACTTAACTGTAAGGCTGATAGTAACCACAGCTGAATTATGATCCTAGTTGGCAGTTTTGTTACTGAACAAGAAAACATGCAACATAGATTTGATCTTCTTTATGTAATGTTTATTTTTGTATAAGCTTTCCTAATACGAGTCCTGTTCTACAAGAGTATTTTGAGTATATCTACATATTCCTATATATGTGCTTGAAAGGTCTTCTGCTTGCCAGTAAGTAAAGTGCCTGCTCTTGTGGAGGTGAGTGAGTCCCACTATATTGCAGTCAAGCTTGGGGGCGGTGAGGCCCATCTCACCGTGCAGGAGGAGCTGAAACATAAAGCTTTCAGACCATTGCTGCAAACTGCGTGATTCCACCTGGATTTTAACATTTGTGAAAGAAAACATGCAGTGACCTCTCCATAAGATTACTAAGGTATCATTAGGTAGGTGTGTCAAGTGCTAAATATATTTGATTCTAATCTCTAATTAAAATGTTGGCTTTTATATCTCTTATATTTGATGTAACAGGCTTTACTTCATTATAGCCGGGAGCTCTACATTCTGTTTTGTTTTGTTTTACTCTCTAGTAGTGCAGAAGCCCAGAGATCCAACCTCTGTGGCTGACATTGCAGGTGGCCATATTTTATGTTACTTTGTGTTTTAGACACTCATTGGAGAAGTGATGAGGGTGGGAGTTTTTCTTCCAATACTTTTGCCAGGTACTCCAGGATGGGGAGTGCATGACATACAATACTGGAGGCAAAACGTTTTAGGCCCCTGGTTCCCAAACTGGTGGGTTCACAACCTTACCAGGGAAAGCAGAAAACAGCCTTTCCCCTTAAAGTGGAATGGTCCAGAAATTAATAGCAACATGATCACCGTGATCGTGCTGCTGCCAGGCAGGGCGGGGTGGGTTTTTTAAAAACTTACCTGGGGTTTACTGTGGTTTTCCTGGGGGTCTGGGGAGCCCTCCATGCAGCATGAGGCGTGGAAATGGTGTCTAAAGGGGGAAAAACCCACTTCCTGTTTTTATCCTGAAACAGGAAGTGGGATTTTTTCTTTGCATTTCTGGCTTTTACCAAAAAAGGAAGCTTCCCTAGACTTGATTCAGAATGGGCTCACCTAATACACCATGAATGCAAGAATTCCAGAGACTCATTCCCGGTTGCTTCTCAATAACTTTTGAGAAGCCCTGGAAAGCTACTTTTCCCTCAGCAGCCCTTCTCATTGTCACTGCTAGATACATTTCAGTGGTGCAGGGAAGGGCATGGCTTTGCCCTGGAGGGGGCCAAAGTAATTATGAGCTGAGCCAAAATTCAGAGACATTTGGACATTGTAATTAGCTAGAAATAATAGGGAAGTTCAGTTTTCATATTTGGGTACATCATTACTTTCACTTCTTAGCTTCATCTCTGTGCAGACGTTCTAATTGCATAAAAATGACATTCCAGGCCACCATCTCCCCCGATGCAAGCGTTGCATATGGACTCTGTGTAGAGATTCCATCATGTGTAGGCTGCCATTGTGCAATTGACATTCTGTTTTGTGGCATACAGACTATGTAATTGAAACCAGTGCATACTTGCTGGGCACACTATGGAGATAGAGCCTGCTAGCACAATCATACTCTTGCCACCACACATACATGTGGTACAGGGTGTAGTTGCTTGATGCAGATAATATTCTTCCTTACATACTTTTGGGTTGATGTCTAAATTCTGCCCTGGCCCTGACAAGTCTTTCCCAAATAAAGCAGCCATTTTGACTGTTCAGTACCTATTGCCTGTGGGACACTGTCCTTCTAGTTCTGTATTGCCTTTTTGTTGTTGTTGTGCACGTAAGTTGCCTTGTGTTGTCCATTTCCAAGTCATGACAGCCAGCAACTGTACTGTGCATGCTCATATGCTGCTGTTGTATTCACTGTACAGTTTATTGTTGCATCTGAAGTAGTTGTGTTACATGTTTACTATTAACTTAGAAGATTAACTTAGAAGCCAAAGGAAAAAAAAGTTTAATCCTTGAATCTTAAGGACAGAAGTTGGCAGCTTTCACTTGTTTAGAACTTTAGTTGTCTTGCATGTTCTTGTAAAACTCAAACATTATACCGTATTTATGGGTATACCTTTAATTTCATGAATGCTTCATGTGCATTGTTTGTCTTTTCTACCATCCATCAAAATTTGGAATAGATTCATTGATCTGAACTTAGATGTCATCTAGTCTGCTATAAGGCTGAGCAAGCCGCTTGGGAGAGAGGTACCATATGGATGTTTTGCCTCATGTACAAAAAATGTATGATACCCAAATATCAAATTTAGGTTAAATTGTGGAAATGCTGAATCATTGCCTGCTGTTGGTAACAGGCTGTATGGGGGCCAATAAATTGAAACTCGGTCCAGCAAGATAGAGATGCTGTGAGTGGGTGTTTGTCTGAACTGGAAGATGGTGTGAAGCCTTTTCTGTGTGGCGTGGCATCGATCATAAAGGACCACGTTCACAAGTTGGATATGTTCTTAGGTGTAGCCTTTTCTTTGGAGGCCTCAGTGGCCTTTGTGGCTCCAAATGTCTCTCACCAACTGAGGTTGGTAACTGTTGCCTGATGAGCCTTTTCATTGTAAGCGTGCAAAGGGGATACTCATGTATACGTACCGATGGGTGCCTGCTGATTGAGCATAATCCAAACCAGTGATTTTCAAACTCCCCTGGAGTTTGAAAAGCACCATAAGTGCTTGCGGGGGCCAGGGAATGGCAGCAACGAGATCCTGGAGATGAAAAAAGATTGTGACCTACTTTTGGGTTGCCATCACAAAACCGAAAATGGGTTGAAATCTTTTTTTTTTTCAGTTTCTGAATGCATAGGGAGCCTTGCCAAGGGGTCAGCGAGGCTCCCCTACCCCCACAAACGCTGGGGCGGGCAGCTGTAAGTTTTCCCTGTTATATTGCCAGCTGTGACACAATCCTGGGGATCGCATCACTGCCTGGGACCTGCCCTCACCTCTTAAAGGTAAAGGGGCAAAGGCTTTCAGGCTGGGGTGTCACAGTGCCCCAGTTTGAAAACCTCTGATCCAGACAATAATAGCAGTTTCATTAACAGGACTGATGTCAAGTGACCTCAGATCCATAAACCAAGAGATAAGCTACATGTTTAATTGGCAGTGTATTCATACACACAACCCACCTTCCCATCAGACTGGCTTGGATGGAGCCTTGCCTGGTCCTTGAACAACAACTCCATGGGTGACTGCATCTTGCTTACATAGCATGTTTGACCCTGTGAACAGAAGCCACCTCCAAAGAGCTTCCTGACTTGGGGGAAACAAGTTGTTAGCAACACAAAGAAGAATCTCCAGCCCTGGCTGTCTACCCAGCTCCATGGCCATAATCAATCAGGGAGCCAAGGTAATAGTGCAACTGGCCTCCAGAGTTTGGCCTACTGCACCTCAGCCAAGTGTAAGAGCAAAGGAAACATTTACAACCAAGGAAAATCAGCCAAGGGCCATCAAATCACAAAAGATCTTTGATGACCTCCCCACTGCAAAAGATCCCATAGCTACAATCCAAGTACCAGTGTGCCACTTGGCATCCAGAATTAATTGGGGGAAAAAACCCTGCTCTTTTCCTTTCTACCTGCTTTTCTCCTTGAGTGCAGTTAAGGCTGTTGTGCCAGTGCAGGCTGGACAGCCCTCCTGGCAGGCTGCCTCACAACATGCACTCTTGCACGGCTTCCCTCCCTCAAGCTAACCAAGGCAACTAAAGCTCTCCTGCACCTTCAACTCTGTTTTCAACCAAGAGAGTTGCCCAGTCTTGGCACTCTCACCCCACAGCTCCTGCAGCGTATCACACCACATCCAGCAGAAGCGGACTAGTAATCTTGCTCCTTGGTACATTGGCCCACAAACTCCTTGTTTGGCTTGTGTGCAATCAAACTGATGACATGCTGCCGTTTTCCTTTCTTTTGGGTGAGCGCTGTGTGCATATGTATGAATCTATTTTCAATAACTTTCTTTTGATTCTCCTCCCCTCTTATTATTAACTTATAATAAGTTTGTTGCCCCTTCTAGCTTTCCCTTCCTCATCATTTTTTGCTGAATTTCAGTCCTCACTTGAGCGGTGTCATGGGCCACTATGCAGGATCCCAGCATAGGTTTCTCCTGCATGCACATGCTAATGCATGTTTAAAAGTACACCTGGTAATATGCTGCAGCTCTTCCTAGATGGAAATTGTGTGGCCACAGTTGCTTATATGAGGATGGCATGCCATTTTTGACTGCCACAATGCACTGTGTATGGAGTTACTTTCAAAGTCAGAATGGAAACCAGCTAGTGCCAAACTGCTTACTGACTGAAACTAGGCATACAGAATGCATCATGCTAGTTTTGAAATAGCTACAGTAGCTCCTGTTACATTTCTGAGCATAGCTGAATATGCTGGCTGAAGTGTAAATTAAATGGAATGTGGACAGGGTCCTTAAAGGATCACTTTGTTCCTCCCCAAATAAGTGTTCCTGGTGTCATCTTTAGATTCTTTTACATGCCAGGAGAAAACATTTTTATTTGACCAGGCTTTACAAGATTTTGTTGTTTGCCTAGTACAGTATATAAAACTCATTGGTAGCCCATCTTGTGTTGCAAACCAGTTGCAGAGATACCAAAACCATACAAATATTCAACAGTATACCTTTAAACTGAATTGTGTCCTTTAATTGGGCATGGTTATTGTTTAGGCTTATATCTAACAAGGATGTAACTGGGAAGCAAACGTGGTAATTTTTCCCTGTTAACATTGCAGCAGTTTACAGGTGTGAAGGTATTCAGTTCAAGCGTTTGCAAGATCATGGGCAAGCTAGCTCTTTGAGGTGGTGCCATCTAATTACATAAATAAATGTCTTCCAGTGTTCAAATATTTGTGAGGAAATTTTGTAGGAGTGTGACTAATACCACTGGCTTCAGGTAGGCAAAGTGCAGCTGGAGGTTGTGCAAAACTTTCCCATGGATGTCTGCCAATGCACCTGAACAATTTCAACCTAAAAATTCCCCTCAGCTGAACATTTAAGCAACTCATGAGCTGGTCTCACCCAGAGCATCTAACTGAGCATTGTTCACAGTTGCCAGATTTTGGGTTTTTACCACAACCGATATTTGGGTGAGAGAAGGCAGCATGCATATACTGCCTTAACTTTAAAAATGGTGAGATTCTGGCACTTACTGTTAACAACAGACTTGGTTTGAGTCACCTGTGTCTTACCTGTTCTTGAATCCAATCGAATTAGTTATCCTTCATAATGACAAATTAATAAACCGCCCAATAAACATGCAAGTTTTCCTGCTGCTGAAACTTGTTACTGATGAAATCCTTTTATTATGTTTCTCGCTGATGTTTGTTAGATGCTCTTGGTGTATTTTGTTTTATTGTTGCTCTTCTGTTTTTGTTCTATTATTGTTTTAGCCCAGCGATTGAGAAGAGCAATAGAATTTTGGGGCAGGGGAGATGTGTTTAGATTTAGAAAATTGGGGGTTCCTGTTCAGGTGAATACAGGCATGCCCTGGTATCAGCTGGGGTTTCATTCCAGATCCCCTCATGGATACCTAAAACCTTGGATAGTGGGAACGCCTTTTTAAAGAGAGGGGAACATCATTGGTTTTGCTGCAACAAGGTAAAAAAAGAGATTTGTTTTGTGTTTTAGAGCGCAATCCTAACCTGGAATTAGGCTGGCACAGTAAGGCTAGCAAAGTTTGGCCAGCACAAGGGCCACCGTAAAGTATGTTTGGACCACTCTCGGAGTCAGGGAGGATGGCGCACATCTGTGTGCTGGCCAAACTTTGTGTCCCTTGTGCCGGCCAAACTTTGCTAGCCTTACTGTTCCAGCCTAATTCCAGGTTAGGATTGTGCTCTTAACAGGATAACTGAATACCATGGATATCGGCGCATGCCTGTATCTGAGGAATTTAAGCTAAATCAAAAGAGTTTCAATTAGATTATCAATTTTTTCCGGTGGTTCCACAAAGGACAGGCTCAACTGTGATGATAGGAATACGGAAAGAGTGATCATGCTTCTTCAGGTTTCCATCAGACTCTGAACCAAGTGCTTGTTATAAAGGGCTGTAACATTTCTGAATTGCAAATTCTGCATTGGGATAGAGAATGCAATATGAACATGCTGAGGCCACACCTAGATAGATGGTCATACCTGACCATCAGCTGCTCGTTAGGGCCAACCACAGTCATTGCATGGAGAACCTCCTCAGAGGTTCTCTCTCACCATAGGGATTTGATTGCTCTGCCATTTTGGTGGCATCTTTATAGCTGGAATAGCACGTACACTAGCCGTTAGTGATGCCTAGAAAGAAAGAGCTGTGACCTAGGAAAAGATAGTCCACCTCTGAGATGGATAGGAGGGAAGAATTATGAATGGAGAGTCTCCTCTGCTTTGGGATTGTGGACACTATTTTAATTATGAGCCACTCCTTGAATATATTACTAAATCAACCTAGAGGGATATGGATTGCCTTTCCAGGACAAGTGATCATGCAAATGGGGCTACAAACACTATTTTTCGGAAGAAAAAACAACAGAGTTTTGGCCTGAAGTGAAACATTTCCATTTTTGCTTAGAATCTACACTACAGTTGTTAAGGGATAGAAAGCAACAATATAGGTCTCCAAATAATAGGTCAGTGAATACGACCATGAAAGTCAGTGAGTCTTATGTCATCAAAGCTCTATGGGACCATAACTACAGTTCTCTGGTTCTCTTCTTTTGCCTTTCATTTATATGATGAGCCAGTTTGACAAAATACAGGTTTTAGAATTTGCATGCTGATAGGAAGTTTTTAAAAAGCAAAGCCTTTAAAAATGTTTTATTCCTTAGAAAAGGAAGAAACTTGTCAATTGCACACTACACCGAAAAGACGAAGCCATCCATTGAAAAGATGTGTCTTAGAAGACAGTAGAATAATAAATGGAGGACACCCCCTCCCAAAATGACGAATAAACCCTTTTTAAAAAAATATATCTACTGTACTAAGCAAGATGTGTGATTCCAGGAAGGCTTATGATCAAAGGGAAAATGCTGAATATACCTATTCTCTCAGATAAAATGAGTAATTCAAAGCAAAGGTGGTGTTGTGATCACTTCTGGTGGAAAAGTTGTATGCATGACTCTTAAGATTAAATGACAAGGAAAAGCAGTGTTGCTTTTAGATAATAGTGTCAATTCTGAGCACAAGGTGGTATGTGGGCATTGCTTGGGCTATTTTCCCCAAATCATTTGAATGGAAACATTGGATTAGGTAACCTTGTGTCAGGTCTGTTAGTTAGATAAACCCTCCAACTGTTCCTGACTGAGGATGCTTGATTGGGACTGAAAGAAACCACTGCTTTTTTTTTCTTTCTTTCAGGGTTTTGTGAAACATACCCGACTATCATCATGTTTTCAAAAATAAAATGAGTTATTACACAGAGAGGGGATAACAAGCAAAAATTTCACAGCTTTGTCTTTTCACAGGGAGCTTCATCCCAGTAGGAAATCCTTTTAGCCGAACACCATCCGCTGCACTACACATGGTAAGCACTTCTATTTTTTTCTCTTTTTGCATATAAAAAGAATTTAAACTTTTAAAAAAATCCTTCTTCACAAGTTACCATTGTACAGGCGCTTTCTTGTACTTCCCTTCAGTCACAAAAGGGCTGCCTTCCAGAAAATAATCCTCTGCGTAGGCTTTCTGCCCCCTATAGTTGCTTTCTCAAAATCAAAGAACAAAAGATCCAATATTATCTTTGCACCCGATGCTTGTAATTCATTAGACTTAACTATGACCAGTTTGTAACTCGGTATCCTTAGTCTTTCTTTAGATGCATAGTTATGGAGAATAAGGAAAAGAGAACACAACTGAAATTAAAACTAGAATTGCATGTAAATTGCACTTTGAGAAGGAAATAAATTTAATATATGCAGTTTGTCTTGTTTTAAATAGCATTGTTACCAATTGTATAGTAAGCAGATTGAAACCTCACTGTGTCATTTGTTTTTATTTTATTTTCAAATGACAGGTATAGGAATTGGTTGTGGATTTCAGTGGCACTGAATAACACTTCCTTCGTCTCCCAAATGTTTCCTGTTGCTGTCTCTTAATTAGAGACAATTAATTTCAAGTTTTAAAGTTTTGTGGCAGGTTTTGAAGAAGGAGGTAGTTGTAGAAGAAAAAGGTTTTTTTGTCATCAATCTTAATTCCCTCATTCCCAGTGCCAGTTTATTAATATTGAATTAACAGCATAATTCTATACATACTTACTCAGGTGTAAGTCCCACTGTGTTCACTAGGGCTTACTCCTAGGAAAGTGCATGTAGAATTACAGCTTAATTGCAATATTGGCCAGTTGTCAGTCTCAAGGAGGATATATCGTACATCTATAATTCTCGTATGCATCCTTTTTCTGCTTTATCTTGTTCAGTTCCTTCCTTCGACAAAGCGCTTATTCTATTTTAGTTTTCCTGTGCAGAGATTCATTGTATGTGCCCATTGCACTCACATAAGCAGGGGCTCCTATGCTTAGAGCTGGAGCACAAGTCTACGCACTCATAATCATCAGCTGTATGCAGGTGCCCATGATGTGCCCATCATGTGAGGATCTTGTCAAGGAGCTATGTGTTTGCTCCAGATTCTCCATCGTGCACACATTATGCACTGTAGTAGTATAGTTATGAATCTTGATTAAGGGTGCAATCCAATGTCCAACGGCAGCAGCTCTGGCACAAGAGGGCAACTAGCACCCTCGTGTCAACTCTGCTGCTGTCAGGCGGACGGTAGCGGCAGTGTCGGCCCAACCCCACCGGCAGAAGCCTGCCCTGGACCACTCCTGCACCAGCCGAGTTCGGCTGGCACAAGAGTGGTTCTGGGCAGGGGGAGGGCAGGAGGGGCGGACTGGGAGATGTGCTGGCCCAGGGAGGGGGGGTGGATCTGTGCTGTGGCAGTTAGGCTGCATTCAAGGTTAGCGCGGCCTGCAGCATTTCGGAATGACAATTCTTCTCGGATATATCTGCTTCCAGCATTTAATCCAAAGCAAGACAGTGCTGGTGAGGGGGATGGGAGGTGAGGGAGTCCATTATGCTGTTTGTTAAGCTCTTTTCCCTCCCACAGTGGTGGTGGTAGAAACTTCTCTGAACAGTATGTAAATTGACATCCTTTAAAGTTGAAAGTGAAGTGTTTCTGATTAAGGAAGAATGGATCAAAATAGTTTTGGAGTGTGTTCGAATAATCTTAGCAGCTGAATTATTTCACTACTTTTCAATTCATCCCTTTTAAAAAATCCCGGTAGGCTTTGTCTCAGCAGCTGTGTTTGCATTTCTTTTTTGTGTTTGTACATTGCAGGGCTCAATAAAGTGCAGCCTGGCACAGCTTTCCCTCTAGACAGATTATAGATTCCCATGCTCATTAAATGCTTGAAGGGCTATAATCAAATAAGTCATCTGAAAAACCCAGGAAAGCAACAGTGGTAGTAATTTAATGATCCATGTTGTATAAAGACTCAAGCACACACATGACAGTAGTTTTGTTACTTCTTCCTCATTGATAGGATTTTAATTACTGCCACTTTTGGTTCCTTTACCTCCCCAGTTGTTTGTAATCTGTTTGTTTTCACCACAAGATGCTGTGTGAAACTTGAAGTTGCTTGTGAGGTTTGTCAGTAGGATCCTTGCTAAATTCAGCTCACTTGGTTTAAAACACGCTACTGACATCCCAGAACACTATTGAGAAGGAGGGGGTAATATTGTTTTGCTTCCCAGAAGAAGTGAATAAAATATTGTCAAAAGAGTGTTAAAGTGCCATCTAGGTAATTACAATAATTTCAGCCCTATTATAGAGAGATCCACACTCTGTAAATTTAAGCACGTTTAAGTCCCATTGATTTTAATTGGACGGTTAAATGTGTTCATTTGATTCATTGGTTGCAACAGGTGAAATGTTTAAATGCTTAAATTGGACTTGGTCATGCCTACATCAGGGTGTGTGGTGACATTATTGCCTGAGATTCAAAGAAAACAAGTCAAAGATTTTACTAATAGTCCCTTTGATATGCCTAAAATATATCACTAAGCCTAAATTTAGTGAGAATATTGGTGTGTCTGTGTAATCACTCAACCAAATGGCCCTTTGCGTGGTGGAAAGACACAACACACACACACACACACACACACACACACACACACACACACACACGAATCAAACATAATGTGGAAGGCAGGTAGGCCCAGTTTGCTCCATCTTTTCTCCATTTTTTTTTTTTGGAGAAAGAATAGTAATGGAAATTGGACATGTGTGTACAGTATCTAGGATGTGGAATGCCCACCTCACATGCCTCCTTATATGCATGATACAGGGTGGTGTGGACACACTCTTCCACCATGTAAATATCTATTAGCTAGATACAGGCCCGGCCCATCCCACAGGCCAGCTGGTCACTTTAGGCAGCAGACTGACGGGGGGGCACCCTCTGTTGGCCTACTTGCCTCCACTTCTTTCCACTTCCTGAATTGGAAAAGGAAGAGAGGGACCAATAGGAAGAGAAAATGTGGAAGGGAGGGGAGTGCCGAGCGGAAGCAGGTACATTTGGGAAGAGCAGAAGCAGGTACGTCGCTAGATGGGGGGGCAGCATTTGCCAGATTAGGCGATCTTGGGCCAGTTGTAGCTGGGAGTGTGAGTGAACTGGCCCTTGTCTCATTTATATATACTGTAAGTGTGGAAAGCAGAGCCTCTCCTTTTGTTATCCTTGCTATGTAATAAACAGTTGCTTGCACTAGGGAAAGCCAGTAGTTTGTAAGGAAGGACGGGATGCACATGTAATGAATGAATAAGGGCACAATCCTAACCTGGAGTTAGGCTGGCACAGTTAAGCCAGCCAAATTTGACTGACACAAGGGCCACCGTAAAGCATGTTTGAACCACTCTTGGGGTCAGAGAAAATGGTGCACATCTGTGTGCTGGCCTTACTGACTCCAAGAGTGGTCCAAACATACTTTATGGTGTTCCTTGTGCCAGCCAAACTTTGCTGGCCAAACTGTGCCAGCCTAACTTCAGGTGAGGAGAGTGCCGTATGTCTGTCAGTTGCAGTTGGAGACTATGCATCTGATACAGTCATGAAATTTGTATGCTATAATAACAACAACAACAACAACAACAACAACAACAACAATAATAATAATAATAATAATAAACCTTTATTGGTATAAAAGAAATAATACATTGTTTCAACTTCTTACTCCAGGAAGAGTTTCCAAATTTTGTGGATTAGCCCCTCTCTCCTGGTTTGTCTTGACAATAGAGTTTAAAAAGGTAGCAACCTTATTGATTAAAATGGGGTCAATCGATACAAGAAAATTTCTCAATCTCATTGATTCAGCAGCTTTTGGAATGGTACAGGAGATTGGATCTAGAAATTTGTTCCGGGCTTCCAGATGATAAGGACAGCGGAAGAAAGAATGTTCTATTGTCTCTATTTCATTCATGGTGCAGGTGCATAATCTATTCATCAGTGGGATGCCTTTAAATCTGCCCCTCATTATCGCCGAAGGCATGGCATTACAGCGTGCCAAGGAGAAAGCCCTCCTATGTTGAGGGTTTTCGATTATTTCTAAATAGACCGGCATTTTTCCAATTGCGACAGTTGGAGACTATGCATCTGATACAGACAAGAAATTTGTACGCTAATAGTATTAATTCCATGCAAATAAACCATACCAATTAATTTCTGGAGTATGGGAGTGTCACATCAAACAGGGCTGAATTCTCGTCCCGAGGAGGCAGGGTGTTGGGGTTGGTTGGGGTTGGTCATGACAGGCAATCTCATGATCCCTCCTCCCCCCACTAGGAAGTAGGACAGGTGGGTAGACTCACGTGCTGCTGAGGAGGAGTTGGCCATGTCCAGATATTCCAAGCTATTGCTGAGGCAACTGCCAGTCCCAATAGACAATGGTTAGAACCTCCCCCCACCCCGTGCATGGCTGAACCAAGTAGGCACTGTTAAGTCACACCACCGGGTTCCCTGTCCAGAATTGGTCCAGTTCCCACTGTTCCCTCAAAAGGGGATCTGTGAGGATGTTTTATGGCCCCTTTGACCTTCTAGAGGCCCAGGCTTCCTCCCTTGGCCTATTCAGGGAATCTTAAGGCCCCTCCCTGGGACTGACCGTGAGATGGCCAGATGCAGGGTCCTCCTGGGCTCCTTCTACCAGGCCTCCTGAGTGCCTGGAGGTGGGAAGGTGTTGGTGACAGCGGCACTACCAGTATCCCCCCTTCCTGGCCTCAGTCTGCCTTCTTTGGACTTACTCCAGCAAAACCACTGGCGCAGGCCTGAGTAGACCCATCGTGATAGCAGAGGTTTATCTCCTAGGCAAGAGAACAAATGTAATAACTCCCTCCCACACAGAACATGTGCTCCCGTGGTGCAGCTGCATCAGTGCATGGGGGAGTTGGATAAGAATGGGTTGTATGTAACTAGGGCGCAATACAGAGGAAGAAGTGTCCAGCACAAGTCCCGTGTGTCAACCCAGGAATGTCGGGAAATTGCTGTGAAGCATGTTAGTGCCTCCTTTAGAGCAGGCTGAGCCAGTGCATGGCCTCTGCAACTTAGGCTAAATCCTAACCCCTGCCCCTGCCCCAGTCAACCTTACACTGGCCACTTGGATTTGCATCAGCAATTTTATGGGTACAGATCCAAATAGTCTCATAGGGGTGGCTGGTGCACAACATGGGATAAAGGGAAAAATACCCCCTTACTCTGAGTTATGCCACAGCCACCTTCTAACCTGCACTGGAACAGGCAGGCTAACTAGCCTTTGCTGTTATCTAGTGCAGGTTAGAAGGTGGCTGTGAACACAAAATTGCAGTCTAAATTATTGGTAGATAGTTCCATTCATTTTAAGGTGGAACTATAAATTAGGTAGAACTGGGGTTGTTTCTGTGTTGAGTGCATTTCCGCTTTTTCCACAATGTCTTATTCAACTTAAATGTTTCTGGGAGGGAGGGAAATTCAGCGCAGCTATTGTTTTCAACTGTTTTCATTCTTTGCAAGTGTAGTTTTATCCATCCTTATCTTTAAATAACAGCCCTTCTTCCATTCTAAAATTGGTGCCTTCAAGATCTCCATTTCATCAGCATTGCTAATGGTCTTCTGCTAAATTTTTGCAAAGAGCAATGATACTTAAAATGCACCGTGCAGTTAAAAGTGTCATCACTCTGATCAAAAGTCCCATCATGCACTGCTGTGCACAAAGTTCAGTCTTCCCCATTCAGTTTATTGGGAGGAGCAGCTCAATGGATGTGAACTTCATATCACTTCTCCTGCTTTCAAAATAAATGGAAAGCTCTTTGTCTAAGAGTGTACCAGAGCCTCAACATGCGTGAAAGATTGCTGGATGGAGATAGCTGTGTAGCTGTGTCTGCAGATCGTCCCTGGAAAGTACAGAATGCTCATGGAGTCTTCTCTGCATTCTGATCTATTTTGCAAATGAGCAGAGCCTGCAGTGGGTAGAGATTAGATTCCCTCTTGGATCCCACAGTCAAGTGCCAAATCAAATATAGTAAAACTTACCTGCAGGGGCTTTGCAAAAAACCCGTTCTGTTCTTAATGAGGGTTATCTCAGAGATTTGAGCTTGTGCAAGATTCATAATTTGTTTTGACAATTCCTTTCTCACTTCTCTATTGGGTATAAAGAATGAGGATTAAAGCAGCTGCTGTTACATATGTGCAACAAAAATGCTTTGCAGGATTGCCGTTCTGCCATACAGAATGAATAGCAGCAGCGCAAAACGGCACTGGGCAGAGGCAACCCAGCGCCGCTCCTGCACCAGCTGAACTCCGCTGGCGCAAGCGTGGTTCTGAGCGTGGGGACGGCGGGTGGGCAGGTGGGAGGAATTAGGTGGGGGCAGGTTGGTTGGTAGGCGTGCCAGCCCAAGGAAGGGGGCGGAGATGGGATGTGGCCATTAGGCCACATCCAAGCCTCTGTCCCCAGGCCGCGTGGCCTCCTTGGCTCTGCACCTGCTATTTAGCAGGCGCAGAACCAAGGGAACCATAGAGGAGGCTGGAGCCTCCCCTGGGGCAAGGATGCGAACAGGAATGAACGTGGACTGGCCTCGCTAGTCCAGTGCAGTTTAGGATTGCACTCCCAGGCTGGATCCTAACTCTCTTCCGGTCAGCCCAGTGTTACACCAGGTTTCTTGGATTTGCACTAGCGATTTCTGAGTAACTCCATGGTGTAACCAGATCTGAGTAACCCCATGGAGTGGCTGATGCACAACATGGGGTAAGGAGACATGAATCCCCTTACATGTGTGGCAGCCACCTCCTACCCTGCACTGAATACGGCGCTGGCCAGTTGGCCTGTGCAGGATAGGATTGGGCTGCCTGGCTGTAACCCTATCCTACTCACTCGAAACATCTAACCATAGAATTTCAAAAGCAATTTGCATTGCCATTGCCAGGGTTAACCCCTCCATGAAGCCAGGTAAAGCAGTCAGCTCAGGCACCGCTTGGCAGGTGGTTCCTATCTCTGCCTTCCTACTTGCCTCCCCTGCTCCTGCTTCCACTTCCTGGATCGGAGGAGTAGATTCCTGGAGAAATAGGGGGATAGAGAAGCATTGGAAATGTGGAAGGGAGGGTAATGCAGAGCTAAAACTTTGAAGAGTGGGAGGTGCAGAGGCTGGCACATCATCGGCTAAGGGGGTAAACAGCATTTGGTATGCCTCCTCGGGCATCTGGAGGTCTTCAGCGCGGTGGTCCTGGTTATTGCATGCAGTTGTAGCCATTCACAGTTGATTTCAAGCATGCAAAAATGTCTCTGTCTGGCAACACTTTGAAACTGATCTACACACTGTAAGCAGGGATTAAGGGCACAATCCTAGATTAAGGGCAGGATCCTAACCAACTTCCCAGCACTGACATAGCTATGCCAGTGGGGCCTGTTCTGCATTCTGCAGTGGAGCAGTTGTCAGGGAGGCCTCTTCAATCAAGGTAAGGGAATGTTTAGTAAACATTTTATGTTTACTAAACAAGGTAAAGGAAGAGCTGCATTTCCAGTGCTGGAATACTGGTTAGGATTGTGCCCTAAATTGCTTCTGAGGGCAGTTGTTGGTATGCACTGACTGAGAATTTGGATGAGGTTGGGACTTTTTTTTTAATTGTGACACGGAAGCCCTTTTTAAAGGATGTTTGCAGTGGTGGGCTGCATAATGTCTAAACTATGAGTATAATGATCTGCTGTATATAAATGAGTGGGTTCAAGTGGGTTCTGTGTTGCAACCACAAAGATGCCCTCCCCCACTGAATTCTTAGAACCAGCTTCAATGTATTGTAGTGTGGAAGTCCCTTCTACAGCTTCTGTGTGGCTGCTGCTCCATATGACAGCTGTAACTCCCTGTACGTTTGCCTCCACCATAGCAAGAATCTTCACACTGCAACCAGCCTTGCCTGGAGACCCCTGTTAGAGTTGCAAGAGCAGTTCCACCCGTATCTTCAAATAACTGCCCTTCTTCAATTAAATTACAAAATTGAAGTGTCTTCCACACTAAGAGCCCAATCCTGACTTCACCGGCTCCACAGTACCAAAATGGCGACTGCTGCATCCCGGGAGCTGGGCAGCCACCTTAGGCTTCTCGGGAGAAGGGGACATCCCCTTCCCTTGGGGAACCCGTTGCACCACAATGGGACTCTTCAGCTGCCCTGTGTCGAGCTGCCCAGGCCACTGCCAGCAATAAGATCCAGCAGTGGAAGCCACCGTTGTGGCTCGCGGCTGACTCCTCCCCTTCCCCTCCCAATTCCTCCCACTTCCCCCCCCCCCGCCTCAAACAAACTTACTGGCGGTCGGTGCTGCTGGAGTGCCGATTGGCCAGCCGCTCGCATTGGGGCCTGGCACTGAATGAGCGCCGCCCTAGCGCAGGCATAGACCTGCTTTACGGCACGTTCACAACATTTTCACCAGCAGTAGGCGCGTGCTGCGGTCGATAAGGGCCTTTTGGATTGGGCCTTACTTGGGAGGAAGCCCCATTGATTATAATGGGGCTTACTTCTGAGTAGACATGCAAAGCATTCGCTCTTAATGTTCTAATATTGTGCTTGAAAAGTCTAAAATCCAGTGGTTTCTTCTTTACCTTTTTCTGGAAAATGAGCATAAGGGCCCAATCCTATCCTAAGACAGCATGCTGGGTGCAGGGCTACGTGCATAGCATCCACTACATCCTGTGCACTACCTAGGGATCAGTCAGCAGAGGTAAGAAATGACATGCTAACCTTCCCTTCCCTTCACTACATGGTCCCCAATGGGGTTTCTCATATACTCCAGCTCTTTTACTGGCATATTGGCAGACTCTTTGAGGAGCCTGTTCCACCAGGAGGGGGGGCTTTTGCCACTGTGATCCACCCCGGCCCAATCCCTGCTTGATCTCCATCATAATCCGCCCCTCTGTCAGCAGAACCTCGCCATCTTTAAAAGTCTAGAAGTGAGACACTAACCTTAAATGTCCTTAGATGAAGATTCTAGCTCTTCCCAAACACAGGTTTGAAGATAAAGCACGTATACCTTTAGGTGGAAGTGCTTTGGATCCACATTTTAATAAAACTTTAATACAACATCTGGGAGCATTCAGAATATCCCTGGGCATGTTTTTAATCTATTATTTCCTAAAGCTTACCTCAGCTCAAGGAAGCTTGATGGGGCTTTTCTGAAAGCTCATAAATATCTTCTTTTAAAAAGAATCATAATGAGAATAGCAATAATCATCATCATGATGACTCATCACTGAGGAACAAGAGCCACTCCTTCCCTTTGGGTGAAACTCATTGCCTCCACAGTGTTGCTGCTCTACAAAATCTCCTATCGGAAAGAAGAGGCAAGAATAGGCTCAAACATGCCCCTCCTGCATGGCAGCATTGAGAAATGACTATACTACTAGGCAAATGCCACTACTTGGCAAACTAGTTTTAAGGGCCAAACTAGACTTGGTGACAATAGATCGGTATACATAAACCCTGCTGCAGTGACATAGAAACTAGGAGAGGACATCCAATTTTAATAGCATGAGGGGGCACATTGAGTGAGGAACACACACTGCCTGTGGCTTCAATTTGTTCCCCAGTCTGCTTAAGTACTTTTCTTTCAGCCCAGCTCATTTCTAGCTTTGGAGTCTAGTCAGTAGTGGTCCCTGGAGGGGGGGCAAGGTGCTAAGTTTTGCAAGGTGCCTTACCTTGCCTGGTAAACCATTCCTCTCTCTCTTAGGAGTCTTAGCCAGTCCCTGCAGTGAAAGCAACACCTCTGCATTGCTTACTGGCTACACGGCAAGGTAAGGTACCTTGCAAAACTTAATGCTCTGCTGCTCCTCCAGGGACATTACTGAGTCTAGCAGAGGGATGGTGCCTTGGAGGAAAGGCTGCAGGGAAGGCAGTTGTGGATAAGCAGAGCAGTTTCAGAACCTGTCAAATGGACACCATTTTGTACTCTTAAAATTGAACATTTCCCACTCCACTGGATTCTACATGTAAATATTTAGAGCCCAATCCAATGCATATCTACTCAGAAGTAACCCCCATTAAGTCAATGGGGCTGTCTTCCAGGTAAGTGTGGATAGGATTGCAGCCTTAAATGCCCAGATTTGCCACCATAACCGCTGTTTAACTCCAAACTTGATAGGTAACCTTTATTTAAGTTTTAAATAGCATGCATGGTACAGGCTGTTATTGTGAATTTAATATTTATAAGAATGTCATTATAGCCAATTCTTTGCACAATGGATATTAACTACAAAGAAGATTAGGACATTCGATGAGATTGCCTGGTGCTGAAGTACAGCCAAAATAGCACAGTCATATATTCTACATAGTGGCTTTGCGGGTTAAACCGCTGAGCTGTTGAGCTTGCTGACTAGAAGGTTGGCAGTTCAAGACCACGCAATGGAGTGAGCTCCCGTTGCTTGTCCCAGCTCCTGCCAACCTAGCAGTTCGAAAGCACATAAAAATGCAAGTAGATAAATAGGTACCACTTTGGTGGGAAGGGAACGGCGTTCCGTACACTACAGCGTATAGTCATGCAGCCACATGACCACAGAAGTTTGTCCTTGGACAAACGCTGGCTCTTTGGCTTAGAAACGGAGATGAGCACCGCCCCCTACAGTCGGTCACGACTAGACCATTCGGTCGTGGGGAAACCTTTACCTTTTTATATTCTACTCACAGCCCTGTCTTATCCTCCCCCACCTCCCCGTACTGCGACCAAAAAGGCTCATTCTACCTCCTATAGGAGGCAATCTGGAGGTCTCCTCTGCCCATCACTGTTCCTTTCTGCCCATCCCTGTCCGTCTTCCCCCTCTGGCTTACCCGGGTTGGTGGACCTTCCTGGAGCTGTCATTGTGCACAGGGCTGCTCCAGGCTCCCTGCTGGAGAGGTTTTCATGGCTGCCGCGCCTACTGATAGAACACTCATTCCACCAATGGTTTAGCTTATTAGGATTGGCCTGTAAGTGGAATGTTGTCTTAGGTGAGTGAAATATTAACATTGGACACAAATCCCTTCATGTGAGTGAAAGGCTCTTCTGCTCCTTCAAGAAGGATGTCTCTAATTTTCACCAGTCCCCCTTCCAGCTGCAACTTCCCCCATCCAATCCACCACTCCATTCAGGAGTGGCATGGGGGGGGGGAGCACAAGGGCCTAGGGAAAGAGGATGTGGGAAAGCACCCCATTATGTAAGCAGAACCTCTCTCCCAGTTCTCTGGACTCCACCAGCTCCACCTTTAAACTAAATGACTTGTTCCTAAGAAGAACATGGGTTTGCATCTGTTTGAAATGAAGTTTTGAAGGGGAAAAAGTGAGGTTTATTCATTCTAAACACTAAATCCCTAATGGCCACAAAGGTTTTTATTTTTCTTTACAGCTAGCAGACTTGGTGTAGTCCGCCAAACACTTTTTGGCAAAATCCTAACTAATTTCATTAAGGCATAGGCTGGGCTCGGGCTGACATTCCATCACCCTGCTAGGAATCTCCTAAGTGTGGTTTTTGCTGTATAGCTCCCACTGGTTCCTGTTCTGCATCCACACACACTTCTTAAAATTTCATTGAAGTCAGTGGGATTTTAAGCAGCCTGCATTTTGTCGGATTGCAGCAGTGCTGTCTTTCTGAATTAGTGGGTTTTGCACCATTTTTATTATTTATGTACTGTAGCTACCCATAAGCATGGAAATATTGGAATACAGAATATAGGTGAACATAGATTCTAAAAAGCTGTGTTAGCCGTGCAGTCTAATCATATTAAGTAATTTCTTTTAGAGCTCTGAGTTTCCACCTGCGTTACTGATGAAAGGAGACGCTAGTTCAATCTCTGTCCAAGAAACAGTAAGTGCCATGCAGTTTTTTAATTTCTTTGATTATGCGTGCATTTGTTTTTAAACACGTAGCTTAAAGGTTACTCAGGACGAAATCTTCTGAAGTGATATTAAATCCTTCCCCACCAGTTCTAGGAATACTGCATGACTCCAAATGTATTCAAAGTCATTCAAAGCCAAAATCAGATTTCCTTTGTGCATGTTATGCAGTAAGCCCGCTTGTAAATACAGTACAAACTTTCCAAACTACTAGGAAAATGTGAAGTTCCTTGAAAATTTCTCTAGGGTCCCACAATAAGATGCTCAGAAGCAATGGACAAGCTTCTTCAAAAGACCATCTAAGCCACCGTCTTCTCTTGCAATGTGCGGCTGTAGGGAAGTATTTAGTGCCTTCTATGTTGAACTTTCATTTCAGTAGGTGTTCAGCAGGGACATGATGGTGCTGCAGGTTAAACCGTTGCTGCTGGGCTTTCTGACCGGAAGGTTGGGAGTTCGCGACCACACGATGGAGTGAGCTCCCGTTGCTTGTCCCAACTCCTGCCAACCTAGCAGTTCGAAAGCACGCAAAAATGCAAGTAGATAAATAGGGACCACTTCAGTGGGAAAGTAACGGCGTTCCATGCACTATGGCCAGTGATGTCATGCAGGGGGAACGCGGGGGAACTCAGTTCCACTAGTTAAAATTAGGGCTGACTCTGCCCACTTCACTCTCCCTCCTCCCCCCTCCCAATTCCTCTGCAAAGAGCTTTTCTTCTTGGTTGGCCGGCACTCAGAGGGTTAAAGACAGTGATGTCATTCAGGGGGAACGGACCAGAACGGACCCTAACGGGCTCTGTGGCTGGTTCCGGGTTCCCGACAAGTGCCAATCAAAAGTGAGTTCCTGTTCCTAAATCATTTGAATGACACCACTGGCTATGGCATATAGTCATGTCGGCCATATGACCACGGAAGCTTGTCCTCGGACAAACGCCAGCTCTACAGGCTTAGAAACGGAGATGAGCACCGCCCCTACTGTCGGTCACAACTAGACCATTCGGTTGTGGGGAAACCTTTTTACAGTAGAGAACCTCAAGAGACTTCACATGAACCCTCTGCAACATGCAGGGCACTTGTGCCAGATATACAAAAGAGTTTCAGCAGCCAAGTCACTGTGGAAAGGGTTCCTGAGTGTAGAAAGTTTAAAAACCACCCCTTTGGAGTAAAATGATCCACTTATTTTGAAATCATTAAACAAATCATTCGAATTACTCATCAAAACAGAATCATTTCCATGTTCCATAAGATTTTCCCTCTAAGAGAACTCCCTTATGCCTCAAATGTTTATTCCTATACACTTTTATTTTGTTCTTACAGACAGGCAAGCTAACAAACAAGCTGGGCTCCAAAAGTAGTATGATAATTCCAAGAAAGCAAATGTATCAGGCTTTTATTTGCTTATAAAATGTAACAGCTGGTGGGTTTTTCTCGAAGCTAATCTTGGTGCCTTTGAATGTTCTTAACACTTTTGACAATCCCACAGCCCCTTTATCTCGCTTCTCCTGCTGCGTTCCCACCAGCCCCCAAACCTGAGGCAGCCTCAGCTTTCACCAGCGCGTAGCTCTGCGCACAGCAGCTTTTCTATAAGAGGAAGTGAATGTTGGCCTTTTGTCTCTGTGGTACAGTTGTGATAAACCTGTGGTGGCCTTATCTTTCTCCTAGGTAGTGGCTCTTTATGACTACACAGCGCATCGATCAGATGAGCTAACCATCCATCGCAGTGACACTATCCAAGTGTTATACAAAGATAATGATAACTGGTGGTTTGGCAGCCTGGCAAATGGGCAGCAAGGCTATTTTCCAGCCAATTATGTGGTTGCTGAAAGTACGTACATTCCTTCTTCCTGGTGTGGTATGTCTGAAGGGGCTTTAACGATGATTGGAGATTGGCTGTTTTGTTTAACAGTACCTTGATTTTCATCACTTTGCTCTTTCACCCATTTTCAATTATAGCTACATTTCCAATTTCATCCACAAGCTTTCCTCTTTCATCCAATTTCGTCCAATGTTCCACAACGTTCATTGACGTGCTTATGCTTATTTTTCTTTCTGTTGGTTTATGTTTTGCATGCATTCACGTACCGTATGTTATATAGTTATTTACCTTTTTCGACGGCCAAAATAAATTTGCAAGTTCAGTGAGGCTCTGCTTTGACATTCATCCATTTTTGGATTACATCCATACTCTGGCCCCTAACCCAAGGAAAAAGCAAGGTACTGCAGTAGCTCAATCCTATGTGATGTGTTTCACAGTTGTAGGATTAATTGTGAAAACAGTACAAGCATGCAGCTTGCTGACCAATATCTGTCCTTATTTTTGAAAAATAAACAAGCATATAAGGAGCTGCCACTGAACCAGTTAACTGTTGCTTTATGTTGTTCAGTATCACTTACAGTAGTTTGAGTGACAGCAATTCTCTCTATGGGTTCAAGGCCGTGAACTTCTCAGGCTTGCTGCCTCTTAATTGGAGATGTTGGGATCTAGGATCTTGTCTGTTCAGCATATGCACTTCTGGTTTTCACATGAAACGGAACAATTTCTAGTATCAAGGAAGCCCACAGAGGGGGTGCAAGCTTCCCAGACCCTTTCCGAGGCCTGTACACCCCCCCCCAGGTATGTGTAAAATCTCCTGGGACCCTGCACCAGTACCCACCCCCGCTAAGACATACTGTACAACAGTCCCAATGTCCGAGTAGAACTCTGGGAATGTCTATTATAGAAAGTTGGTATTGAAGGCTGAGAGAGCAATCCAAGCCCAGAGCTGGAACAGGCAGGCAGATAGGCCTGACCCATATCCAGCCCAGGGTTGGGACTGGCTGCAGTGCAACCCAGAGAAAGGAGAATAAATTGCTGGCACAACTCCAAGCAGCCCGGATCAGTGCTGACCAGGCTGGGGACAGGGGTTTGATCCAGCCCAAGTGCTGGATCATGTCTCCACCCCCTTCCCCAGGCTGGGCCACCCATGGGCCTGCTCATCCCCCACTTTCTCGCTCCCTCTTTCCTCCTCCCCCTGCCCTCCCCAACCTTCCCCGCCCCCACGCTGATCTGAGCTTGGCTGGCCTTATCTTTGCCAGACCTGGGTCCCGGTGCCTGGAGGCCAGTGCACCTCTGTGTGTTGGCCTTTCTCCTGTAATGCCAGCGCAAACGCGCTTTACGGCGCATTTGCAACATGGCTGAGTCGGCCCAAGAGTCTTATGCCGGTCCCATCTAGGGCTTGGATTGTGCCCTGAGACCATTTTTTATTTCAAGCCAGAACTATTCCATACAAACACTGCTCAGGTTTCAGCAAAGGTCAGTCTAGTTCAGTCTGCTCTCTGCAGGTTCCTGGCAAAAGCTGCACCCTGTAATGCTAGCAGAAAACATGTCCCATGTGTTCAACGAGAGAAACCAGCAGGAACTGAGACCCTAGGGCAGCAGCCATTTTGGGTTGTGATAAGGATTTCAGTGTTACATAAAGTGTGTTTGTTCCTCCCATCAGTCCCCCCGGGGCATTGTTTTATGAGTTTTGTGGTAACAGATCTTGCACCGTGTCAGAAGAGAAAGTGAGGGCTACATATTACATTCAATGCATGTAGCTGTGTGGTGGGTGTGAAATTTAAATAGCACTTACAGGGGGGAATCAGGACCATGTCATGTGTGGAGAGGGTAGAAAACTCTTTCCCCTCATTGCCATGCTCCCAGTGAAAATCAGCCTCCAAAGCTTCTGTTTGCTGCAGTGGTGGCAAGTCTCACTGAGTAACCTTCCTTTGAAGTGGCATATTTTAAATTATATGTCCCTTGGCTTCCTGTGCATGCATGAGTCAATGAGCACCCTGATTACTGGACTCTTTGGCTGAAATCAGAGGCCTAAGACCCTCAGTGAAGTGAAATTTTCAGTTCCACACCTCAGGCCCCTATAGTATAGTTTGACAACGTTTTGTAAGACATTTGATGTGATTTTGCCAGCATTCTGATTTCCTCCTCTCTAGCATTCTGTTTGGTAATACTTGCACTGTTGGACAGGGTCTGTAGAATTAGGTACAGAATATTTAAGATACTCCTATTTAAAGGCACACATTTCTTTTCTACCAATTTGCTCCACAAAGGTGTGTGTGTGGGGGGGAGGGACATTAAGCATATGTACAATGGTGTTAGAACGCTCCCTATGATTGTTCAATGTATGTTCCCTTGCAAAACCTTGGTATTAGTAAATACTTAGAATGGTGTCCACTGATGTTAGAGCTAGTCTCCACACCAGAGGGCACCCTACACAAAAGTCCATTTATGAAATGTCCACTTATGAATTGTTTCCAGTAGTGCTAGTTATATACCTCTAGTAATATCCTTCTAGTTCCCTTCACAGTTGGAAGGGAACAACAGATCTGAGATAATGTGGTGAACTCGCACTCGAGAATCAAGGTGGTTCGCTGTTTTTTGATGTTTGCAGTCTCCCTTTCAAACACTAGCGTATTCATCCTGGGAATACGTGAGGAGCCGTAGACCGTATTGTATGAAACAGCCCTGCTACAACATGATGCTGCATTGTATACTATGCTACAAAAATTAGCTGAGCCAAAATCAGTACAAAAATTAAACAGCAAATCAAATGCAGAAATCAGTTGCAATAACTCAAGTTATTGAAATGCATAATGTATTTAAAGAAGCAAAACCTCTTGAATTCCATGTCAGGTTTTCCTAATTAATAAGATATGGTTCATTTTCAGCCCAATATGAAGAACATCTGTCTTCAGGATTTATAGAGGACTCCACTCCGCTTCTGTCCCCTGAACCAGCAGAAGTAGCATCGCCAGTTATGTCTGAGGTAACTATGTGAAAAGGAGGGCATATGTTCTACATTATGAAATACGGGGTTGCATTTTCAGTTCCTGTGAAATATTTCCACGTGCTTTCAGCATATGCAAATTTTAATTCATGGACTTGCTTGGATTCAGTAATTCTCAAGCAATGCAAACCTGGGGGGATTACACCTACAGCATAGCTACATACAGTCATTACATGGGGAAATGAGTGTCCTATCATGAAAAAGAGAGGTAAGGTTTAATTAAAGTAAAACTACCTTACTTGTCACAAATTTAGCTTGGTTATTCATTAACAATGCCCATAAATGAGTATGCTGTTAAGACCCATGTCGCTTATTTTTCTTGCAGATTCACAAAATATTTGTTGTTACATTGGCTCGTAATGCATTACAGCCACAAAACAGAGGGCTGTTCATTGAGTGCTCTGCGCATCATTGCGTATGAGGAAGCCCTTGTAGACCCCGACAAAAATGTGTGTAATGATCAGAGTGAGCATCCTCACCGTAAATCAGAAACTCAGTCTTGTTCTAATGGGCCACTGGAGAGCGAGGAACCAGAGCACTGACCATGCCTGGGTCTTCTGGCATGGATCATGGCTTTCTCACAGTTTTAGAGAGGCTGATGTCATGCTACCATATCACCATGGGGTGGTGGTGGCTGGCCTCACAAAGCAAACCTGAAAGAACATTGCATCTCTCAGATCCACATTGTGGGGAATATAGAAGGAGCTTTCTTGAAAGGCCTTTGATGTTGAATGCACCTGAACTGGTCCTGCAACCAAGGAAGAAATCAAACCTATGTCCCCGAGAGATGACATAAGAGATGCACTAGCCTCTTCATCTTAGATTGGGCAAACCAGCACTCCAGCTTAGGTAACTGTGCACACCTTGGGCTTACCAAATGGATGTCTTGGATGTCAGTTTTACTGAGTTTTAGTTGTGACTTGCTTTCATTCCAGTTGCAAGTGCCTGCTCTCCTTGCTCCCCTTCTTCTCCATTCTGGGCAGTATATATGTAAAAATCTGGATTGAGGTGGAGACATACTCTAGTCCAGTGGTTCCCAAACTATGAGTTGGGACCCACCAGTGGGACTCAAACCAATTTCAGGTGGTTTGCAGAGCACCTAGGGCAGCCATATTGAAATGGATGGGAAGATGGGATGCTGGAAAGTGGAAGGGCTGTGTGGTTGTTTGGCTTGTATCAAGGTTGTAAATAGGCTTTTTTGTTTCTCATTTACTTGCTGTTGGAAAATGACTGAGAAATAGCCCCTTATTGCTGCATTCTCAGGAAAGCAGCAGCTCTGGCGTCACAATGACAGCACTTCCGGCCGTGACATCACTTCTGGTGGGTCTCAGACGGATTGTCATTCTAAAAAGTGGGTCCTCCTAGCGCTACAAGGTTTGAGAACCACTGCTCTAGTCCACTCTCTGCAGCCACCCCCTAATCAGCAGGGAAACTGGGCAGATTTTTCATATAGCACTAATAACAAGTCTTGACTAGAAAAAACTCAGTAAATGTCAGTCTGTCTATGGGAAAAAGATAATTGCCCACCATTTATTGGCTGATTTATTGCTTGTCAAAGTCAAGATAGTTGAATGAGAATTCAGAATGTGTAAATTTTCTTTTTTTCTAGTAAGTTTTTTAAATTTTCCAACATTTATACATGCTATTCAGGCTGTACACTAATTCAGACATTAGGATAAAAACATTCTGCCCTGCTGTCTGGGCAAGAGGCACTTTTCACGTGGTGTTCTTCTTATATTTAGCAGGGGAAGAGTAATTGTCCCTCTTCACCCCCGTGCACCCCACTTTCTAGTGGCTGTTGCTGGTGGTGTTTTGCATATTTTTAGATTGTGAGCCCTTTGGGACAGCCATTTAACTTTATTATTACAATTTGCCTGTAAACCGCTTTATGAACTTTGTGTTGAAAAGCGGTATATAAATACTATTTGAATGAATGAATATGGGCAATAGATAAAATCAGATCATACCTGGATTCAGGCTGTACTTTTAGTCAAATAAGATGACTTTTACATGAGCATGGCTCAAGTGATATGGTTGTAAATGACTATAAAAGGACAGCTTTATGGCCACAATCCATAGAAGCACATGTCAAATTTGATATGCCTAACAGGTTTTCTGGCAACCCCACCTCCACATCTCATGACAACGCATGGGGTGTTTTGAAACCTGGAGGAGTTATTGAAACCTGGAGGAGTTCTTGAAGCAGTTGAGATGTTACATGAGAAGTTGCTAATCAAAATAACAAAATCAAATCCCAAAGTCCTTTTGCATTCACCTAAAGTTGTTGGATTGTGGGCTGTATTATTATTATATATAATAATGGAATAAGTGGGTGTTTTGGAGTGTGATGGCAGTTTTGATATACAAAAGGCAGTTGTTTTGCCACTACTTCTGAAAGTAGCCCTTATACTTTTAAAAATCTGTTTGTTGGAACAAACAAATATGGGGAGGATTATTTTGCATGTGTACCGTTCAGGCCTTCCAACCTCAAAAAATCCACAGTAAAAATGAAAAATATTCACTGCATACATATCCCAACTTGATGCTTTCCTTACTAGGATCAGATCTCCGTCCAGCACTAGATTAACTGAACCCTTTCTTCCTTGCTCCCTTTCTTCCATATGGATTAATATAAGAATTAAAATCATAGTAGTCCCCCTTTGGTGTCAAGCAGGACACAGTACTTCCTAACCAATATCTATCACACAGTTAAAATGGAATGTATCAGTTCTGAATTACTTTCACCATAAGAGTAAGGCTTTGTTTATTTTTTAAATAAAAATAAGAGTCATTTTTAGATTGTGAGCCCTTTTGGGACAGGGAGCCATTTAAATTTAATTTTATTATTTGCCTGTAAACCGCTTTGTGAACTTTGTGTTGAAAAGCGGTATATAAATACTAGTGATTGATTGATTGATTGATTGTACTTATTTTTTTTTAAAAAAATGATATGGTGAAAATTCAGAATTGTCACGTTTCATTTTTAGCTCTGTGGCAGGTATTGGTTAGGGAGCACTATTGCCTCGTTGCTCTGCTTGACACCAAAGGGAGACAACTCACATGATTTTTAACTACTTCATATGGAAGAAAGGGAGCAAGTGTGGCTCAGGGAATCCAGTGCTGGACTGAGCAGATTGGAGTTCCAATCCCAGTTGGAAAAGCGTCAAATGACAGCACAATCCAACGCTTAGGCTTTAGTGCATAAGTGCTCGGCTGACGCAAGCTGGCGACCAGCATCCTCGCATCAGCACTGCTACCACTTGGCCGACACTAGCAGCAGCAGTGGCCAAAATTAGTGGTGCGACACTCCTGCACCAGCCAAGTTCAGCTGCCGCAGGAGCACGTCTGGGCGGGAGGAAGGCGTTTTTGGACAGGGGTGGGTGGGCCAGGAGGTGTGCCAGCCCAGGCAGGGGGGAGGAGCTGGGATGTGGCTGATAGACCCCATCCAACCTCCCCCCCCCCACCGTCCCAGGCCATGCAGCCCCGATTCAGGCCTAGCAGCTTGCTCAGAGCTGCACCTGTTAAACAGCAGGAACAGATCCAAGTAAGTCCATCGGGGTGGCTGGCACCTACCCCGGGATAAGGGCACAAACATGCCCTTGCCCTATGGAGGCTCCAGCCAGCTCCTAATTTGCGCTGGATATGCCACAGGCACACTGGTGCAAGTTAGGATTGCACCCTGAAAGTGGGTTATTTATGCACTTAATACTTTTTTTTGTTTTTGTACTTTTAAATTTTTGATATAGATGTGAGTCTCTTTAAAAAGAAGATTTTGACACTAAGGGCACAATCCTAACCAGGAGTGTTGCAAACGCAATGTAAAGCGTGTCTGCACCACTCTCGGAAATATGCTATCCTTATGAGTAACTTTTCGACGTTTGTCCATCAAAATGTGTAAGATTGTTGATTGTTATTTCGTTGTCAATAATATTCAACAACGAATGTAATCCCTATTCAAGACTCATTGAAGCATAGATTCAAAACTTCTTGTTTTTGCTGCACACACCTGAACATTTCAAGGGGGTTTTAAAGCTGTGGAACTGTTTCCTCCTTTTAACCACATAGGGTGAGAATGTCATGGGTGACGGATCTTCTATGTGAAGCAAGGTATATTCTCTCCTCATTCAGGAAGCCCGTGGGTTTTTCATTGTACACGTGTTGACCCCGTTTTTTTCTTCTGCTCTCTCTTTTTTCCCTTTCTCCCCCACTGATTATAATTTTCCCCTTTTGCAGATGTCAGCAGTCATCGGCAACTCAGGAGACCAAAGATTTATTTCAGAGAATGACACAGAGATAGATTCCTCAGCCACACTGTAAGCATTCAATTGTGCTAAGCAAACTGTTCTTCTGCCCAAAGAAGCTGTAGATTAGTATTTTGAAATACTTCTTAAAAAATTAGGTACATTGGGATAAACTATCCTAAAATGAGAAAAAACGACCTGGGGAAGTACACTGGTTTGCATGCAGTACTTTGTCTCATTCCAAAGCTATCCCAATGCGTACATTGTAAGTGCTGTACAATGTTCTTTTGGTGTTAAACTCCAATGATGTTGCTTCTCCTTTCTTTTGATAAACTCCTAGTGGTATGAGTTCTGGGCAATATTCACAGCTGGTTTGTTATATGTCCATGTTACATATGGACACATGCATCTTATTACACTGCTTGCTGGAATATGGGTAGAGACTGCATGATCAGGACAGTACCCAATATGGCAAAATGTCAGAGCTCTGAATTTAGGTCAGAGAAACAGCAGGCAAAAGTGGATGACTTCTGCAAGTTCAGGATCTGAGAGGAAGATCATACATTTTTAAATGTATAGTCTGACTACGTAGAATTGCTTTTAAGTGGCTTACAAAAATAATACCATATGAAAATATTAAGTGCAATCGTTACCTGGAGTTAGGCCGGCACAGGGAAGCAGCAAAGTTTGGCCGGCACAAGGTCCACCATAAAGCGCATTTGGACCACTCTTGGAGTCGGGGAGGATGGTGCACAGCAGATGGTGTCTGCTGGCCTCTCTGACTCCAAGAGTGGTCCAAACAATTTATGGTGTCCCTTGTGCCAGCCAAATTTTGCTGGCCTAACTGTGCCAGCCTAATTCCAGGATCGGATTGCACTCTTAAGGCATTAAAAACACAAATCAAGCAGAAAGAGACAAACAGCAACAAGAGCACCAATAAACCCAACACATCCCGACACATTCAGATCCTGACAAAGCCTATGATTTTAATCCATGGCTGATGAAGGCTAAGCTAAAACCTCCATGGGCAAGGCATCAGTGGGGGGAAAAATTCATTTTGCATGAGATTCTGAAGGCTCAGAACACTGGAAAACCAAGGCCTGTGCAACCAAACTGTAGTTGCACCAACTAATCAGAGTTGCATGTTCCTTTGGAATTGGAAAACTATCCTATTTCTCTGGCTCTCCCTTTCTGGGGATAGAGAGCAAATAGCCAATTGTGAAAGGGGCCTTGTTCAGTGCCTGTACCCACTTCTTCAAAAGGTAGAAAACCAGAACATTTGCCTTGTGATGCTGCTTGATTATACATAGATGACAGCGATTCATGTTGGTTCTTGTGGGTTTCTTTCAGGTTCCCCTTTGATGCCTTTTTCAGCTTGACTTTTGTCATCTTTGTCCAAAGAACACTGTCATACACTTTTTGCATCCATGCTCTATTACAGGAGAATTCCAGGTCTCTAGGTGTGGACCCATTGTGAATGAGAGGCTGGTTTACTAGCACTGAGAAGTATTTCAGCTGGAGTTGACTTATGCTTCCTTGTATTATTTATGTTTTGCTATTTAAGGGATACTTGTTTTATTTTTAACTTCAACTTCCAGATTTTCATTGATTCAGTCCCCCCTTTTTTGGCAAATGTTTTGCCAAAAGAAGGTGAGTAATTGTGCTGTGTGCATCATTGCTGTAGAAAAAGCAATGCTGTAGAAGGGCACCTTCTTGGTCACACTTTTGTGAATTGCCCCTTAAAGAAGGTAGCCAACAGCATAATCTCTCAATCTCAATCTCAACTTCAGCAAACAGTTAACCAAGAGAGGAGAGGCATGCTGGTCTCACAAATATGGCCTCTTTTAAACAGTAGTTGCCATTTTAATGGAGATGATCTACAAAGTGCTCAGTACTAATTGTAACCAAGCTTGTCTGGTGATTTTTACAGATGTCATACTAGCCTTACAGAAAGAGGAGGTCTAGTTAAACTATAATCTGTAATATTGATGTTGCTTGTGTGTTATTTATTTCAGACAAGTCTTATACATAATTATCTCTGCGATTCTCCAGTGAATCAAAGTTGGAAAATAATTTCTTAAGGGGATTTTTCGAAAAAATAATAATTCTGTGTTCATTTGGAAAGTAACTGTCGAGCTTAGTTTTTCTAACATAATGTGAAACCAAGAATAGTATTGGAAAATGAGTATTTATGGATTTGTAGCATTCACTAATTTTGTAGTGTGTTGGGGTTGTATCATGTGTCCTAGCATCATGAAATCAGCCATTATTAGCATAGCTATTTATTTCTCATTAATAAATGAAATCTAAACAAATAGTGGAGAAGGAAACCAGTCTGAACAGCTGTACGTTGAGAAATCTTTAATTTAGTCTTTTATCCTTCCTTCTCTGTAGAGGCACAAAAAAGAAGACCAAGAAGAAAGGCGTAAAAATAAATGAACCAGCATGCCAGGCAAATGTAATTGCACTTGACAACTTTCCATCTAATGGTGTTGTGGAGGAACCTAAGAAAGATGTGATGAAGAAGAAGAAGAAAAGGACTGTCAAAACTACAAATGCAAGTGGGACTTCAAATGAAGCCTTTCAGCCAGCCTCTCTCAAGCCATAGTGTCCATTTTGTTCTTGGACTGTGATTTCATATTTTAAAATAGTGTGGGAAAAGGAGGAGTTTACTATGGAAAGATAGTCTCATTAGTTCGAGAACATAAAGTATTGTTATATATGTTAAATACATACATTCACCCAAATTGTTGCATATTTATTATGGTGGAGAAGACGTCTAGAGTACAAGCATGAACTGAACATTCCACTGAAACGTATGTAGACAAATTAAAGCATCAGTGGATTTTCTTGTCAGTAGAAGCACTTTGAAATAATGTGTGGTTTACATTTAATGACTTTCAGGCTTGTGTTGGACCTTTTCAGGTCAGTAGATGGAAAAGGCTTAAGAATAGTTTTTTGGACATTGACGAGTACCTGTGTTTAAAGGTAGGAGAACTGAGGTCAAAGCCAATAGAAGAAGGGAAGAATGCAACTGGCATGGAAGCTCTGGGTCCTAAAAGGCCTAATTTTGATCCACATAAAGGCATGAAATATTTTGAGCTGATTAAAGTATATGGCAACTCTGAAAGAGAAAAAATAAATTCGTTACATACTCTTTTTTTATATCTTTCCTGCTGTGTATATACCTAGGACTAGTTTGTGTAATAGCCTTTCATATTTCATACAAATAAGAACAAATAATAAATCTGAACCTCTATATGAGTCGATGCCAGGCACCATCATCAAGGGATAGAATGTATGTTGATTTTTAAAACAAAATTTTTTAAATATACAGTATATATTAATGCAAAACATTTTGAAAATTCTGTTTTTGCTACACTCAAAGCAGCATTGCCAAACTTTTTATTCTTCTTTGGTGTACATCAAACATGGGTGGGGTACATGCTTGCCTAGCCTGTTTGTGCTCCAGTGTAACTGTTTTTAAATTAAAAAGCATTAAGTTGTGAACAAAACTATACATGAAGATTTCCGGTAACTTTATTTACAGTCCTCTTGTGTATATGTGTTGACTGCGGATGTCCAAGTTATTTATACTATCTTAGGAAATTCTGCCCCCTTCCTTTCTGAAGCAATAAATAACATAAAATTAGAAACCTCATTTTAGTAGTCATAGCGTTTGATTCCATTAAAAAAAAGAAGTGAGAATAATCATGTTGACCCACTGGTGTGTAAATAACACCCAGATGCAAAGGATTAAATTTGAAATATTCTAGGGTCATCTCAGAACATGTTTAGAAGGCATACAAATGTGTCAACATATTTCTTTACATAAGGTTTATTGAGTTTTCTCCCACTTACAACTCTGGTGCAAATCTGCTTTACTGGAGAGACATGTTTCAGCGTTTGGGAAATGTGATTGTCTTGGACAACTTATTTTTCCTAGTCCAGAGTGCCTTGTACAGTGGCTGTAGACTTTGCATTCAAGCGTTTCCATTTTCCTTAATTCTTATTTACATTCTCTCCCTCTCTTTCTTTGCTTGTGTGTGTATAAAATTTTCTCTCCATGGAAAAGTTCTGAAGTCACAACGCAATCCCAACGCGGCTCATCGCACCAATGCTACATCGTAGCTTTGGCGCAACATCATTAGCGCCAACGCAGGGGCGCCAAGCAGCATCCCTGCGTCGGCGCTAAGGCAACTAGACTGGCGCTACAGGCAGCGCTGGTCCTGTTGCGCCCACACCGTGCCTCCCTTGTGCAGGCCTAAGGTGGCTGGAGCAGGGGAGGCACCATTTCAGCACAAGGGAGGGGGTGGGGGGGAGGACGTAACTGGGCGGACTGTGGGCCAAATCCTAAGCCCATTCAGGTGGCCATGTGGGCCCAATTTGGGCCACACGGTCTCCTCGGATGCTGTTTAGGGCATAAACCTATCCTTGCCACGGGGAGGCTCCAACCTCCACTGCACTACGTAAGTATAGATAAGGCCTGCAGCACTGCAATTGTGGCAGCACCATTGGGCCACCCTCCCCAATCCCAGTCCCTGCCTCCGCAGCTACTTACTAGCAGTCTCAAAGTCCAAGTAGGACTTTGGGAGCCACTGTTCTAGCTCTTCTAATGTGCTGCCTGCTGTTGGTGACATTCATATTCCATCCAACGTCGTCGTCTTTAAACAAAATCTCTGGTGGTCTCTGGAAAGTAGCAGGTTGAACGTGACATCATGCTACATATCAGGAAGAGCTGAACAGTAGCCAAGGTCTGGATGCTCGTTTAGAAAGCGTTGCTCACTCTTAATTTGACATTGTGGACAGGGACGATAGAAATAACACTTCACATAAACACCACGAAGACGTGGTAGTTGCAATCAAAGGCACAGCGCCTCCTTTCATGCTTGCAAACTGGGGCTCCAATTATGTTCACTGCTCTGAAGCTGAATAGAGCTGCCTTGCCACACTTTCCAAATTGAGCGAGGAGAGGCAGCAGCAGTCTCTTCCAAGGCACTGTTCCAAATAACAATTAAGGAGAGAAATCAGATAAAAGACCCAACGTGAAGATTTATGGAACTCAAAAATATACTCTTAAAACTTGAGTTGTTGCTATTGTCATTATGACAAAAGTGTAGATTTTATTTGCATTCACCTTTCTTCCCGGTTCGCGGGAGTTGGATTCTTCTAGCGCTTTGCATTCTTAGGTGCAGAATTAATAACAATTGGCCTTTATTCGTTACATCAAGCGCACAGATATATGTTGGACAAAACAGTACTGAGTGATTTTCAGTGGTTAAAGCAGTTCTCATCAGGTATATTATATTAATGAGGCTCCTTTTCCTTTAAAATGAGTAAATTTCAGCACCCACCACACACATACCCCAAAATACTTGCATTATTTTTTGCTCTTTTCATAAATTTAGTCCACAAGCTCTTTATCAGTCTAAACAAAACCTTCCATTATCTTTTCAGAGAGAAAGATACGTTTTCAAAAGTAGCCACAGGGAAGCAGTCTTAGGGGAGTTATTTTCACCATGGGAATACTAGCACGTTTTCCCAAAGATCAGAGTCGACAGGTTGTGTGTGTGTGTGTGCATGCATGTGTGGCTGGAGAAGTTGAGTTAATTCATATTGGGAAATATTAGGAATATTCCAGATGAAGACGCAATACCTCTTTTGCTTACTTTTTGCAGTAAGATTGCTTCCCACTTCTACCTTGAAACATGGCATACTTTACCAATAGTCCCAGGGCATGTGGCTAGCTGTGTATGGTCTTGATCTGTGCCTTATAGCATGTGCATCTTCACACAGAATCACATGCATGAAGCACCTCTACTTTTTGAATGTGAGACCCATTTTTAACTTCAGCCTAGTTACTGCAGCTCTCATTCTGCCAGCATAGCTTATTTTCTGCCTTCCACTTAAAATCCTTCCCTCCTCCAATCTGAGGCTGCTTGTGTGAAAGGGAAAGCCCACTTGTCTCCCACATGTATAGTTTGTTCAATTGTCAGATATGATCCTGGCTGCCACTGCAAACACCCCATCAGGAACCTCTAAAATGGCTCAATTTTTTTTGTGATGCTTAGATAGGGTTTTTGGCTTGCCACTAATTTTTATACTTAAAAGTTTTACTTAAAGAGAATAATTGAATATTCCAAAGCAGATCTTCAGAGTGTTTTTGTTACTGGGCTGGGGCACCTCCCTTATGAGGACAGGCTACAGTGTTTGGGGTTCTTCAGTCTAGAAAAGGGGCACCTGTGGGAGGACATGATTGAGACGTAAAAAATTATGCATGGGGTGGATATTCTTTTCCCAATCTCACAACACTAGGACAGGGAACATCCACTTAAACTGAGTGTTGGAAGAGTTAGAACAGATAAAAGAAAATACTTTTTTATTCAGCAGGTAATTAACTTGTGGAACTCCTTACTACAGGAGGCGGTGCCAGTGTGTGGCCTAAGTGCCTTTAAAAGGGGATTGGACAGATTCATGGAAGAAAAGTCCATCGCATACCTCAGGCCAGGTGCTAGGGAGAGGTTGTAGGATGTAGGCATCTTGTTGTGTGCTCCCTGAGGCATCTAGTGAGCTACTGTGAGATACAGGAAGCTGGACTAGATAGGCCTTGGCTTTATCCAGCTGGGCTCTTCTTACATTCTTATGTCAAGGAAATCTCTCTCTCTCTCTCTCTCTCTCTCTCTCTCTCTCTCACACACACACACACACACACACACACACACACACACACAGATTTTCAAAATTAGTTTGACATTCTTTAATTTGGAGGGTGATAGCCCTGGCCTAGGTGATAATATAATGACTGCACATTTGATTGTGCAATCAGATGGACACTTTGGCTGCAATCCCATCCATACTTACCTGGGAGTAAGCTCCATCAACTATGATGGACTTACTTCTGAGTAGACATGCATAGGCTCTTGGTTTAGTTAGCATTGATTAGAAGGAGGGATTAGAATGGAGGGATTGAGTCATATAGTTGTACTGCATCAGGAAGTTCTTCTATATGATAACTCATTTCAATGCATTGAAGCAGTGCACAAGTCTGGTAAATATATGCCTTAAGTAAATATAGATAGAGACTGGGCACAGCCTGCTAAATAGAGGAGGGGCGGTTTTGCTCTTCTCAGTTTACTTTTATTAATTTATATATCACCTTTCCAAAAAGCTCCACATTGCTTGGAAAGTCTGTTATTTTTTTCCCCCCTTCTGAAGAGCTGCCAAACTCGACATGTGTAGCTGTTTTAGCACAGGCACAGTGGACAACATACAGATGAACCATTAAAATGGAGAGGGGGAGATGACACATTTGCCCTTGCCATCTCCCATCCAACCATCATGTTGCATTTGGATTTTGTCTGAAAGTCTTTTAAGGAACAGACACCACAAATCAGAAACAGGGTGCTTGTAGCATCACTTAATTCAGAAGGCAAAAAGGGATGGATCACAATCAAACAAGGGCTAATGAGAACACTGAGGAACATGACAATTGAAAATCTCCTTTGACTAGTGAACTAAGTCTGCCGGCTGGACCTGATTGTCTGCAGAAGAATTGAATGTCAGGATCATTTAGGGTTAACAATGGCCCAACACAACCAAAAGCAGACAGCTCTGAAAAATAGCCTGCATGGTAGCCATTCTGCAAAGACCAGGGATACAAACTTGATAATGAGGCACAGCATTCACTACATCCTTCTGCTCTAATTATTAAGGTGAATAGGAAAAAAAACAAACCTTAATCTACGGCGGGACGAGGGTCAAGCAGAAACACTTGTTTTGTAAACATAAATAGGAAAGGAGTCTTTAAAGAAACCAAGTATACAGTACTGTATATGAAATTTCAGTAACTTCAGCTCTTCAGCTAACTTGCTGTAGCAGGTGCCAACTATGATACATTTGTTGTGCAGCAGTAAGTAACCAGTATCGTCATAGAAGAAGAATGAATTGGTAGCCTGCAATTGCTTTTAAATTAGCAGATATTCTTAAATCCTAACCTAGATTTCTGTTTCAGTTTGCCTGGTTGCCTTTGTTTTGTTTTTTTAATCACTTGCCCTCTACTACTAATATTAATGGCCTCAGATATTTTTTAATTAAATAAGCAAACACTGTACAGACTAAAACGTACTTTTAAATAGACATTAAAAATAGGATGGGTTTCAATAATATATATGAATTGGAAACTAAGGAAAGTAATTGATGGTTGGCAAAGGAAAATAGGCACTATTTCTAATTCACAGCACTATCCTAATTTGTCCATGAGCCAGCGCATTTGGATTTTGTCTGAAAGTCTTTTAAGGAACAGAGACCCTAAGTCCCACAAAGCATGCTGGCAGCTGTTTTTAAGCTGGCAGTGCAGGTTCAATGGCTGATGCCAGCCTGCTGGTGCTGCATCCAGCAGCAATGCCGGCCAACATACTGTAGGTAAGGTTGCATTGGTTCGGCAAAAGGAGTGGGAGAGGGTGGCAGGATGGGGCATTCTTGGGTGGGGGAGGGCAGAATGGGGCAGATTCACTTGTATCCACCCTCAATCTCAGCCTGCCTGACATTACACCAGGCTTCCCAGATTTGCACCAGCTAAATAGCTGGTGTGGATTCGAGAAGCCAGTTGAGTTCCTGGCGAGAGTGGCACCCGGGGGGCACACATCCAGGGGTGCTGCCTCTACCTCTACCTGCTGCCTCCCCAGAGGCATTCTGAAGGCCAGAGATGCTATATGCGACCTTCCCAGCCTTCTGGAGGCCGAAAACAATCACTTCCGGTTTTCAGCCGAAAACCAGAAGTGATTATTTTTGGCCCCTTGAAGGCCTCAGAGAGCCTTCTGAGGGCTGGGGAGGCTGTCTGCTTTAAAAAAAAAACAGAGGAGGAGGTGGGCAGCCCCTGGAGCAAAGTGGCAATGGGGGCCATGACCAAGGTGGAAGGGGTGATTTTTCCTCCCCTCCTGCCTGGCGCCCTGGTGCATTTGCCCCCTGACTCCCCCCCCCAGGTACACACTGCAGGAAGCCCCATAGGGATAGTAAGGGAAAATTCTGATGTAGAGACTCCCTGAGGAGACACCCAGCTGCCGTCTGAGCTGCACGCACTGGATACAACATAGACCATGCAGCCCCACAGCGCCAGAACCATGTAGGATTGGTCTGCCTTTCATTGTCTCTACAGTGCTTTAAAGAAAAATAATTTGCGGATGTGCGGTCTTTCTGCGAGACATTAGTTAATTTTTTTTGGCTTTTAGTTATGAAAATGACATTTTAAGTTGATTAGTTAGCATTTAAATCAGGGAGCATTTACCATAAGAAAAGAGTGATAAAACAATGGACAAAATGAGAAGAATAGTGGAGACACTAGAGACTATACTTAATCATGAAAAAAGTCCTTTAACATAGTTAAGCAAGTCTTGTCTTGTGGTTTGGTGAATATCACTCAAGTCGCACCTTCGGTTCTTCTGAGGTAAAGATGCTGAATTGAACTTATTTTCCTTGTACTTCTCTTGAAAATTAAAGCCTTTTGCTTCCTTTTTTCTGAACAAATAACCCTTACCTTTTTTTTTTTTTTTTTTTTGGAAGATGTAACATATTTACATCATCAAATGTCAGCCAAGGTTATTAATGTAATTGAGCAGCCCTCATTTTGAGCATTCCTAATTTTGTTAAGGGTTCCAAAGTTTAGGTTCATTGGTTTATCACAGATGCTCATTTTTGTTTCTGCCTCATTTGTTTTAATTGTCTGCCGCAAGTTAAGGAACCTGATGAGAGAGAACTGAGGTCAAATGGAATACCTGGAGAAACTATACTGGCCTTTCCTCTGTAGCCAGTAAACATTCACCTCAACACTTTATCACAGGGTTGCATCTGAGACAACACAGCCCTCCATTTTAGTGGCCTACCCTGCTGAGGAATGTGTAGACAACAGCAGCTTAGGATACACAAAGTTAAAAACAGAATTGTTTCAGAGGAGCAAGAGGAAGTTTCACAGAAAGGATCAAAGGCCAGCTATTTTCTATATTTAGGTGCAAAAAAAGGTTATTTCTGAGGGGATTTCATGGTTATAACCCATAATAACTACTGAAACATCATCAACACAGGTCAACAGTTACTTCTTTTTATGGAAAGAGATGTGTTCATTTGACAGGCATACCTGCTACAAAGGCCCATTTCATTGTTTATAACTATAATAACTCTTTGTGTAAAATTGTGAGTTGTGCAGAGATAATTCTGAAGAATAGCCACCTGTGTTTCTTATAACATGGGGTGACTGCCCTCCTCTACCCTTCTTAAATGGTGCCAGTGATTAAAAAGCTCTCCCTTCAGGCTAAAGGTGTCTGAAGAGACAAAGCCAGTGTTTCATGGGGTGTTTTAACAGATTTTCTAGTTGTGGTATCTCTTGCAATAGAGTTTTTGTTTTAATCTCAAAGGAATTCCATCCTTTTTAGTCTATCAGTATTGATGTATTGTAAATACAGTTGTGGACTTCCAGCTGCCCATCTGTGAGGAATGTACCAATAGGTCATTCCTGTGAGGAATGTACCAATAGTACCTACTCAGACCAGGTTGTTGGACTCTACAAATGTGGTTATTCTGGTGCAGTAAACTGTGAACTCTATATTTTCCTGTACTGCTGCAAATAGAGATTATTCTTCCACGTGGTGCCTACTTGGCTACAAACAACTTAAAATAACAACTACGTGGTGAATTAAGCTTAAATAGCATTTGCAGCATGACCAGTATCAGTTTAGGTAGCTTACCAAATTTCTTTTCATTGCCACAGTGCTAATATTTACTTAAAGAAAGAAAAAAAACAAGGTTGCAAAAAGCTTCTTTTAATGGAACGATGCCACTTACCAGTAAAGTCATACTTGAATGGATAAGAAAATACACCAATTTTTAGTTACACTGGCTGGGAGTGCAGCAAACTAGCTGCAGCAGCTGTAAATTTTCTGAGGATTTATCTAACCGCAAATACAATGAAATGGGGAAATGGGGCTATATTAAACTGTGCAAGATGCTGCTGGAGTGTAGCCATTTCTGCAACATCCTGTAATTAATTTATTATGACAGGTCTAGCAAACTGAAACACCCAATACACTTGCGACAGACTTGCTATGATATAGATGTTTCAAAGTCTGTAGTCACACACAAAAATGCAGGTAAGCTTAGCCAAAAGTGGTGGTGGAGATGAAGGCAAGAACATGCGTGTAAAAATTGATCCCCAAACAGATTCACCAAGGAGGAGGAGGTGGAGGAGCAGGGATGAGGAATATATTACTTGCTGCCTATACAGTAGGATTTTTGCATGGTCCCATTGGCCATCATCCTAACTTCAGTTTATGCCGTTTCACCACATTGACTTATGTAAAAAAACATTTCCAATTACATGAATCTCCAAAAACTTAAATGTGTAGAGTTCCTTTGAGTCATGTGGATGAATAAAACCGAACTACAATTTGTAAGGAATTAAAAAGGACAGATCACTCAGGGCGCAATCCTATCCAGAGCTGGAATAGCATGCACTCCCTTACTGTAGGGAGGCTCCAGCCTCCCCTATGTGCTCCTTAGATCTGCGCCCGCTAAAGAGCGGGTGCAGATCCAAGGAGACGGTGCGGCCCGAATCAGGGCCGCACCACCTCCCTGACGGGCTTAGGAGGTGGCCATATGGCCACCTCCCAAGCCTGCCCCTGCCCCACACAATTCCCGCCCCTGCCTCCCTCCCTCCCACCAATCCCCATGCCACTTCCGCACGGAGCCTCCCTCACGCCGATTGGCTTCAGTTGGCATGAGGGAGGCTCAGCGTGGGTGCAGCAGGGCCAGCACTGCAGGCAACGCTGGTCCTGTTGCCTTAGCATCGAAGTGGGGGTGCCGATTGGCACTCCCGCATCGGTGCTAAGGGCCCAGCATCAGCACAACCCCGTTGCACTGACACTGCGCTGGGTTTAGGATTGCGCTGCCCGTAACATTCTGGTGGTGGTGGTGGGGAAACATGAATAGATGTCATCTACCCCTATTTAGCCGAGAAGATTCAGAAGATTTAGCCAAGAGGGTTAATGCCTCCGTTTGCCCGAAGATAACACCTGAAGATCTCAAGGTCGTGAGCTCGGGACTGCCGGAAGTCTCTGCGAGCAGCAGACCTTGGAAACTGTGGCTGATTACAAGCTGAGTTTCAGCTGCCTCGTGGGAGGAGGAGTGTGCTGAAATCAGCTGCATCTCTGGTGGCAGCAGGGAAGCCTCATCAGCCAGCAGACGAAAGACGGGTGGCTAAAGAAAGAAGGCTAAATCCAGAAAGAAAGATCTGTAGGAGTGTTGTTCTTGGAAGATAGAACATTCTGTAAATTGTAAAAACCTTCGGGTTTGTAAGAAAGTCTGCCTATGTAAACCGCCTTGAGTTCAATCATTAGAGAAATCTAGTGATATTAAGAAAGGCGGTATATAAATAAATAAATTTATTATTATTATTATTATTATTATTATTATTATTATTATTATTATT
>JAJKFI010000050.1:4062623-4195340 GCA_029204185.1 Lerista edwardsae | reverse complement strand
TGGCCCTTGTGCCAGCCAAACTTTGCTGGCCTAGCTGTGCCGGCCTAACTCCAGGTTAGGATTCTGCCCTTATTCATACTCTGTTCCTTCCAAATGGGCCAGGATGATGACCTAAAAGCAAGCAAATAGTTTTGCAATTCCATTATGTCTCATCCCAACCTAACTCCCTGCATGCCGAGCCAATGGGGCACCATGCTACATCGAGGGAGGGGTTTCAAAGCAAGGAAGGCCTCTCCAAGGTATGGAAATATTTGTCAGGGGTCTCCAAACTTTTTAGACAGAGGGCTCCGTCAAATATATGGCAGTGTCAAGGGCTGGAAAATAAATAAATAAATAAATAAATAAATAAATAAATAAATAAATAGGCAGAACTTGAATGAATGAATGAATGAATGAATGAATGAATGGGCTCCATTCCAAGTTCCAGGATTCCTCTAAGCAACAACACACATCACAAAAATATAGCACACATTTTAATACGCACATTCCCATTCCCCCATCCCACAAGCTGCTTACCAATCTGAACCAGATTGGTTCTATTTACTCCAGCACATCACAGGACGGGAAACACCCAGAGGGATGGGGGGGGGGCAAGACCGAGTGGATCCAGGAAGACGGATGCTGCTCCCTTCGTAGCCTTGATCCACTCTCCTCCCCTCCCCGGTCTCCTCTCCGTTCCTCCCTCTCTCTGCCCCGTTCCACCCACATCCTGCCTCCCGTCCACCCCGCTACGCTGACTTACCTTCACTGGGGTTTGTTGAGAGGTTGCTGACGCACAAACCCAGATGCTTGCCCATTGGAGTGGCAGCCAGGCCACACTGAATGGCATAAGAACATAAGAAGAGCCCTGCTGGATCAGGCCAAAAGCCCATCTAGCCCAGCCTTGCTGGATCAGGCCAAGGGCCCATCTAGTCCAGCTCCCTGTATCTCACAGCGGCCCACCAGGTCCCCCAGGGAGGCACGAGACAACAAGACACTTGCATCCTGTTGCCACTCCCTTGCACCCGGTACTCTGAAATAACCTACTACGAATGTAAGGAGGTTGCACAACCCATCATGGCCTATAGCCCACGATGGACTATTCTTCCAGAAATCCGTCCAAACCCCTCTTAAAGGCATCTAGACCAGATGCCATCACCACCTCCTGTGGCAAAGAGTTCCACAGACTAACCACCCACTGTGTAAAAAAGTACTTCCTTTTATCTGTTTTAACTCTCCCAACCCTCAGTTTTAGCGGATGCCCCCTGGTTCTGGTGTTTTGAGAGAGGGAAAAGAATATCCCTCTATCGACTCTACCCCTTCCATGCATAATTTTGCATGTTGGCCTATGTGCTAGAACTGTAGTTCCAGCAGCATAAGGTCCTGGTAGGATTGGGTCATTAAATATGCACCATATAGGAAATATTTTGTCACAGTGAACATTACCTTTGCAGCGCGTTTTTGATAGGGCTAAAGGACTTTAGGACTAGAAATAATCAGAAAATATATAATCGGTTACCCCACCTTCACCATACATCATAAACCATTCCTAGCACAGCAGCCCATAGTGTAATAATGTAGCACAGTTATGTTTTGCTATGATAAGCCAACTGCATGCCATAAACGTGAAGTAGGAGGAGCAGCAGGTTTCTCAAAATAAAGCATGATAGAGGGAGGGCAAGACATGTTTGCAAGCCCTTCCCAAATGATTAGCTTTGATTTCTTAAATATTTCTCTTCTTTTAATCTGCTCAAGGATTGGAAGAGGCAGAAATAGCAGCACTCGAAATTGATTTTGGATCCTAGTGGAAAAGAGTTGGAGAAATAACCACGTTTATAATTACTTTTAGTTAAAATATTTGATTTTCATAATAGTGATAATTTGCATTAAATGCCCAAAATACAGTGACATAATATTTATCTTCAAGCATTTATTTCACCAAGAGATCCATCAGCCGCATGAGGAAAAATACTTCCTATGTCATTTATAGAATTTTAATGCCAACTTTGTCTCTAGGCGACAGAGAAGAGAGCTTTCGTTTTGTATTGGGACTTACTTTTCCTGTAATGAAAAGTACAGGAAACTTTTCATTACTAAAACTCTTACATGTCTTATCCAACACAGTTGTGAGTATGATGGTTGTGAATGACATCAGTGTTGAAAAATGATTTCTATAGCTGAGTTATAGCATACATAAGCCTTTAATAGGCTTATAAAAGGAGGAGGAGGAAAGAGAGGGTTAATCCTCATTATGGTTTGGTAATATGACATAATGAGAAAGTGACATTTGAAAAGTGCACACAACGACGGACAAATAGGGAATGGATCAGGAGCGTGTAATGGGCCCCAAAAGAGTCCTTATCATAGCATCTAAGTACGTATTGAAGATATCTGTCATTGTCTTCAGGATTTAACTGGTGGAACCTTAGTTTTTGGGCCAGCCCTTACATAAGCAGCTGCATTCTATCTTCTCTGCTCTGTCACTCCTATGCACCGGTGAAACAGATGCATGGAGGAACCTCATTGTGAACCAAACCTTCTATAGCCTGAAAGCATGTCCGTGCTCAGGGTGCTCTATTGACCAGGGGCGTAGCTAAAGCAGGGGAGTGCAATTGCAACGGGCAACAAGCTTTAGGGGGGGGCAACAAGCTGAGCTTGACATTTGTGGCCAAAATTGTGAAAATCTAGATACGTATGAATAATTCCATCGTGTTATGTTATATACCATTTGATGTGGAATTTCACACAGAATGCAATGAAGCAAATCAGCATGCAATATCTTCATTCTATCAAAAGTTAGGGCTAAAAAAACCAAGATTGTGAAAATACAACTATGATGTTACTTCCTGTTGTGACGTCCCTTCCAGGGCATCATTTTGCCCGCTGCAATCAGGGTACACTTTTGTTAGCTATGCCAGTGCTATTGACCGCTGCTGGGTGTGCTAACATAGAGTCTGGCTCATTCTAAGTTTTCTCCATCTGCGTGAAACCTACTCCTTGTTGGGAAAATACCGCTGCTAATAACAGGAGTATTCTTTCAGATTTCCAAGGTGGTGGAGCTCTAATAACAGAACACACCCTTTCAGGTTTTGGGAGAAGTCATGATCTACAGCCAACAAACCGTATCCTGATTAGACCCTTCAGAAATGCGTGCAGCTGTGAGTGTGCTCCCTGACAAAGCTAAGAATTACAACTCAGTTTGGAGAAACGTGGTCTGCTGACTGCTGCAGGTGGTGCTGACATAGCAGGTGGCTCATCCTGAGGTTTCACTAAGCCAGTGTTTCTCAAAGTGTGCTCCCAGGAGCCCTGGGGCTCCCTGAGCACAGCATAACTGGCTGCCATCTGCTCAGCACTGAGCCAGGCCACGCAGGCACCCACACTGCAGGTCTCCCCAAGTCTCTGCTTAAGAGGGTAAAAGGTTTGAGAGAATGAAAAGTTTGAGAGGTGCTGCTCGAAGCAATCCTGGGAATAAGCAGGGGGCTTTACCTACGGGAGTCATCTTGCACTTCAGAGCCTAGGGACTCATTCCTATCATTTTAGAACTTGATGCATCTGAGGCTTTGTTGGGAGAGGGGACAATCTTCTGCAGTATCTTCTGCAGTTTGAACGTTAGTGGTTTCAGTGCAGTTTAAGGGTTTCAATCAGGGCCGGCCTTAAGCCAGTGTGACCAATGTCATCACATTGGGCCCCATGCTTTGGGCCTCACCGCATCAGTGCATCAAGCGTATTGCCTACTGTTGCAGCTGGGATCACTATGGGTTGTAAGTTAGTGGGGCGAGCAGAGCAGCTTTACCTTAGGCCCTCCCACCGGCCCCGCCTCTGAACCGTCCAAAATGGGCCTCCTGGAAGCAGTTGGCATTAATGTCATCATGTCACCACGAACTATTTCCAAGTACTTTTCTTGGTGAGTGGGGGGGGGGTTCCGGCAAGGTGGGGGGGCCCCCAAGGGATTGCACCGCATGGGGCCCCACCACTCCTGGAGCCAGCCCTGGTTTCAATGAATGGGTTTCAGTGAGTGAAATCCCACAGTAATTGGATTTTGGGGAAGAGGTTGATGGGCTTTTAATATAATCCACAAGCCCCATTCCCAACTTTCTCATTTTGGACAAATCAAGGTCTACAACAGCTTCCTGAAAACAGTAGTTAAGAGGATTATTATCACAAAAGCAAAGGGGGCTTGACCCCTTCTGCCCACTGCCCCATATGAACACTAGGACTTAGCCAGGTTCATTTCCCTCATTGATCCCACAAAGTAACTTGGAGTCTATTGGCCTCAGCTCCCCATCTTTAAATCATGTCTAGGAACTCCTCATTTCACAATTGTGAAATTGTCGTGATGGAGAACAACATTGTTGTGATGGAGGACCAAAACTAAGCATGTAAACACTGTATAAATATGTTAGAAAAATAATGCTACAACACGGTAAGAGAATAGGCCCCATGCCTGAACTGAATTCAAATCTGTATTGGAGCAAAAAAAACATGGAGCCTGTTCACTGCAGCAATCATCAAGCAATGCACTGAAATAAACATGACTTCTTACATATGGATACAAAAAATCATCTTGTACTATTAATTGATCCTCAACCAGAATAATTTTAGTGAAGCTGAACACACAGTGTTAGCAAGACATGGAAGACAGACCGATGCCATCTCAGGTTCACCTCCTTTGCACAGTTACCTCCACCACCCAAAAAAAGCTGATAAGCATGTTCCTTTGGCACCAGTAAGTCAGTGGGGAATAGGGTGGAGACTGGGTGGGGGTGGGGTGTCTGTCAATATCCTATCCCCCTTCCCAGTTTCGATCCATCTACCCAGGTCCACTCAGACTTGAGTCACAAGTAGGTTGGGTTTAACCTACTGTCCATCAGGACAGTGGAAGCTTACCTCTAGGCAAGGAGACAAATGATCCTTCCAGGACCTTTCCCCGTTCAGTTCTACTATGGAGCAGCTGCCTCAGCAGGGAGGCTTTGGATAGGATTATAAGAACCTAAGAAAAGTCTTGCTGGATCAGGCCAAGGGCCCGTCTAGCCCAGCTTCCTGTATCTCACAGTGGCCCTCCAGATGCCTGAGGGAGCACAAGACAACCAGATACTCGCTGCCACTCCCTTGCATCTGGCATTCTGAGGTAGCCTATTACCTCAGAATTACCTCGGACCCTTGCACCACCCCCAAGGAAGGCACCAGACTGTGGTTGGGCTTAAACTTTATTAAACACTAGCTTTTATGTACCCGGCATTGCCCGGGTGTTTATATCTCCCATCCCTGACCCATCCCTGACCCATCTCCCAATTTTGGGCATTTTCGACCATTTTCACCTGGGGCCCCCTGCATCCCCCCGGGGGCACTGGGGGGGGCCTGACCCCCACAGTGTTTGTCGCCAGGCCGCAAGGCATACGCATGCCGGGTCTGGCGCCAATTGCTCCAGGCGTCACAGTGGGGCATGGTGGACATCTCGTATTGCACCCCTTCCCATCCCCCACATTGGGGGGTGCGGACCCGAACTCCCACAGCGCCGCTGTCTGCCTCGGTGAGGCCAGAAACTACAGAACCGAGGACGATTGCGTCCATTTTCGGCCATTTCCACATGGGGGCCCTGGCCCCCCCCGGGGCGCAAGGGAGGCCTGACCCCCAGAGTACCTGTCGCCAGGCTGGAAGGCACGCGCATGGTGAGTTTGGTGCACATCGGTCCAGGCATTCCAGCAGGGCATGGCAGATATTGTGTCTTGCACCCCTTCCCACACCCCATGCCGAGGGGGGGGTGAACCCTGACTCCGACGGTGTCAGGAGCAACCCCGGAAACTATGGATTCGACACCGAGTTTGGCCGTTTTCCACCGTTTTCACTTGGGCCCCCCGCGTACTCCCACCCCCGGGGGTGCTAGGGGGGTCTAACCCCCACAGTGTGTGTCATCAGGCCACACTGTGTATGCGTGCTGAGTCTCGTGTTGCTCGGTCCAGGCATTCCAGCAGGGCATGGCAGATGTTGTGTCTCGCACCCCTTCTGGCCCCCCACGCCGAGGGGGGGTGAACCTGAACTCGCACAGCGTAGGGAGCATCGCCACTCCTCCCGGCGACCCTGGAAACTATGGATTCGACGCCGATTTTGGCCATTTTCAACCATTTTCACGCGGGGACCCCCACGTACCCCCACCCCCGGGGGCGCTAGGGGGGTCCGACCCCCGCAGTGTGTGTGGCCAGGCTGCTAGGCTTCCGCATGCCGAGTTTGGGGCCAATCGGTCCAGGCGTTCCAGCAGGGCATGGCGGACGCTGTGTTTCGCACCCCTTCTTGCCCCCCACGTGGGGGGGCAGACCCAGACTTCAACTGCGCCGGGAGCGTTGCCACTCATCTCGGTGACCCTGAAAACTGTGGATTTGACTCCAAGTTTGGCCGTTTGTGACCGTTTTCACGTTGGGACCCCCTGTACCCCCACCCCCAGGGGCGGTAGGGGGCCCTGACCCCTGCAGTGTTTGCGGCCAGGCTGCTAGGCATCTGCCTGCCGAGTTTGGGGCCAATCGGTCCAGGCGTTCCAACAGGGCATGGCAGGCATTGTGTTTGACACCCCTTTTCCCCCCCACATCGGGGGGGGGGGGGCTGAACCCAGACTCCAACGGCATCGGGAGCATCGCCACTCATCCCGGCGACCCCGGAAACGGCGGATTTGACGCTGATTTCGGACGTTTCCGACGATGTTCACGCAAAGACCCCCGCGTACCCCCACCCCCGGGGGCGCTAGGGGGGCCTGACCCCCGCAGTGTTTGTTGCCAGGCCGCAAGGCACGTGTGTGCCGAGTTTCATGCGGATTGGTGCCAGCATTGAGAAGCCTATTCAGAACATACATACCCGCATACATACATACATACCCACGTCCGTTTTTATATATATAGACAAGTGACCAGTTTTTAAATCATGAAATCTACTGAATTGTCTGTTACAGTCTTTGGATTCCCAATAATACTCATTTAAACAAATAAATGTTTTGTTTTAAAAGCAGAACCAATAGTTGCTCGTAAGTAAAGCATACAATTTCAAATATTACAGTTCCAACTTCTGTTTTACATCAGCTTTCACAGTAGGAATTATTCATTTATTTAATAGTATTTTTATGCAACTTTTATCCCTGATGGGACTTACTTTCAGTAATAATATTAGAGGAAAAAACAGATTTTCCTTTGCAAAACAAGTTCCTCACTCTTTTTTTCAGAGAAAAGCAGCAACCAGTAAAATTCTCTCCACTGTGATCTCTGGCACAGATAATCTCATGTTATGCAAGACCCAGAGAAAGAAATATCTGGCAATTTTTTTTTCAGCTGGCAGCAGTGAACCACTTTCACACTCCCTTTGTAAGTCTGATCTCTGCCAGAAGTGTTAATACACCTCCCTTCCTGTGGTCTATCACTGTAAGTTGTCTGTTCACCATTCACTTCGCCTCATATCCCTACCAGATATTCGCTGCTACCTGAAAGTTGTGCATCTTAAACAGCAATCCTATCCACACTGTCCAGGGAGTAAGCTCCATTAGCTACAATGGGACCTACTTATGAGTAGGCAGGCATAGGCTTGGGCTCTCATTCATTCCATGGTGCTTTGTACATGTGTTGTCTTTGCAAGTGGGGGATGGCTTTTTAATTGCATATATAAACCATTAAACTTCTCTGAAGGTTATAAGGCAGGGCAAGGCAAAAATTTGTTTGCTGCTTGTAGTACTATGATACTGACATGGCCGTATCTTCACCATCACCATCCCGTCCAGAGGCAGCCAATCCCTGAGGCCAAGGGGTACCTCACTATCTTGAGTACACACACTACCCTGAGTGAAAGGAAACCTACCTCAATTCACACATGCACTCGACTGCGTCTCCTATTCCCTGTAGTGGAAGAGGAGGAATGTGGGGGAGCAGAGGAGTTGTGGCCCTGGCCCATGCGCCACCTGGGGCCAGGACCACAGACTGCCATCCCCCAACTGCCCACTGCCCACCACTGCACCCAACTCACTTGAAGCCTCATGTGACGTCCATGCACCCCACAGACTCTCCAAAGGCGTACTGCAGCCTTTGAAAGGGCTTCAAGCATTACTTCTGGTTTTCGGCAAAAACCATAATAATGCTTGAAGCCCTTCCAAAGGCTGCAGTAAGCCTTTGGAGGCAGGGCAGTTCTAGTCGAAAGGGCGCCCATGGCACCCAATGAAAGCGCGCCCCATGGGGGCACACAACGTCATGGCGTCACAACCTCATGACGTCATGACGTGGCCTTAAAGAGCCAGCCGGAGTGCGGAGAACACAGCACCCCGTCCCCCGCTCCAAGAGGTGGGAGGGGGCACTGGGCGGCAGCACGGAGAATGCGGCGCAGGGCCTGGGCGGGGGCGGGCTGGGCCACGGGTGCCATTTTGGGGCATGGTGCACCATGGTTATGGCGCCCACTCCCAAGATGGTGCCCATGGCTCGTGCCCCCCCAGCACCCCCTAGATCCACGCATGTTTGGAGGGCCTGCAGAGGCTGCAAATGGCCTGCCTGGCCCTCGGAACAACCCTGGAAGGTGGCAGCAGCTCCAGAGGGCAGGTGACAGAGGTGGGTCCCCGGTCCATGTGACATCCCCTGGATCCCCCCAGTAGGTCCACCCCTGGAGAGGAGAGTGAAGGCACTCCAGCCTTTCGCTGTCCTCTACTGTTCTTTTTATGTCCTATCTTTTCCAATCCACGGAATGGGAGGAGCAGATGCTGGCTCATTACTGGTTAACTAGGGGCAGCATTTGGCTCCTCAGGCACCAAGAGGCTTTGGGCCTGAACACACCAAGAGGAAACCTATAAAGGAGAGAGAAATGCAGCTGAACTAACTGGCATTCTTCTGTCACCCTCGCTGTCTCTCATGCTCTCTTCCTCTGTTGCTCCCCGATTGTGCCTGTTAGACTGTAAGCTCCCCAAGACATAAAAGGACCTGTCTTTTTATGCGACTAGGTAAAGCACCATGTATGTTAATGCTGCAATTTAAGATAATAAATAAGAGGAAAACACGAACATCCTCTTCCTTTGGAGATGTCCTTACTAAAGTATGTGAATGAGGGCGCAATCCTAACCCACTTTCCAGCACTGTGCCAATGGGGCATGTGCTGCACTCTGCAGTGGAATAGTAGTCATGGAGGCCTCCTCAAGGTAAGGGAACGTTTGTTCCTCCTCACCTTGGAGCTGAATTGCCCTTTCCCCAGTGCCGTAACGTTGGTTAGGTTTGTGCCCTCAATCAGAAAGGATATTCTGCCACAGGCTAAACAAAACCATATCAATTTAAATATTGCACTGTCATAAAAGCCAGTGGATATGATTTCCCTATTGATAAATCCAGCCCTGTTTCTTTGATCTCCCGAAATATAGGCTTTGGTGTAAATAAGGATGAATCTGGACCTGTAGCAGGAGCAGATCATAATAAATATAGCCAACATAGAGGATGTATGACAGAGGGAAATCACATGTTGCTGAATTTAAAAAAACAGACAAATCCTAAGTATAGGATTGTTATATAGTACAGCTTTTCTAAAACTCAGGGTGTACATAGACATAAAAACCTACTAAAATAACATATTAAAGTTGTTGTTCAGTCGCTAAGTCATGTCCGACTCTTTGCGACCCCATGGACCACAGCATGCCAGGCCTCCCTGTCCTCCACTAGCTTCCGGAGTTCGCCCTATTTCATGTTCATCGCTTCGGTGACACTATCTAACCATCTCATCCTCTGCTGCCCCCTTCTCCTTTTGCCTTCCATCTTTCCCAGCATGAGGGTCTTTTCTAAAGAGTCCTCTCTTCTCATCAGGTGGCCAAAGTATTTGAGCTTCAGCTTCAGGATTTGTCCTTCCAGGGAGTAATCAGGCTTCACTTCCTGTAGGATTGCCCGATTGGATATCCTTGCAGTCCAGGGGACTCTCAAGAGTCTTCTCCAACACCATAATTTGAAAGCATCTATTCTTCGGCGCTCTGCCTTTCTTATGGTCTTGCTCTCACAGCCATACATTGCTACTGGGAAAACCATAGCTTTGACTATGCAAACCATTGTTGGCAGGGTGATGTCTCGGCTTTTGATTAAGCTATCTAGGTTCGCCATACCTTTCCTCCCAAGAAGTAAATGCCTTTTAATTTCATGGCTGCAGTCACCATCTGCGGTGATCTTGGAGCCCGGGAAAATAAAGTCTGTCACTGCTTCTATTTCCTCCCGTTCTATTTGCCAGGAAGTGATGGGAGAGGTTGCCATTATCTTAGTTTTTTTTAATGTTGAGCTTCAAGCCAATTTTGGCACTTTCCTCTTTCACCCTCATCAGAAGGTTCTTGAGGTCTTCCTCACTTTCTGCCATTAGAGTGGTATCGTCTGCATATCTGAGGCTGTTGATATTTCTCCCAGCGATCTTGATTCCAGCTTGTGAATCATCCAGCCCTGCCTTCCTCATGATGTACTCTGCATATAAGTTAAATAAGCAGGGTGACAGTATACAGCCTTGTCGTACTCCTTTCCCAATTTGAAACCAGTCGGTTGTTCCATGTCCAGTTCTAACTGTTGCTTCCTGGCCCACGTACAGGTTTCTCAGAAGGCAGATCAGGTGGTCTGGTACTCCCATCTCTTCAAGAACTTGCCACAGTTTGTTGTGATCCACACAATCAAAGGCTTTGGCATAGTCAATGAAGCAGGGGTAGATGTTTTTCCGGAACTCTCTTGCTTTCTCCGTGATCCAGCGAATGTTGGCAATTTGATCTCTAGTAAAGTTAAAAACAATTAAAACCATTAAAACAATATAACAACAAAAACAATAATAGTAAAAGAGCAGAACAGCATAAAATAGTAAAATAGTATAAACAGCATAAAAGTTAAAAGTTAAGAAGGGAATTAATCCGACCCGTACTCTGAGGTCATCTGGGGGGGGGGCTCTTTTGACTGTGCCGCCACCAGGAGAGGTGAGAGGGGTGGCGGCCAGCAGGAGAGCCTTCTCGGTGGTGGCACCCCAACTTTGGAATACCCTCCCCTTAGAGCTAAGAACTGCTCCCTTGTTGGCGGTATTTCGGCGGGGACTGAAGACCTTCTATTCTTGTTTAAACAGGCTTTTAGTTGCTGACAGGCTGGCTGGTCTTGTATTTCTTGTATTTTTTATTTTTCTGCACTCGATCCAGGGGATAACAGTTGTATTTGTATATTGTATTTTTATATTGTTTTTTAATCACTGTTTTTAAATTATGATGTTTTTATTCTGTTTTTTAATTGTTTTTTGTATTGCCGCCTTGAATGCCTTTTTAGGCAGAAAGGCGGGGTAAAAATCTTTAAAATAAATAATAAATAATAAATAAATAAACCCTGCTGGATACCATACACCAAAGAAGCTGCCCTGAGGTCTTCCCGCAGCTGGTTCCAGAGTCATGGTGCCACAACCGAGAAGGCCCTTCTCCTTGCTGCCACCACCCCGGCTTCAGATGACAGTGGAAAGCTAAGAAAGGCCCTCTCTGATTAACTCAGGGAACATGCAGGAATGTATTGGGGAAGATGGTCCTTGAAGTATTCTGATCACATGCCATATATAGGGCTTGCCCTTAATGAGACCAATACATAGGAAAATGAATTAGACTGTCTTCACACATCAGGTACCTGGGCTTAGGCCAGTCCTGCACCTGTCCCTTGTTACGCTGCTGTACTCAGTTAGCAGTCGTGTGAGAACAGCGCAGGAATTACTGGTTGGTAGACGCTGCAGCCCAAAGCTTGATCTGCAGGCTGGTGTACTTACCCACAAGTAGAGCTACATATGTCTAAACACTCACAAATGTGCACACTTGCAGAAGCCTATGCTCACAATACTGAATTTGCTCACAGCTCTGATTATTAATAGTGAACCTATGAAGCTGTCCTCCACCAAGTCTCAGAACACGGGTCCACCTAACAGCCCAATCCGGCACGATGCAGCTGCGCCAAAGGGGCGTGTGCTGCATCCCATGGGGGAGTTAGATTTCAGGCCCCAGAGACTCCTCCGGATAATGGAACGTTTGTTGTCTTGCCTGGAAGTAAGCCACTGCTGCCTGCATGAGTCTACCTGGATCTGCACCAGCTACTCTGCAAATCTGAGTGGACTCAGGAAGGTGGTCGGAGGTCAAAAAGGGGGATAGAACATCAGCAGTGCTACTGCTGTCAATACCACCCCCCTTCCCAGCCTTGATCCACCTCCCTTGATCCACCTTCTGTCCTGTCTCCTCCCTGTTCTGCCCACCCCCACCACAGCTGGATTTCCCTGCTTCTTCCTGTGCCCAGTGTAGTGGACAGCAGAACCATGTTCTGCTGTTGTAAACCCCTCTCCACAATCCTGGATAGGATTGAGCCTTAAGTCGCCTCCACAGATTGGCAGGGGCTTTCCAGGGCTCTTTCTTAGGCCTACCTAGAGATACCTGGGACCAGTGGTGTCATTCAAATGATTTAGGAACAGGAACTCACTTTTGATTGGCACTTGTCGGGAACCCGGAACCAGCCACGGAGCCCGTTAGGATCCGGAACGCCCATTCTGGTCTGTTCCCCCTGAATGACATCACTGCCTTCGCCCTCCTAGGAATCTGGAGTCGCTCCCTTTAACCCTCTGAGTGCCGGCCAACCAAGAAGAAAAGCTCTTTGCAGAGGAATTGGGAGGGGGGAGGGGGAGAGTGAAGTGGGCGGAGCCAGCCCTAATTTTAACTAGTGGAACTGAGTTCTCCCGCGTTCCCCCTGCATGACATTACTGCCTGGGACTCAAGCTGGGGTCACAGCTGGTGTTCCATCACTGAGCTACAGCAAGCCCAGGACGCAGCCCTACCAAGGGGTTGTGGAAGTGCAGGATTTGAAAAGTTACAATGAACGGACTTAAAAACATTCCAGTTTCTCCCACATTAGTTCAGTTCTAGAAAACTGGCAATGCAGGAGGACAGTTTCCTCTTTGCTTTGCTTTTTGGAGGTCGTTTTGTGCTGCAGTGACTGCCGCCACTGAACAGTGACACTCCATAGGGCCTTCTTTCCTTTAAGGCTGGGGTGGAGTGTGACCAGAGCAGCTTGAAAGCCTTCGAGTCTTTGTTCTCTTGGAAAAAGGAAGAGTTCTCTTTCCCCAGGGCTTTATTGCACTCTTATGAAGAGATTATTAAGATCAAGAGATAAGAGTTACGGGTTGGAGACGCTGGCAGGAAAAAAAGATCAGCAGCCTCACCTCCCTCGTCATTGCTAAGCAAGAGAGTTTGTGTACCCTACAGGACAGCATGTTGATAGAGAAACACTTACTAAGGTTAGCATAAATGTTATAGTCTACTCTTGGTGCAAATCATTGCAGCAGTGGTAAGCATTTCCTCCTTTTCCCCTCCTGTGGTTCCTCTCTAGCAAAGAACAAGTGTGATACCTTAGGCAGGACCAGGGCTCCAAAGCGGCGACCCTAGATTCACTCACACTGAGGGTGCAAAGCAACTTTCCAGCACCGAAGTAAGGACGATGCAGGTCTGAAGTAAGGGAACCAGACATTCCCTTAAGTTGAGGAGGCTGCCCTGACTGTCCCCAAACCTCAGGATGCAGCATATGTCCCATTGCCACAGTTATCTCAGTGCAGGAAAGTTGGTTAGGACTGCGGCCTGAGTTGAATAGAACTTACTTCCAAGGAGACATGCATAAGGGTTGTGCTGTGAGACTCCTGTGAATGTTACTGCATTGGTGTCACCATCTCCCCGTCTAGCTGCCCTTCAAAGTTGTCAATACCTGTATAACTGTAATGTCTTCTCCTAAGGAATCCTGAACTTTGTAACCCGTTGAATGCAAACAGCCAGAAATAGGACCTTCTTGGTGGTGGCTCCGCAGTTGTGGAATTCCCTTCCCTTGGCATTAAGAACAGCTCCCCCCTGGCGGTCTTTTGGTGGGGCCTTAAGACCTTTTTTTTTAAGGAGGCCTTTAGCTGTTGACATGCTGGGCTGGCATTTTTAATGATTGCAATTTTATAGGCTGGGCTCTGCTTGTTTAAATTGTTCTATGTCCATGTTTTAATCTTGTATCTTGTCTTGCTTTAGCTTGTATCTGTACTGTTTGTATCTTTTAACAATGTGAGCTGCCTTGGGTGCCCCAGTAGGGGGTAGAAAGACGAGATACAAAGCCTTTAAATAAAAATAAATAAAAAATAAAATTTAAAAACGGCAAAGGGAATGAAGTGAAGAGCTCCTAAGAATCTCAGCACCCAGGGTTCACATTCCTTTATGCCGGGCTTGCAAACACTCACCCCCAGTGGTGTCATCTAAATGATTTAACAACAGGTACTCACTTTTGATTGGCACATGTCGGGACCCGCCCACCGGAAGTGACGTCATAAGCCGGAAGTGATGTCGTGGCAGGAAGAGACATGAAAAAAGCCCTTTTTGAGGCCTCAAACTATTTTAAACTGACCCAACAGTTGCAACAGTATTCCACAGCACCCCCAGAACATGTCAAGGAGGCCTGGCATCATGTTAAAGTGACCCAACAGTTCCAAAACCCCAGAGCAGCTCATTTTTCAGTGGCAAGGCAAGGCTCCACTCGCTGCCTGCCTGCCTGCTTGGCTCTGAGAACATGCAGGCAACTCAAACGTACAGGAAATTGAAACGTTGCAGGGGGTGGAGTCAACGAGTGGGCGGGTGAATGGGCGGGGCCAACTGTAATCCTAGAAACCGGTACTCGCGTACCCCCGCGTACCCCCTGCATGACATCACTGCTCACCCCCCAAGAAATACCATTTTGAGCTTAGAGAGGTCCAGTATCTCCTTTGGAAGAGGGCAGCCACTGTGATGCAAACATGCAGATGGCTCTGTGGCAAGAATTTGAGTCCTTGTGGAGGGATCAGTCAGCTGGAAGAAGCCCTTTTGGCAGGCAGGAGACTGGGATGAGTCACAAGGGAAGCCTCAACAGCAGAGAGGCTGGAAGCTCACTGCGGAAAGACACAGGCTGGGAACCAGCAAAATGGGCTTGAGCCCAGCCAGAGTACTTGCCCTAACCAGCACAGCAGTCGCCTTTTCCATGTTTTTTCCATTCACCTTTTTACCAGTGGAGGGAAGAAACAACTAGGGGAGGGGGAAGAAGGAACTCTCGTCTGCTAAGAAAGAGACAACAAATGTGACCCAGTCAACGTTTTTATTGACCTCTATCCGCAACAGGTAGAGACATGGTGGCACAGTGGGTTAAACCGCTGCCGCTGAGCTTGCTGACAGGAAGGTTGGCACTTCAAGACTGCGTGATGGAGTGAGCTCCTGTTGCTTGTCCCAGCTCCTGCCAACCTAGCAGCTTGAAAGCACTTAAAAATGCAAATTGATAAATAGGGGCCACTTTGGTGGGAAGGTAACGGTGTTCCGTGCGCTACGGCATAGAGTCATGCCGGCCACATGACCACGGAAACTTGCCCTTGGACAAACGCTGGCTCTACAGGCTTAGAAACGGAGATGAGCACCGCCCCCTACAGTCGGTCACAACTAGACCATTCGGTCGTGGGGAAACCTTTACCTTTTATCTGCAACAGAGCCACTGTATCTGAAAGACACAGGTTGGGTTCCCAACCATCTCCTCCCAGCAGAGCCTGTTGTGCCATTGCACGTTATCCAGCAGACAGCCAAGTAACAGGTGCCAGCGAGGTCTGGCTGTGCCAGTTGGTTCACTGTCTGCCATGGAGTTTGAAATGCCATAGCTAGAATAAGTAGGGCAGCAGTCTTGCTGAGCAGCATCCTGGCTCACACTGGTCACTTCAGAAAGGCTGTAGCCCTCCCTTGGGATCCGCACATTGTCTTCACCCGTGGGAATCAAGGTGAAATGGAGAGAGTAACAAGAACTTGACAACAGCATCAACCACTCCTGTTCTCTGGCTTGAGAGACATACAGGTGGGCCTTTTTTATCCGTGGGTTCAGAATCTGTGGATTTGACTCAGCACAGGTTCCTGACCGCCTGGATGTGGCCAGAAGCAACTTCCAATCATGTCTAGGAAGGTTTCTGAAGCCTAGGGAGGAACAGAACCCCAACAGATGCTAGGGGCAAACATGTTGAGGGCATGGTTGATGAGGGACAGTGGTGCCACCAGAGTGTACATGTAGCAGTGCCCTGTGGGGAATAAGTGTATTGCGGCTTGGAATGTTTCCCTCTCTGGGACGGGCTGCAGTGGAACTATGTGAACAATAACTTCACACACACACACACACACACACACACACACACACACACACACACACACACATGAAGTACTGAAAAACAAAAGGGATTCAGATGAGTGTTTGGCCAGCCACAGCAATGGTTATGATCAAAGGCATTCACCAAAGGACAGCTGACACTCCCTGCTCTTAATAATAATAATAATACATGTATTTATATACCGCCTTTCTTAAGGTCACTAGATTTCTCTAATGATTACAACTCAAGGCGGTTTACATAGGCAGACTTTTCACAAACCCGAAGGTTTTTACAATTCACAGAATGTTCGATCTTTCAAGAACCACACTCAAACAGATCTTTCTTTCTGGATTTAGCCTTCTTTCTTTAGCCACCCGTCTGTCGTCTGCTGGCTGATGAGGCTTCCCTGCTCTCACCAGAGACGCAGCTGTGTTCAACACACTCCTCCTCCCACGAGGCAGCCGAAACTCAGCTTTTAATCAGCCGCAGTTTGCAAGGTCTACAGCTCACACAGACTTCCGGGAGTCTCGAGCTCACGACCTTGAGATCTTCAGTTGTTATCTTCGGGCAAACGGAGGCATTAACCCTCTCGGCTAAATCTTCTTAGCTGCTGCAAAATGAAGGCAGTTGGTGGCAACACAGAGCGCAATCCTTTGGCTGGCATCAGCTAAACCAGAAAAGTTTGGCCAGCACAAGGCCCACCATAAAGCATTTTTGGACTACTCTCCGAGTCAGGGAGGATGGCTCATGTCTGTGTGCTGGCCTCTTTGTCTCCGAAAGTGATCCAAACATACTTTACGGTGTCCCTTGTGCTGGCCAAACTTTGCTGGCTTAGTTTATGCCGGCCTAATTCAGTTTAGGATTGCACCCACACTTGGTGCACAATCCTAACCAATGTTCCAGCTCTGGGGTAAGGGCAATGCAGCTCTCAGTAAGAGAACAAACATTCCCTTACCTTGAGGAGGGCTCCATGACTACTACTCCACTGCAGGATGCAGCACATGCCCCACTGGCGCAACTATGTAAGTGCTGGAATGTTGGTTAGGATTGCGCCCTTAGGTAACACAGTTGGTGCCAAAGACTCTTTTGACAATCCTGAAGGGTCGGTATTGGATTGGGACGGAGACATGGAACAGAAGTGCCGCATCAATACATCACGGCATGGGACTTCCTCCCTTCCCTTGCTTACCACTTTGGGGTGCATCGTGCTTGCTTCCCCTAGTTGGGTAGTGAAGTACTTTGGCAAGTTCCTGTTGGGTGTTTCTGTGTGGAACCCTTCCTGAAATCTGAGAAGACAAGTGTTGACCAACTATCTTGCCATACATGCTGTGAGGGGCAAGAGGCTGTTCGTGTAAAGTGCATCCTCTATGTGCAAAGGTCCCTTTCACCATCATTCCCACCATCAACATTCTCCTTTGAGAGGCCAGTAAGATATATCCCTTGGCTGTGTGTCATCATTTGAGCTTTAGGGGATCACTCCTGGCAGGAGTGGGTATCCTGGTTGGAGTGCTATAATTGGCTCTGCCATGTAGTCTGTATTCTATGGCATCATCACGGAAAAGTGGATGGGGCAGGGTGTGTGAGAGATGAGATTTGGAGCACAATTTAAGCACTCATTGGGCTGGCGCAGGTTCCCTGTGCCAGCTCAAGAGTGTCACAAACGTGCATGTTCGCACCTTCTCTAGAATTGGCTGGGCTGACATACCAGCCAAGGATGCCAGATGTAGACCCTGACCAGGTAAGCTCGTACCAGCCAAGGTCAGCCAGCACGGGAGGGTGGTGGTAGGTGGTGGTGGGAAGGTGAGGATTCGTGCTCTTGGGTGGGGAACAGTGGACTATGAGGTGGGTAGGGCCTGGGGGGGGGCCTGGGGGGGATGGCAGCACAGGCTGAATCTTAACTCCCACTCCTGGGCTCTGCAGCCTTATGTGGGCTGCTCTGATTTGCATCAGCAAAATCACTGGCATCGTTTGAAGTAGCCCCATTGGAGTAGCTGGGAGGTGACACAGGGTAAGGGGGAAAATATCCTCTTATCCCAAGTTGCCCTGCAGCTGGCATCTACTTTGCTCTGGACTCTGCATGCCTGTCTTAGCACAAGTTAGGATTGGGCTGTCCATAGTGCTTTCCCCTTCCCCATTGTTCCCTATGTGTTTATTCCTTCCTATGCTAGCTCTGTCATTAGCATTGTATTTTTCTGGTGTCAGGAGCATGCCCAGTGTCTGAAGGGGGATTAAGATATTGTGTATGTTGAGCTCTCCTTTTCTCTCCCACGTTACTCTTCCCATATTATGCCCCAATGCCTTCTCCATTGGCAGAGTTGCACCAATGCCTGAGCTACAGTGGCACAGCATTGCATGAGCATCCATGGGGCATCTATTGGTGGGCACACTTCGGCACAGCCATTGTGCCATTGTTCGACAGAGCCATTGTTGCAGTCGCGCATGTCAACATCCTCTGCCATATCTTGGAGTAGGATTGGGCCATAAATGAATGGCTGAATGACTCTCCGTTCCTCATGCGCTATGTATGAATACATGTGTGCATGTATACAGCACATCAATGTGCAAAGCACTTTGAACCATAAACCAAAATGACCTACCTTGCTCTTGTAGATTATAGTCTCAGTTCTGACAGTCGAACAACACATTTTGCATTCCAAACATTTTTTCCTTCCAGTATTTCTTCACAAGATATTCTCGTGGAACAAATGGGTATTGAAGATCTAATCACGGGCAATCTTCTTAGTACAGGGCCAGAATGAGACTTTTGCCATTGAGCAGGTCTTTATTTGTTACCCTTCTCATATATAAAAGTCACTGACTGAATAATGAAGTGTGTTAAGACAGCAGAGAGCATAGGACAGAAGGAGAGGTTTGTTGCAGCTCCTGTTTGCCATTTGTTAGGACCTACCTAGGCGATGTTGACAGCACCTATTGTTCTGATACAACTGAAGGGTATCCAAGTTCTCTGCATCATTAGATTATCACCATGGTGCAAAGGCCACAGTTCCTGTACAATCCAGGCGTTTCAAAGCATCATGGGGCATTATCTGAGTGCCTCATCTAATCTCTATGAATGAAGGAGCAAACCATTTCCTCCCCTGAGGAGAAGCCTGACCACACCCTTATATGCAAAATGACCCTGGCTTATCACAGCAAGAGGCAATGGCATTTAAAGGCTTCCTTTTAATTTATTGTTTTTCTTTCATTTCCTGATTAATGTGCAATATAACTGCTTGTCTGAACAGAGGAAATACTGAAAAGTTATGGTCAATGGGGAATGCAAAACCAGATCCTCCAAAAAGAAGCATCTTGGCTGCATGCCCTGATATTATCAAACCCGTGTAGGGATCGTTGTCTTTGTAGAGCCAGTGCAGTGTGCAGGCTAAGAGACCAGCTGTGAATCTGGATGTCCCCAGTCTGTGTCTTGGCTTGCCATGAACATCAGAAGGAGCCCCGCTGGATCAAGCCCATCTAGTCCAGCTTCCTGTATCTGACAGTGGCCCACCAGATGCCTCAGGGAGCACGCGGGACAACCAGATACTTGTATCTCGCTGCCACTCCTCTGCATCTGGCATTCTGAGGTAGCCTATTACCCTTGCACCACCCCCAAGGAAGACACCAGACTGAGGTTGGGGTTTAACTTTATTAAACACAAGTGTAAATCATGAAACCTACTGAACACTGTCCCTCCCTCCCAGTCTGAGATAGGCAAAAAAAACTGCCATCCATGGCCAATTCTGAAGACAGAACAAGTTTCCTACCCGGCCCTCATCGTGAGCAACCAGCTCATCTAAGACTGGACATACCCATCGTAGCTTGTAGCCTGAGATGGAGTTTTCCTCCACAAATCTGCCCAATCCACTTTTAAAGGTATCTAGACCAGACACCATCACCACATCCTGTGGCAAGGAGTTCCACAGACTAATTACATGCTGGGTAAAAAAAATATTTTTTTCTAACTCTCCTGATACTCACCTTTAGTGGATAAACACACTAGGGGCCCACCAGGAACCTGTGTGGAGTCCCCCGGCTTGGGAGGAAGCACAGAATATGGTGGCAGAGTCTGCCTCTATCTCCATCCCCCTCCTGGGCCTGATCCACCAGGCAATCTGCCCTCCTCCTTCTCCCTTATGCCCCCTCCCCACCTTCTCCTTGCTCCCGAATGGCTCACCGCCAGAGGCTCTAGCCACCTTCATTCTGGCACTGAAGCCCAGCACCCACTGGCTTCAGCGCCAGCCCAGTGTTGTTATTGTCAGAGCCAGTGTGCCTTACGACACTTACGGAGCTGGCAGCAAGTCGAGATTGGATCCGGCCGTTGGTGACCTTAATCAAGCCATTTCCTTTCAGCCACAGTTCCCCAACTGGAATATGGGGCTAAGAGTATTCTACAACAGTGATATTCAAACTGTGGGTTGGGACCCACTTGGTAGCAGAGGCAGGGCAAAGCTCTAAGTTTTGCAAGAAGCCTTACCTTGCTGTGGAAATCACTCCTCACCTGCACCGTTTTAGCCAATCCTCACAGGGAAAAGCAACATCTTGGCGTTGCTTACTGGCTACAGCAGCAAGGGAGAGGAGGGATTTACATGACAGGGTAAGGCTTCTTGCAACACTTAGAGCTTTGCCCTCCCTGTAGATCCGCCTCTGCTTGGTAGGTCCTGACCTGATGTCAGGTGGGTCGCAGAAAGTTGGGAGCAGCCATCTTGGAAACTGTAGACCTTACTCTTGTTATATTCCTTTTGTGAGTGTTAACAGTTTGAATTTTCAAGTGCGGGTTTTTTTTTCCAGTTTTGTTTTTAGTTCAGTATTTTTACATCATATTTTGTCCTAATCTTGCTTTCATGTTTCAGGGCTGAAAAAAGGATGTTTCATGTCAGGGATGTTTCCTGGTTGTACAATAGCTGCAGTCCAAGAATGCCAATTTGCATTTCAGGAGTGTCATTTTATTGTGTTACAATGGTAACACTTCCTGCTTGATGATGTAACTTCCTGCCACAACATCACTTCCAGGTTAATGACATCACTTCTGGTGGGCCCTGACATGCGTGCCACTCAAAAACGTGGGTCCCGGTCTAAAATATTTGAATATTACTGCCCTACAGGGTTGCTACAAGGAAGGATAAATACTTTCCATGCATAGCAAGGAAAAGTAAATGTCAGCATTATCATCACACAGTTTCATTCCATTTAGTTGCAGATTAATTGAGGTAGACTAAGTAATTGTTCTATTTGTACACAGATATTAGGTTGGATCCTGAGTATTTCTTCTGTAAATAGAAGACACTCTGCATAAGGAGGGGAGGTTGAATCTCACAGACCTCCCTTCCCTCTTAAACCTTCCCACAGCCAGTGGCGTTTCTACAGGGATGGCAGAGCTCTAAGTTTTGCAAGAAGCCTTTACTTACCTTGCAGTGGAAATCACTCCTCTCCTGCACCGTTTTAGCCAATCTTGGCGTTGCTTACTGGCTACAGCAGCAAGGGAGAGGAGGGATTTACGTGACAGGGTAAGGCTTCTTGCAAAACTTAGAGCTTTGCCATCCCTGTAGAAACGCCTCTGCCCACAGCACCAAAGCTACACTTGGGGTGCGGGGTGGGAAATCCTACAGAAGAGGATAGCATGCAGGGCAGGGAGACCAATGAAAAAGCTTCTCCCCCTTTTGCAATGAAAGTTCAGGAAAGAAATGTTTAAGAGTCAACCCCAAATCATAAGAATCCGCTGCTAGGCTTGCCACCCCATGACAGGTCTCCCTAACACTTTCCTGCCTGCTGCACCCCTCTCCTCTTTCTCTGGCCCTGCCTTCCTGTCTCTCAGCTGGTCTCTCTGCATCCCATTCTCCTCCTTTCCCTCTCTTCTCACCACAGTGCACTTGCTGGACCACTGTGGGTCTTCCATGTATCCCTCTCTCTGAGTTGTCATCCTCCACCCACCGTGCCTTCAGTATCCTTTTTGGGATCTGTTCCATCCCCCTGCCTCTTTCTTGCTCCTCCTTGCCACCAAAGAATATAAGGGCTTTTATTGCTTCCCTATACATTTCCCAGTGAGGACGTCTCAGTGGCTGGTGGTAGCAGTGTGCTGTACAACATGAACAAAACTCAGTGAGGACCCAAAACTCACAGACAGGGAAAACCACGTGTCTTTTCCAATTCACCCATGTGGAAAATTCAGAACTCACTGAATGAAAAGTGCAAAAATAACTGGATATTCTGTGGCTTAAAAAAACCCATAGATGTCTTACAAATAAAGGAAACTCATGTGGGTTTTGCATACAAATGCTCAGTTATTTTATGACAAATGCCTATTTTCATATGGGTTCTTGCACATTTGGTCTGGCCTCAGAGAGAGCCTCTGTACAATGTACACATACATACACGCTGAGGGCCCAACCCTACCCAACTTTCTGGTGCCAATGCAGCTGCAATGCAGCCCTGAGGTAAGTGAACAAATGTTACCTTACCTTGAGGGGGGCCTCCATGACTGCTCCGCCCACCACAGAATGCAGCACACACCCCATTGGGATGGCTACACCAGGGCTGGAATGTACAGCTTGTACCCAAATTGAGTCTCTGCTGAAGACCTTGTGAGACTGAGTAGGAGCTAGTAGGTGTGACCAATGATGTCATCTACAAATAAGGAACGGGAACACTGAGTGGGACTTATGCGGGACTTATGCCCTGGCCTCGGGGGGGGGATGCCTGCTCGCCGGGGAAGACAGGTGGGGGGCACGCCGGAGCCTGGGCGAGCAGTGGTGGGGCGCGCAAACCGGGGGCAGCCCCCCCTGAGGCCAGGGCAGCCGTGGAATGGGATGGGCGGGCAGCCAATCACGCGGAAGTCCCGCCCAAGTCCTGCCCAGCATTCCCGTTCCTTGTTTGTAGATAACACCACTGGGTGTGACCCCTCTGCTCCTTCCATACGTTGATTATCCCTGGACATAAAACCTTCGGGGAGCTGAAATGGAGCATCATCAACTTATGAGAAATCAAGTATTGCACATACATGTGCTAACTGGCACTGACACCAGCATGGTTTACAAATTACTATAACCTTCAGTCGTACGACACGTGGTTCAAAGTGTTCTTGTTTTTAAAGAATTCCCTCTGTGTCCAAGAATTTGGTGACTTGATATTATTCTGGGAAGTTAAAAACCAGCCACGTGCAACTCAGGATAAGTCAAAAGAAAATAAGTTGTGAGCGACGGCATGTGGAGTGTGTCTGGGAAGGGAAGGGAAGCAGACCACTCCCCTGACAAGTGTGCAATGGGCAGAAGGTGCCACAGCTTAATGCAATTTTGCTTCTCACTCTCTGGCAGCCGGGCAGAGAGGGTGGAAGTGTTTTGGGTGTCTCAGCAGTGCAGCTTCCATTGTTGGCATCTATAGTAGATGTGCAGATTGCCGCTCAATTAATCCCTTTGAGATAATTCCGTATATAGAACACGGCTCACAGGAGGCAGGTCAAGTCTCCCAGGCATGCTCCTGTTCCCACTGCAACAATGCTGTCCTTCTCCATTTCTGTCAAATGGAAAAACCACCAAGCGGAGCCGTAGGCTTGATGAGGCAGACGACGGGCAGGCTGCACAGGCTGAACTGGAGGTCCCGGAAAGCCAAACAAGACCATAATGGAATCATTGATTGGAAACGTCAGGCTGGCATGTGCCCCTTTCCAAACATTTTTTTAAAATGTCATTACGTACGTATGAAATACTGCAATCATATTATTGTGCATACTGGACGTATTCCGCTCCTGTTTACATTTTAGAAGGAAGAAATTATCATGTAATTATTGGATTAACGGTTTTTGCCACAATAATCCCTGCACCATTTTATCAATTTCAGGTTCATTTTAAATATGTCAGTAGATACTTCCTCTTCAAATGTTTACTTTAAAGGTAAATTGACTAGGATTTATCAATTCCCTGCAGGGTTAGCCACAAGCAGTGGTGAAATTCAGCCAGTTCTCACCAGTTCTGCAGAACCGGTTGCTAATTTATTAATATACAAAAAGTAGTGCTGTAGTAAGAAGCAGTACAAAGAAAGGAGGGCATAGAACCGGTTGTTAATTTATTTGAATCCCACCACTGGCCACAAGGGTCAAATAAAAACTCTAGAAAGTCCACTATATGAAGTCATCTTAAAAGAGGTGGAAAGGCTAAGGGGAAATAGGTGTCTGCTCTATTTAAATGTTTAAAAGAATGTTACAAAGAAGAGGGAGACCATCAGTACCAACTGAGAATGAGGCACAGAGCAATGAATGTAAGTATTGAAGCATTGAATGAATGCCACACATTGAAGACCATCTTGTTCCACATTGCGCTGACAACCACGATCAGCCAGAGACTTCTAAGGGCCCAATCCTGTACTCCCCAGCGCTTATGATACACTCATACCGCCATGTGGAGAATGATGGGCTAGAGAGTCAGAGATGCTCTAGTCTAGTGCAAGGGTGTCAAACTCATAGGATGGCCTAATAGCACACGTGGTGTCTGCTGAGTGCTGGAAGTGATGTCAGTAAACAGGAAGAATGGCACTGAGCAATAATAGCCAGAAATAATCACTTTGCAGATAAGGGGTGCTCTGCAAAGTGATGCCTTGGCAGAAGCAGCACTGCTGAAAGGGTAGCCCACTGGATAATTGGGCTCTTCCAGCACCTTGGCAATGTCTCCCTTTCTTGCCCCCTTACTCTGCCCCTTCCCCCATAATGTTTTTTATCTTCTGAGGCTTCTTTTCCAGAGCCACAGCAAAAAAGGCACTGCTGAAAGGGTGTTGGGAGAGCTCAATTACCACAGGGACTGGATAAAGAGCTTCCTTGGGCTGTATTCAGCGTGTGGGCCACATATTTGACACCTCTGGTCTAAGTTACCACTCTCTCCTCTCTTCTTTTTCCACTCTGTTCCACCCTCCCTTTTTGAATCCAGGGAGAAGGAAAAAGTGGCAGTGACAGGTGTGCCATCACGCAAGGCAGGGTAGGATTTGAGATCAGCTACGAATGGAGGCCCAAGCGCACCCATGGCAGGCGACGAAACCGCGCCCTCAAAACATCGCTCCGCCCCCGTGCGCCGCTCCGACACACCTCCCTGCACCTGGAAACGCTCCATTTCGGAACGTAACAGAGGTGAGGGAGGGCGGGGGGCAAAGAGTGCGCCGTTTCCCCCGTGGACTGCGCACAATGGTGCCCCGCCGCCCCGCCGCCCCGCCGCCCCGCCGCTGCCCGGCGCCCATGGCTCGTGCCACCCCAGGCTACAGGTCAGATATGCGGCTGTTTGAGGTGTCTCCAGTTCTGGAAGATCTTGCACCAGCCCTGAGCATCTTGGAATAGTGATTTCCCTAAGAGTGCAATCCTAACCTGGAGTTAGGCCAGCAAAGTTTGGCCGGCACAAGGACCACTGTAAAGTATGCTTGGACCAATCCTCCTAGAATGGTCGGAATGCGCTTTACGGTGGCTGGCCAAACTTTGCTGGCCTAACTGTGCTGGCCCAACTCCAGGTTAGGATTGTGCCCAAAATGAATTATGTGTCACATACAGTTGTTTCTTTTTTAGGATCTGTGTTTAACCACCTGCCAAAGACTGACATTATAAAAAAGTTTGGAAACAAAGAGAGGCAAGAAATAATTCTGTGTTCTTTAACCAAAGAACCACGGAGGTTTAGACACGCTTATTGCAGTAATAGAAATGTCAGTTTATTTTAGCCATCCATCTTGGGGAAGAAAGGGTTAATCCGCCTCTGTAAAACATTGACATTCACTTGTACGGACTCCCTCAAGTGAGATGAAAAAACAAGGCTGCACCTGGATGCTGGCAATTGCAGGCAGACAAATTCTGGTCAGCTCTTTGGCTCACGTGCTTTGTTCTGCCAGCTGCTGTGGTGCTTTGGATGCAGGTGGAAGGATGGACTTTGCGATCTATAAAAATTTTAATAGTGAACACCAGCTTCCGCTTCACCTCCCAAGGGATCAAAGTTAGTCTATCGCAATGCCAGACAGCCCAGCAGAGCAATGCAGGGCAGAGTGGATGGAGGTATCCTGGCACCGGCAAGACTAGCTGGTAATATTTGGGCATTGGGGGGCAGGACGGCCAGCCATCCTAAATAGGGCAATTTCCACATAGGAGTGTGATGGATGTCTTCAAATTGTGCCTCTCCACATATGCTATTGTGAAGAGATGGACAGCTCCATGAGATCAGGAGGACCCAGCAAACTGTGGCTGGTAAAGCAGCCCTCACAAAGAACACGTGAATTTATGTCCTGCCTTTGTTTGCTAATGTGGGTATAAAAAGTCCCACCTGCTACTGAAGTCAGGCTCATTGATAAATGCCCTAGAGGCAGACGGATGGGGAGGGGCTGCATGGATGAAGAAAGAGAAAACTGGATCCTGTCCACCAGAGAGTGGAAGAAGAGCTTGTTTACTTCATTTCTTTGGATGAGATTAGGAAAATACAGGCATGCCCTGGTATCCGCTGGGGTTCTGTTCTGGACTCCCCCGCAGATAACTGAAACAGGGGGTGCCTCTTTAAAGACAGGGGTACATCAGTGGTTTTGCTGCAACAAGGTAAAAAAATGGTTTAATAATTCCCCTATCTTTGGGGGTTTAACCCTATAAATGGGTTAATAGGCACGGTATCCGTGGATAACTGAAACTGTGGATACTGCATCAGTGGCTACCGGGGCATGCCTGTAAGTAGAACTTACTCAGAGTAAACATGCATCAGATTTCATGCTAATATATATTTTTTATATTTATTTGGGAACTTTTTTTTTAATCACACTGCTCACTTTTTATACACTTCCTTTTAACTATTGCAAGTCACTCCAATAATAATAGAATCTAACAGAATAATAGAATCCTTGAGTTGGAAATGTCCCTTGAGGTCATCTAGTCCAGCCTGCTGCACAGCACAGACAACTATAGTATCCCTGACAGATGGCTCTTGGGATGAAACGTACATCATTTAACAACACGGCACAGTAAGTTTCAAACTTGCTAGAAACAGGTGGCAGGAGAAGAATGCATTCTAAGGCAGGAATTGAAAGGTTATTCCTTTTCTTGTAGTGGGACGGCTATGGCAGTGTCATGACATGTTCCTGCACTTCAAAATTTACCACTACCTTACTTTTCCCGGTTCATAGATAGGTTACTAATTACTTTGCACTTCATACATTAGAAAACTACAGTACGCAGTAAAAATACATGTCTGTAAATCAGAGTGCAGATGTGCCCTGGTATCCACGATTCGGTAGCCATGGTTCCAGGTATCCATGGATACCATGGATACTGGGATGCCCATTAAAAAGATACGGCAACATTAAACAAATCGCTCTCTTTTTTACATTGTTCAGCAACCACTGTTCTTCCCCTATCTTTACAAAGGCATCCCCAGTTATCTGCCGTTTCAGGTATCCAAGGTGGGGTCTAGAACAGAACTCCAGCAGATACCGGGGCATGCCTATACGTGGGAAATGTCACATGCATTTGAACATGATGTGTGAAGCTCTGGGAGTCTGCAACATGTATGCAAGCTTGTTTAAAAGAGCAAACAGAGCTCATAGGAAGCACTGCAGCTAGATGTAGTATCCAGACATGACATTTCTGTAATGTACAAATACCATGACCCTACAATATCATCCTGATTCATGAGCACTGTAGGAAGAAAACTGAACTGATGCGAAGGTAAGAGAGACGAGGAAGCATCTCTCTCCAGAAGATTTGATCAAATGTGACTTACTGGAGATAGTCACTCCTGGAAAGATTGGCTTTGATAATACAGTATGTAAATACAAATTAATCAGTCAGTGATTAGGGGCGCAATCCTAACCTGGAGTTAGGCCAGCATAGTCAGGCTAGCAAAGTTTGTCTGGCACAAGGGCCACCGTAAAGTATGTTTGGACCACCCTCAGAGTCACAGCACACAGGTGTGCACCATCCTCCCTGACTCCAAATGCGACTCCAAAAATAATGCACGGAAGGGATAGAGTCGATAGAGGGATGTTCTTTTCCCTCTCTCAAAACACCAGAACCAGGGGGCATCCGCTAAAACTGAGGGTTGGGAGAGTTAAAACAGATAAAAGGAAGTACTTTTTTACCCAGTGGGTGGTTAGTCTGTGGAACTCTTTGCCACAGGAGGTGGTGATGCCTTTAAGAGGGGATTGGACGGATTTCTGGAGGAAAGGTCCATCGTGGGCCTATAGGCCATGATGGATTGTGCAACCTCCTTACAAAGGTGGTGGGCTACTTCAGAGTACCAGGTGCAAGGGAGTGGCAATGGGATCCAACCATCTTGTTGTCTCATGTCTCCCTGGGGCACCTGGTGGGCCGCTGTGAGATACAGGGAGCTGGACTAGATGGGCCTTTGGCCTGATCCAGCAGGGCTCTTCTTATGCTCTTATGTGGCTGGTTAGAAAGTGAGAAAACTGGAGCAATGAATCAACGTATGCTGGAGCAATGAAGCAGAGAGGCAGCAGACAGCAGACTCATCTAAGGGTGGATCTTTTGAACCCCAAGGAAGCTTTGATTATTTAACCAGCAGCCCAATTTTATACAGATCTTCTCAGAACAAAGTCCCACTGAGTTCAAAAGCATCTACTCAAGATACGTATGTATAGGACTACAGCCTGTATCATGAATCATCAGCAGTTCTCATAAGCATACATAGTGTTCTGTAACCTAGAGCAGACTGCCAGAATTATGGCAATAGAAAACTCACTGCCCAGTTGAAACTGATCTTGGGGCTCTATTTTGAAGCTAGTCAATTTGAGCTCCCATATTATTATTCCCTTGATAGGCTTAGTTCCTCTTCTTGTGTGGTGGAATGCATCAACTTTCAGATCTAGTGCAGTGCAGAGCTTAGTGTATTGGAGTAATAGAGTTAAAATCCCCACTCAGCCATGGAGTTCACAGGGTAATCCTGGGCCAGTCTCCATTTTTCAGCTGAGCAACCCAGTCCTCACTTCTGCTAGAACAGACAGGCTGACTGTCCTGTCCTGTAATCAGTGCAGGTTAAATGCAGACTGGAGTGCAACTTGGGGTAAGAGAATTTTTCCCCCCTTATCCCGTGTTGCACACCAGCCATCCTTATGCGAGTCTTTATGCCAGCCCAGCTTGCTTCAGAGTAATCGTGAACATGCTTTATGGTGCATGTGTGACATTCCCAGGTTGTCGCAGGGGACTTGGGCCAGCCCAACAAGTGCTCAGGATTGTGATCTCACTCACCTGATAGGCAGAGGTGTTTAAAATGTTATGTATTTTACCCAGAAGTAAGCCCATTGTGTTCAGTAAAATGTGGGCTGTAATCCTATCTTACTCACTGGAAACAAATGCCACAACTACACTTACAGGTGGTAGTTGTGAGAATTAAATGGGTTAAATTAAATTAAATGGACATTGCTAAGAGGGTGCAGGGAGTAACAATTGCACCATGCAACAAGCTTTATTGGGCAACAAGCTAGTGGCCAAAACTGAGAAAACCTTGCTAAGTATGAATAATGCCTTCATGTTATATATCATTGGAAAGGTAATTTTATGCTGGATGCAATGAAACAAATGACGTTGGAAAAATCTATATTCTATGAAAAGTTGTTGTTGTTCAGTCGCTAAGTCGTGTCCGACTCTTCGCGACCCCATGGACCACAGCACGCCAGGCCTCCCTGTCCTCCACTAGCTTCCGGAGTTCATCCAATTTCATGTTCATTGCTTTGGTGACACTATCTAACCATCTCATCCTCTGCCGCCCCTTCTCCTTTTGCCTTCCATCTTTCCCAGCATGAGGGTCTTTTCTAAAGAGTCCTCTCTTCTCAGGAGGTGGCCAAAGTACTTGAGCTTCAGCTTCAGGATTTGTCCTTCCAGGGAGCAATCAGGCTTGACTTCCTGGAGGATTGACCGATTGGATCGCCTTGCAGTCCAGGGGACTCTCAAGAGTCTTCTCCAACACCATAAAAGTTATGACCAATTAATTAGAAAACCTTTAATTAATTTATTTAATAAATTAAATTTGATTTTATCATGGGGGCAGCAGCTACAACATCTTCTTTGCCCTGGGTAGCAAATGCCTTAGCTATGCCACTGTACGCCACTTTAAACTCCTTTCCTGAAAGAGAGGCACAGAAATATTACTAAAAAGGGAATAGCCGCTGCTAGGCTACTTCTCCATCAATTACACATGGACTGCATGTGTGCCTGGGAAACCAGATGTGCAGGTTTATTCCACAAATACAATACGCTTTGTGTATGCCATACTGTACCAGAGCAAAAAAATTCACCAAGCCTCAAGCCTTTACTTTTGCCCCCAAGAGCCTTTTCCAATTAGCCATACATTTTTGAATAATCAAAACAAACATTTTTGGAATGACTGCCAGGAGATGGTATCTCCTTGTTCCTTCTCCAAAGAGTGAAGCAAAGAACCTTTCCTGTAGGGCAGCCAACTTAGGCACATTGGAAAAAAAATACATGGAGGACAGAATGAGCTGGAACAGGAATTGTGGAGCAGAATACACAGTGCTGTGTAAACATGCAATCTTTCATGGCTAGAATTCATCTTATAATTGTGCTTGCAATGAGGATTAATCTAGAAGGATCTCTGGTGCAGGGGGCTAATCCTTAAGCAACTTCTGTGACTGAGAATCCTGGAAATACTTAAAAATAAATATCACAGGTTTTTTGGATGCAAGTGAGCTTCCTTCTGCCAAATAGCATTCTTGGGGGATTAGTTGATTAGTTTCTTTCTGCAGAGCCACAATGAGTCTTCATGTTGCCCCAATTAGTATGAAGTTCAATATTACTGTAGGAAGATATTTCCTCGGCTCAACTACTACCTGCCAAGTAATATATAGGTTGTTTCTTCCAAATTGGAGAAGCCTCTGTCAAAAAGACTGAAATGCATATGACCCAGCCATCTCCCTTAAGTATTTTCAAAGACAGTAATTATTACTGCCTTTTAGTAGGATCCGCGATGTATAGAATATGTGTTTGGAATGAACACGTCCTAGCGGCACCTTTTCGGAGCCAAAAGTAAACAGACCCCAAGCTATATTCATATAGCTGATTCGTATATGTTGCAACATTTTTAATAAGCAATTTTGTGTCTGATGTATACGTGATCCTCCCTTCCTTCTCTCACACACTGTGGTCTTAAACGCGATGGCAATTAGATAAGAATAATCAAAGAGGGAAGTAGGATGTTGACAGCATCTTGCAACCCAGGTGTTCTTGGAGAGCAAAGCTTCCCTGAGCTGCGAATGCCGTCATTTTCGGATTTTAACATTTGGATTCTGAATGGCGAGGAAAATGTGTGCTGTATGACAACACAAGTCCACTTCTTGTCTGATCAGCATGGACAGCTGTTGCTTTCGACAATGGGAGGCTTTGTTAGGTCAATTTTAAAGTAGGTCCTTAAAGTTAATGCCATTATGCAAATGCTGCTCTGACTACCCAGGCTCCCTTCTACCCTCAACAAATGAGCACATTGTCACATTTCATTGTGTGCATCCAGCCCTGCTGGTAGGGTAGTATCATTATATCTCATGGAAATGGACCATGTCAAGGCCATTCATGGCTGGTATTACGCTGAGCAAACCAACCCTGACCCACAAACGAGGATTTTTCAGGTCAGCCTGCCTCATTCACCATGTTAGTTTTTCTGACTGATTTCAGATGGACCACTAATGGTAGAGGTCATTATATGGCTACAAAATTGGTCCAGAACTAGATTTTTTCATGTTCCTGAGGATGCATGCATGCTCTTTTTCATGTTCATTTTCTTTTCCATGTTCATTCAGATGGATCAGCCACATAACTATATTTCTACTGGCTGGGTTTGGATTTCTGAATACCTCTGTTTTTACCCATTTTGTTGATGAGCAAGTTGCATAACTGGCATTCTTTGGCAGGTTGTTGGAAACACTCAAAAGAACCATCTCAGAAATGCAAACTAACACACTGAGGGTGCAATCCTAGCACAAGGGAAACTAAAGTATGTTTGGACCACTCTCTGAGTCAGAGAGGCCAGCACACAGACTTGCACCATCTTCCCTGACTCAAAGAGTGGTCCAAAGGTACTTTACGGTGGCCCTTGTTTCTGCCAAACTTTGCTGGCCTAACTGTGCCGGCCTAATTCCAGGTTATGATTGTGCCCTGGAACAGGCCATTCAAAATAGTCACCTGATTCCTAAAAGCTCAACATTCTGTTGAAAACAAGGATTCAGCACCATTTGCAGTGGCAAGGAAGACTTGAAAATGATTTTCTATGCTTCGGAAGGAAAGAAACAGAATCCATTGGGAAGCTGTAGGTCAGTGATGGTGAACCTTTTCGGTTTGCCATGTCAAAAATGTCTAATTTGACTCTGTCACTCTGTTACTTGACTCTTGACACACTCTGGTGTGTCACTCCCCACTGCCAACAAAAGAGAAACAATTATTTACATATTCATTTATTTTAAAAAATACAGTCCAATCATGTGTGGGGCTATGCATTATATAAAGAAACATCAAATCATTACAAAAAAAATCAATTCGTTACAAAAACAAACTCAGTTGTTGTTGGGTGTTGGCAAATGCTGGCATGTCACCCAAAATGTCATGGCATGTCACTTTTGACACGCGTGCCATAGGTTCGCCATCACTGCTCTAGGTCATATACAGGAATGGTGGTGGTGGTGGTGGGGACTTGTTTGTCTGTCTATCAATATGCATGGAGCTCCACAAGAGAACAGCTACCTGCATCAAGTTGCTTACACCCTAAAATGCAACACTTAGGAGACAACAAAGGGAAGAGAGGGAAATAGAAGCAGGGTAAATTCAAGAGGAGTATGAATTAATTTCAGTGATACATACAAATATGCTCAGTTATAGTGGGGCATGAGGATGCAGAGGTGATGGCCAAGACACATTTTGTGTTACCCCGAAACTGACTTCTAAGCAAAAGGCTTATTTCTGAGCTATCAACGATTGAAATAGGTGCAATGTACAGTATTCTTGAAAATAGCCCATTCTCGTACCTCAGGGCTGCATTGCAGCTGCATCAGTGCTGGAAAGCTGGATAGGATTGGGCTTTTCGAATGTACTAGTCAAATGTACAAGTAGCTGACTGGTTCAGGGGAAGCCCCACAAAGCCATGTCCCAACACCTCATAGGGCAGCAGCAAGGAAAAGCAAGACTGTTAATAATAGATCAGTGGTATTCAAACTTTTTAGACCAGGACCCACTTTTTAGAATGGCACTCACGTTGGGACCCACCAGAAGTGATGTCATTAACCTGAAAGTGATGTTGTTGCAGGAAGTGACATCATCAAGCAGGAAGTGCTGTCATGTAACGTAATAAAATGACATTCCTGGAATGCAAACTGGCATTCTTGGACTGCAGCAATTTGTATAACCATGAAACATCCCTCACAGAAAATTAGATTTAATTAGGGCAAAATATTATGTAAAAGCACTGAACTAAAAACATTTTTTAAAAATAAAACTTCACTTGAAAATGCAAACTGTGAACACTCACAAAAGGAATTTAACAGGAGTAAGGTCTACAGTTTCCAAGATGGCCGCACCTGACATCAGGTCACAACCCACCAAGTGGTCCTGATCCATTGTTTGAATATCACTGTAATAGAGAATTATACTCAATCCTATTGGCTGGTGGTCAGTCATGTGGGTGGGAACAGAGGCCAGCCTTTCCAGTCCTGTACCTTCATAGTCAAGGTAATTTGGAACAAAATTACTTGGTTCCCTTTGTTATGTACATGCTCCTCTTTTGGCCATTTTTACACAAAGTCATAGTATTGCAGGAAATCGTCTAATTATGTAGAACAAATGTTTCCTTACCTTAAGGAGGCCTCTCTGAGTGCCCCACACCACCACAGGATGACGCACACACCCCATTGGCACAACTGCATCCGCCCTGGAAAGTGGGACAGTATTGAGGCCTGCATCTTATAGATCACTCTATTTCACACAACCAGGATTCGGTATTTGAGATACAGGACGGACCCATCCATGATGCCAAATGAAGTGGTCACCTCAGGCAGCAGATTGGTAAGGGGCGTCCTTCTCTGTCCACCTACTTGCCTCAACTGCCACTCCCTGGATGGGAAAAGGGAGAAGAGGAAGAGATAAAGAGGAAGAGGAAATTAGTAGGGGAGGTGTGTGTTGAAGTAGAACATTGGCAAATAGGTGGAACTGAGGCTGAACATTGGTGGAACTGAACATTGGGTGAGGGGGACACATTTGGCATGGAACTGGAGCGTCTTTGGGGAATGAAAATGCTTATACAGTATTATTCCTTTATATATACTGTATATACTGTGCATTTCTGCTCCAAATATTCTTTTTTTATCTCAGCTTTTGATGGCAGGCATTGCACCAAAACTGGATAGTCCAAATGTGTCTGGGTTTCTCCCATAAACAGCATGGGAGAACTGACTGAAACTCTACGACCCCTGTGCCCTACATTTTGGCTCCATCGCCCTTTTTTTGATACTTACAAGGTGGGAATCATATTCCTATTGCAACCATGTGACTTCTGAGATACGTTGTACACCAGGGAATCTCTCTTTTTATCTCTCCGGGTAAATGAGGATAATTTCCCAAGAGAAAAGGGATCTCCTTGACACCTGTACTTCTGATACGGCAAGCTTTCGACTGAGTACCAGGAACATTAACTTTGATAGTGGCTGGTTGAGAACTAGAGTGTGGATGAAAGTCAAAAATGAATGAATCTCAACAGGGGCGAATCTGTTTGAAAGGGCGCCCATGGCGCCCAATGAAAATGCGCCCCTAGGGGCACGCAATGTCATGACGTCACATCGTGACGTCATGACATAGCGCCCCGCCCCTTCTAAGAGGCGCGTTCTGTTCGCTGCCGCGGGCCCTTTAAAGCCAGCGGCAGCGAACAGAACGCGGCTGGGGTGCCGTGTTCTGTTCACTGCCGTTGGCCTTAAAGGGCTGACGGCAGCGAACAGAACGCGGCTGGGGCGCCGCGTTCTGTTCGCTCCGCAGCGAACGCGCTCGTGGCGCCCATGGCTGCGGAGCGAACTGAACGCGCGCCCCGGCCGCATTCTGTTCGCTCGTGCCAGCTCTTGCCTTAAAGAGCCGGCACGAGAGGGGGCGCCGGGTGGCAGCGCATTCTCCTTGCTCCGGCTGGCTCTTTAAGGCCAGCCGGAGCGAGGAGAATGCTGCGCAGGGCCTGGGCGGGAGCGGGCGGGCCGTGGGTGCCATTTTGGGGGGGCGGGCACCATGCAAACGGCGCCCCCTGCAAGATGGCACCCATGGCTCATGCCACCCCGTGCCACACCCTAGAAACGCCCCTGAATCTCAAAGCAGAGCCTTGTTTAGCTTGCAAATTTATGTTGGCTGGTGAAAAACAAATAACAATAACACATGCAAATGCACATGAAGCCTAAATACACAGAGATTACAGAAAAATAAGCATAAGAAAGTTGACGAATGTTGTGGACGGTTGGATGAAACTGGGCAAAAGAGAAAAGGATGTGAATGAAATTTGAAATATAATTATACTGGAAAGTGGTTGAAAGAGCAAAGGCGATCAAAGTCAAGTGGATGAAAGTCAAGGTATGTCTGTAGATAGATAGAAATGAGTCCTCCCCCTTCTGCTGCATGAGCACAACAACTTCAGTTGACCTGAAGGCTGGGCCTGCCACATTCCTACTTGCTCCTTTGTATGGCCTGATCTTATTCTTGCTGCTGTTGCCCAGTTTGCTCACTGCTTTTCAACCTTGTTCTCTGTTTCTCATCTTATGGGCAACCAGAGTCCTCTAAGCCACTGGCTGGCTGGTTATCTTGGGTGAACTCCAGCCAGCATGTAAACATACAAAAGTCCCACTGGATTCCAAGGGCATAAGGAGCACAAGTTCCCTGTTGAAATAATGGGACTTTAAATCTGCAGTCCTGTCCTGAATTTCTTGAAAGAAAGGATGTTAATGGAACTTTCTTTGAGTAAACACAGTTATATGATTTAGCCCTGTAGTGTTAATCTTGGCAGGATTGCACCTCCTGTTTGGATTGCTGAGCTTAATTGGCTATAGAGCTGATTCTGACCAGGATGAAGCAGTACAATCCATTTTAATTAAGTGACTGGTCCTGCTGACGGACAAGCAAATCCCATCTAAATTCCCTCATCAAGCTATTCTTACCTCTAGGCAATACTTGCTTTGCCAAGGGACTCCACCCAAACGTAAAGGCGAGGAATGAGGCAGGATGCAAAATTGCATTTGATCATCATATTAGCTCTCTTTATCTTGTAATTGATGGCTGTTTATTTGCCAAATGGAAGCAAACAGCATTTTAATAGAAGCACCCTTGTAGTCTGTGAAACGGGTAAAAGTCCCACCTCTCCTCTTCTCATAAAGAACATGTGAGAAATTATCAGGCAACCGGCCAAGGACGAGTGTTTTGCTTTTCATAACATGTAACTAATCAGATAATGTCTTGATGGTCTTTTGGCAAACTTCCCAGGAACTGATGGGTCCTGAGTCATGTTTCTAGCCACAAGTTTCTAAAGCCCCTATGCAGATGATTGAGGGACCAATCCTATCCAACTTTCCAGCACTGATGCCGCTGGGCCAATGGGTTATGCGCTGAATTTGGTGGTGGTGGGGCAGTAACGGAGGCCCCCTCAAGGGTAGGAAACATTTCTTCCCTTACTTCCGGGCTGCATAGTGGCTGCACCGGTGCTGGAAAATTGGACTGGATCCTCAACATGGTAATAGTCAATGAGGAGTGGGATCATTGGCCCTCTGGCCCCACAGCCTAACTTGGATACACAGATTAGCTCTTTTGTACTGAGCTTGTGAACACTTTGTATCAGGGGTAGACTCCGTACTGAAGAGGCAATCAATATCTGGAGCTCAGGGGTCCAAAACTACTTCACCCCTCGCACACACGTTTATGACGCCCACATTAGGAAAAGAACAACTGTTCAAGTTATTGTGTGGGAATTTATTCACTCAGGGTTCTGTGATTTTTTTCAGTCAAAAAGCACCCAGATATTCAGAGAATGGAATTGTTAACATAGGGAAATCCAAGTCCAGTCCTGTCCTTGCCTGTGTCAATCATCTTGTGAAGATATTCAGGTCAGCTTCTGAGCACACATGTAGAATATTAGACATTTCTCTGTTAATTCTCTGTTGAATCAGTTGAAAAAATACTGTAATAATGAGTAGGTGGGTGGGAGAAAAGGAAAAGAGTCTGGCAATGGCGTGGAAAAAGAACTCAGGTGAAAAAAAATCCAGGTGAAATTGCATTCAGAAAGCCATAAAACCCACATAAGAACAGCAAAATCACATGGCAAAAGTCATGTTTGTTCTGGCTCTTAATTTTCTGCTCAGGTCTCAAGAAAGCTATGCAACTGTGGGCATTTCCAGCAGTATCTCTATAAACATCTCAACTCTGTGTGAAAGAAATAAGAAGCTATCTGACCGAAATTCACTGGCAGTGGGCGAAGTATGTAACCCTCTGAGGATGAGAAACCAGAGAAAGCTTATTTTTGCCGGGCTCTCTGATACGGATGCACCTGAAAGCTAATCAGGAAGTAGAACCTTTGCAGCTTAGCCTCCATGTTGTGAAGAGAATTCTAGGAATTCAGGAAGGACTCTGCTAAAAACTTTAACAGGCCCTATGTGTCTTGGAAGTCTTATATTTAGTGAAAATCCCCAGCAGATGAACAGGTTGTATTCCAGAAGTTCATTGTAAGTTCTTTGCTTGGAACCTAAAATGCATTTCAATTCTGTTAGGATCCCAGACTAGCCCGCAAAAACCCATTTTACCCATAATGCATCTGAAATGTAGCCCCCTCATTTCCCTCCGCTTCATTCTTCTCAGTCTCTCACTGTCCTTCTTTCCATCAGCCTCCTCCCTCCCCCTCTCCCTCCTTCTTCAGTTTCTATGGGCCCAATCCAATCCAACGTTCTAGCATTGATGCGGTCACAAAGGCCTCCTGAAGGTAAGGGAACGTTTTTAGTTCAGTGCTTTTAAATAAAATTTTGTCCTAATCTTGCTTTCTGTTAGGGATATACCATGGTTGTACAATTGCTGCAGTCCAAGAATGTGCTTTTACTTCAGGAGTGTTACTTCATTGTTACAATGACAGCACTTCCTGCCTGATGATGTCATTTCCTGCCACAACATCACTTCCAGGTTAATGGCATCCCTTCCGGTGGGTCCTGACACGAGTGCTTTTCTAAAAAGTCGCTCCCAGTCCAAAAAGTTTGAATACCACTGCTCTAGAGGGTCCATGAGTATGGTGCTCATTCAGACTCCACTTCTCATGCAAAGGCTGGGCTGGCAGATGCTTCCCAGCAACATACTGGCTAGCTGGGGAAGGTTCTCTGAAAACATACAAGGGACTACTGTACAATCCCCCTGCCTAGCGTTCTACAGAGAATTTAACATGGCATCCTCCAGCATAAGGCAATGTGCTGGATTTAAAGAAATGTAAGGGAAGGTGCCGTTTATGAAGCTGATTAGCTGAGGTCATGTAATGTAGCTGATGAGAGCTGGAGTTCTGTTTTGCAAGAGATGGCAATATTACACGAAAGGAAATCAAAGAGTATGAAGCATTGCATCAGACTGCTCTGTTGTTCAGGGGAAAGGTGGGGAATACATCTTGTCAATACATATTTTTCTTAGACAATATTACATTCCTCTTTAGATTAATATAAGAATTCTTTTCAACCAGGATTGTCCTGGGGATTGTGATAGTTATGGATCTGGGAGATACAGATTCAGATCCTTGCCCAACTAGAAACCCTTGAATGTTTTGGAGGAAGTCTGATGATCTGGACCTCAGCCAAATTTCTAAAAAAAACACAGCAGTAGGGATGGCATGATTTAGAGCAGGGGTGTCTCGTACCAGACATTTTGGTACGAGGGCCACATCATATATCTGACATGGTGTTGAGGGCTGGAAAATAAATGATGTGCTGAAGAGGTTGTGTGAGTGGGCGGGGGGGTATATATTGCATTCAGCCACTAGAGGTGCTGAATGCAATGCAGTGTAATGGAAGAATTCCATTCCATTCCGCACCTCTAGTAGCTGAACGCAGTATATACCCATGCTGGGAGACCCAGAAGTGTATCTTTTGAGCTATTTTTAGCCTCAAGAATCTGGGGAACTGCAGTTTGACCACAAAAATGTATGAAATGCGATTTTGGCACTTTTTTTTTCTTTTTAAGGGCAGTTACATGGTCACCCTGCTATCTGTGGGGATTCTAGAACAACCCCAGCAGATACCAAGATTGCACTGTATTTATCCCCCATCAGTGGGTTGCTGTGGGCTGCTATCAAGCCTCACCACATGCTGAGGGCTGGAGAAAATCCTCTGGAGGGCCGGATTTGGCCCTAGGACCAGGATTTGGAGACCCCTGATTTAGAGGGGAGGCATGGCGAGTGGGGGAGATATGCTTAGCCTTTCCCCTTTCTGTTTTTCTCCTTCCCCAATCACTTTCCTCCAATCAATGTTCTAAGATACACCTGCTGCAACTGAGGGAGTCCAGGTGAGACATTCCAGATTGGCAAAGAATAGGCTAACCACTTCTTGCCTTGCTAATCATTCTCAAATTGTACCCTTTCTCTTCTTCTATATTTGGCAGAGATCTGGGTCTCCATGAAGCATCTAGCTTTGGTATTCTCCAGTGTCTGGTTTATAAAATAATGCCACATATGTAGCCATCTTGGGTGCCCTTCAGGAAGAAAGGCAAGATATAAATTGAATGAATGAATACGGTTAAGGATGTTGTGAAGATCAACAAGCTACATGTTGTTAAAGCATTTTCTGCAGTGAAGACAATAACTGTAGCTTTGCCTCTCTTTCTCTTCAATCTTGCTGAGCTGTGTCACAGGCCATTACGCAGGAGCCCAGCACACGAATTTTCCCCTGTGGGTGCATGCTAATGTTTTTAAAAGCATACTGCACCCACTTTCTACATAGATTCACAATGAAAGAAAACTGCATATTTTAGTTTTGAAATGGTAGAGACTTCATCAATTGAAGCAAACTCAAAGATCCTGAGGGGTTGTTTTTGTGTGTGTGTGTGTGTCTTAGAATGCAGTTAGGCTGGCAAGGCTAGGCCAGCAAAGTTTGGCTGGCACAAGGACCACCATAAAGCGCATTTGGATCACTCTCTGAGCCAGGGAGGATGGTGCACATCTGTGTGCTGGCCTCCGAGAGTGGTCCAAACATACTTTAGTTTCCCTTGTGCCCGTCAAACTTTGCTGGCCTAATTGTGCCAGCCTAACTCCAGGTTAGGATTGTGCCCTTAAAAGCCTTGTGATGCCCTTAATTCTCAGGTTCCTTGGAGGTCTGTGCCTTGGAGGTCATTTTCTCGCCTCCAATCTTCCTTGGAGTGGCTGTTTTGTTATTAGTCATGATGGCCCTGTGCAATACCCAGGTTCAGCAGCTGTATGCCTCTGAATACCAGTTGCAGGGCGGCAATAGTGGGTGAGGAATAAGCTCCCATCTCCTGCTTTTGGGCTTTCCAGTAGAATCTGGTTGACTACTATACTGAATGAAACAGGATGCTGGTCTAGATGGGCCTTTGATCTGATCTGGCAGGGCTCAAAACGTGCTCACTGAATGGATGGATGTGCCGAGGTGAGCAATTTTTACAAAGATGCTGAACTGAAGCAAATTAAAGAGGGTCAACAAACGTAAATTTTTACAAAATGACACACTTTATTTATCTACAAGGCAGTACAGTGTATTATAAAAAGTTAAGTGCAGATAAAGCTGCACCTAATTCTATTTCTTAAGGCAGCAAAGTCAGAATCCGTTATAAGAAAAGGAAACAACCTCCTCTTAATATTAGGAAAGGTTTTGATACGGCAGTCCAAAAGACCATACTTAAAAAAAATGTATTTTTGTGTATAGAATCCAAGTGAGGAAATAGTGAGACCAAACAGGAGACAATGAAACAGAAGAGCAAGGAAGACTGTGTTCTCCCAAATGTTTGAAATCTATGCTGTTTGTAAAACATACAGATAGGCATATAAAATCTCCCAATAACAGTGTTTCAAAGTATTGCTTGTTAAAAAAAAGGAGTGGGGAAGAGAGGAAGACAAACGCAATCATGTTTCAAAAGTCAGGAATGCTAGTGCACAGTCCAGTTAGCTAGACCCCAGGCTCCTCTCTCTTTAAAACCTCGGTGGCCCTTCTCACACTAGTAGCCCATCTACATGCTGTAAGTCTATAGCAGCGCAAAAAAAAAAAAATCCCCCCACAGTATTCATTTGGCATTTACAAAATTAAATTACTGAATAAAAAATATAATTTGTTCTCATAAACTATGTTCCATACAGTAATAATTTTTTAAAGCAAGCTAATTTTTGTAAAAAAAACATAACACACGCGCACGCACACACACAAACAATAAAAGAGTCTCAAGCTCTATTGAGTAGGACAGAACTTCAACTGGTATGATGTATGAGCATTCACAAGCTTGATAACACCTCCATCTCCATCTTTAGGTTAGCATTTGCAGTAATGCTTTTCTTCCAGTATTTCATACCGAGACATTTGTTCAATGATTGATAATAAAATTACTGATTGAGTGCCATCTCCTTTAAACAAAACAAAAACCCCCCAGAAAAACAAACAAGCAAACAAACAAACAAAAATAACCCCTTGAAAAAAACATCCGTACTGGCATGGAAACAAACATGGCCACTCTTCACTAAATTAATACTGGTGCAATTGATCTCCCAAATTTTTTTTTAAATTTTTTAAAAAATCACTTTTAAAAAAATCTGTATTTATAATATTAATAATTAATTGCATAAAATTCAGTACCTAATAACTTAGGTAAGCATTTTTCAATAAACAGAATTATTCTTTTTTTAAGTTGGGTGAAATCCAACATGAATATATATATATATATGCTTTTGTGACTATATGCACTTGGTGCTGCTCCCAAAAGTTGTACCACAACAACAAACAAGGCTTTTTTCTCCCATTCAAAAGGCTTCCCTCCTGTGTAGAGGGACAGTCAATCCCAAATCAACCAGAAGTGTTTTGAAAAGAAAACGTAATGCTTATGGGAAGAAAAAAAACCCCTTTACATGACTAGAGTCCGAGTGGAGAATGCATTCATATATTTGCGTGCCGGATCTGAGAAGGTCAGTTGATCCTCTGTTTTTCCGCAGGATGCTGAATCCCATGTGTTGCTGAAATGCTAAAACAAAATAAAAACAGAAATTACAGTTTTAAAGGGTAATTCATTCATTCCTGTGCACCTACAGTAGATGCTTGCACGTGTACTAGCCCTACTCTACCCAGGGTCACCGATGCATAGACTACATTTGCAGAGAGTGAAGCAAGACAACCCTGCTAATGTAAGAGCCCATTTCTGGTCAGTAGGTTCTCCTATTCAGACTAGGGCCAGCAGGGAAAGGAAAGGCATAGCATATTAATATAGCACATAGCCCCAGGTATATTTTCCATAACGAAGGCAAGGGGAAAAAAAAACATGGGCTTTTGACTGACAGAAACGTTCTTAATGATAATTTAAGGCAATGTTGTTTTTATGGTATTCATAAAGGTTGGAAGACGCTCTATTCAACATTGTGCTGCACAGAGATAAATATATCTGTACCCAGGGCTGTGTCATTGGTTTGCATTTTGCCTGCAAAAATATCTTTTTGCACCTCAGGTCATCAGAAGGGTAAAAATTCCAGCTATGGAATTTGTTGATATACAGTTAAATATTTTTATCTCCCCTTTAAAAATAAAAGTACTGTCTTGTTATCACCAACTCACAATTTAAACTATTCAACTCATCAACAGAGGTAGTCATGCAGTGTTTCAGTGTGTTCCAAAACTGGAAGTACAATTATGTCTCATCACAATCCTCAGGGGGCTGGTTTACTGGGGGGCGGGGCAGGGGAGAGGTGAGGGTTTGGGGGGATGACACCTACCTAGTTTGTGGGAGAGGAAGAGGTGGGGAGAGGTTTGCACTCAATGCCTTACCGCTGAAAGGAGCTTAACACATAACAGAATGGATGGAAGGGTGGTTTTTTTTTTTAGCATGAAGCTAAATGCCCCCACTATGTTTCCAAGGAAGAGTCAATAGCTACTCTCTCAACAATACCATTCTTCAACAAAAGTCAGTTGTGACAAGCCATTCAGAGAGGTATTTGTGGCACTTCTGGAGCCCACCTCTCCTAGCTGGACCATGTTTCACCATACACACTAATGAAATTCAGACTAAAAGACAGTTGGGGGAAAGGAGTTGTCTTCTTTGCTTATAATGTTCTGTAAAGGGCTGTTAGTATTGTTGGTGCTATATAAGCAATATAGAACCAGTACTGGAAGAGATTTAGACACATTAATGGAGGACAAGTCTATCACTGGCTCTTCTTCAAATAGCTATGCACAGCCGCCAAGTTCAGAGGCAGCATGCCTCTGAATGTGCCTTGGAGGTGAAGGTGATGAGAGAGGAATGTGTGTTCCATCTCTTGCTCGTGGACATCCCAGAGGCAGCTGAGAGGCCACTCTCGAAACAGCAGGCTGGACCAGGCAGCCCTCACCCTGATTCAGCAGTGCTCTCCTTATGCATAGTAACATCCAACCGAAGAAGGGCAAGACTCTTCTGTTTGAGCAGCCATTTTGTGGCCAGGGCTAACCCAAATAAGTAGTTAATTTTTAAGTTATTACCTTGCAGCAGTGCCTGCCTCAAATATAGATCCATAAAACATGGCATTGCTTGAGTTCTACCTACAGCCAAGCTCCTTTGCCTATTCAGATACACACAAGTGCACAATCAAATTCCCAGCCAAAAAGAATTCCTCAAAGAGGAGAACAAAAAATTCACAGAGAACAAGTCTCCTTGACACATAGTCATATTTTCTTGAAAGATATGCAGAAAACACTGGCTGTTTTCTGCTTGGCCTTTAAGGGCAATCCCAGAAGTCCTTTTATGGCGCCATCAACCTACAGCCTTCCCAAAGGCATGTAAAATATCCCAAACTGCAGGACTACACAACAGGTGGAACGTGTAGCTCCATGAGAGGTACACTGTGCTCTATTTCATTAGCTTTTCTACTCTTTGGGGGGCCCTCTGCCTCTTCAAACCACAGCCAAGGGCAGGTGTGACATACTTTTCACTTCATAGGCATACCACACAAGTGCTGCCATTTCCTCTTCATTACTTCAATGAACAGCTCCCACCCTCTGGGAGTTTCTCATGTTCTGGGCAAGTCAGTGTGTCTGGTGACTCAGGGGAGTGAGAATAGTGCTACCAAGGTGACTGAGGTATTTTTTGTCAGAACATAAGCTGAATTCTCATTCTGTGGGTGGCTAGGTGCTGAGGTGGTATGAGAGGGGTGGGGAGCACCAGTGGATCTCTCTTAAGCAGGAGCATGGACCATCGCCAGGCAGTATGGCCACACTCACCCGTAAACTACTTAAAATGACTGTGGGGAAGAGAGTTCCTCAGTAAGTGCATGAAGACTTAGTACCACATCAAGAAGGCAGAGCCATAAAACTAGTCTCTGGGGAAGCTTATCCAGCATGGTGGGGTCATTTTCTACCAAAATTATTCTTTCTATGTGCAGCTGATAAAAGTAGGTTCTCATTACCAGAGAAGGGGAAGAAATAATGGGACAGGAAGACTTCTTGGCCAATGTTTTTAAAATCAGCCTGCACATTCCCATACACCTCCATTAGCACACACACACATTTCATGCTGTTTAAATGCTGTTTGTTTTTTTTAAACAAAACCTTTCTTTTAAGAAGTTTTATATAAAACTGAGATCTTTATTGTTCATTCAAACCAATCTCAAGATGGAAGTCTCCAATGAAATGGTCAGCCAGATTCTGCCACATTGTAATAATGAGACTGAGGCCCCAATCTTATCCCCTACCACCAGTGGCGACACAGCCATGCCAAAAAGGCACGTGCTTCATTCAATGGTGGCGGTGGCGGTAATGAATCAGCCAGCCTGCGAGAGGTAAGTAAACACATTTTGTACTTACTTCCTGGTAGGCTGCCCGATCGCCAATGGTCTCATCAATCACAGGCCACCTATTTTGGTGGTGTATGTTCAAAGAAAGAAGCAGGGAAGTTTGAAAAAGGGGGGATAGGATCCAGGGCGCTTCAGGATCCATCCCCTCCTCCCCACCCCTCATTCCTCTCACTCTTCCACTGCCAACTCTCCTGACCTGGCAGATGGCAGGGAGGGAGTGCACTGATTGCCCCTTGTGTTGGCTACCCGCACTGCTGAGCATGTGTTCCCCTAGCAGTCTGTAGCGATGGGTAGAAGTGTTTGAAAATGTTATTTATTTAGAAGTAAGTCCATTGTGTTCAGTAAGACAGGGCCCAATCCTAAGGGCTCCAGCATCAGTGGTATGCTGCTGCTGCCTGTGGTACAATGCCACATGGCACTTTTGTGACAGCCAGAGCTGGCATTAGCAGCATACCGCTGGCGCTAATGCAGCATCGGGAGGTTGAAACTGAGGCAAGGGAGTGGTGTGTGTGTTGCAGTTGGCCATCGCTACAAATTTTTGGGGTGGGAAGCGAGGAGGCAGAATTGGTCAGAAGGAAGGTGCCCTGAGAAGTAGATTGGTCCTGGGACAGGGTGCAGACAGCGGCAGACTCTGCCACCATATCCAATGCTCAAATGCAAGTGCAGATCCAAGTAGACCCACTGGGGCCGCTGTAGGTTGACGTGAGGTAAGGGAACATTTGTTCCCTTATCCCAAAGAGACCTGCAACAGTTTCCCTGGCCCCGCAGGATATAGTGATAGCCATTTCAGTGCTGCTGTAGCCCTGTGTACTAGGGAAGCTTAGGATTGGGGCACGAGGCTGCAATCTCACCAGAAACACACATCTCCAGTGATAGGATTGGGCTGAAAATGGTAGAGGCATGCAACAGTGTTTGAATGAAAGGTCACTGAGTAGGGTTGGGGGATCTTGAGAATTACGTAATTTCACAGTTTTGATGGGAAAAGACGGAAGACTGAAGAATAGGATGCAAAAAGTGAATGGTGTGCATGCACAGGAAGAGAAGAATGAAAACTACCAACTCTGTTAGGTATGTGGAGCTCAGACAAATGGATCTCAGCTATATATGTTGATACAAACAGTGATCTGATTTTGCTGGAGTTGATTAGGCTCTGCAGCCTTGAGTGACAGAATTTGTCTCCTACTACAAGTTATTTAAAACCACTTAATTTTTTGTGTGTCGTGTTCATTATGATGTCGGAAAAGTAGAACTTGTTCAAATGCTAGGATAATAGCAGATCCAAAGGGAAACTGATATATACAGAACCGTCTGGCTCCTGTTTTTCCTCGTGATAAGGAACCACACAAACAGAGGCCTGGTTTCACTATCAGAGATACGCAGAATTGGGAGGGATCAGAATTCACTGTAAGCATACAGTGACCTGATAATAACCAGAGACAGTCACACCCATTTCTCACTACAAAGCTCTGGGATTCTCACCATATGTAAACAAAGCTGGTTGATTTATGAGAACAATGCAGAACTAGCTGCTTCTGAAACTATCTTAGCCTGGCTTGGACAATATTCTTCCTATATTCCCCCTATGTCAAATGAGAGAGAGATTGTGACTTCTCATCCTGCCTACTGGAACCATATGTCCCACCTTCAAAAAGCCCAAATGTCTGCATGTCAGCTAGTGCTTGAATGGGATTATGCATGAAAATGGGCAATTTTTACAACAAAGAAAGGTGCAAAGAAGTGTGCCCCAAGGATCAGTCTTGGAACCAGTGCTTTTCTATTTATTAAGCCTGAGTTGCAGATAAGTAAGTAGTGAGGTGGCCAAATTTAAGGATGACAACATTTTTCTGGGTGCCGAAATCCAGAAGGGATTATGAAGAGGTTCAGAAAGATCTCTCTAAACTGGGGGACTGGGTGGCAAAGTGGCACATCAATTTAAGTAAGTTTAAAGCAATGCAGCCTTTTCTAGTGTGCAACACTTTACACTTATTTAAATTGATGCGCATCTGTCACTTTGCCACCCAGTCCTCCAGTTTAGAGATTTCACATATACACTGGTAGGTTCTGAGCTGTCTGTGATAGATCAGGACAGGGGGTGGTGGTGGATTGCTTGATGCAAGTGTTGTCCCAGTGTGTAGCGGCTGGGGAAAAGGCCAATTCCATGTTCGAGATTATTTAAAAAATCAATTTGAGAATAAAACTGCCACTATTATTATGCCATTGTACAAATCAATGGTAAGGTCACATCTGGAGTATTGTGTCCAGTTCTGGTTGCCATATTTCAAAAAAGGATACAGTGGAAACAGAAAAGGTGCAATCAAAATGATTAATGGGCTGGGGCACCTCCCTTACCAGGAAGGGCTTTTGGGGCTCTTCAGTTTAGAAAGGAGGCTGAGGAGGGACATAATTGAGGGCGCAATCCTAACCAACTTTCCAGCACCCGGAGAAGGGTGATGCAACTCTGAGGTAAGTGCAACATTCTCTTACCTTGAGAAAGCTGCTGTGACTACTATTCCACTGCAGGATGCAGCACATGCCCCACTGGCACCAATACATCAGTGCTAGAAAGTTGGTTAGGACACATAAAATTATGCATGGGATCAATGGAGTGGATAGAGAAAACTCCTTTTTCCTCTCACACAACATCAAACCAGGGGAAATCCACTAAACTTTGAGTGGAGGAAGAGTTAGAACAAACAAAAGGCAATGTTTCTTTACCCAGGGAGTAGTTAATATGTGGAACTCCTTGCCACAGAATATTGTGATGGCACCTGGCCTGGATGTTTTTAAAAGAAGACTGGATAGATTTATGGAGGGAAGGTCCATCACAGGTTACAAGCCATGATCACTATATACAACCTACAGATTTTAAAGGTAGAATGCCTTTCTGAATGCCAGATGCAAGAGAGTGGCATCTGAATGCCAGATGCAAGAGAGTGGGAACAGGAAACAGATATCTTGTTGCTTTATGTGATCCCAAAGGCATCTGGTGAGCCACTGTGAGTTATGGGAAGCTGAACTAGCTGACTAGATCCAAGAAGGTTCTTCTTATGTCCTTGTGCTCTGCCAGGTTTAGAGGTTGGTTATGTGGACACTTATATGAGTCCTTGGAACTCAAAAAGCTAAGCTTTGATTCTTGGAAGATACACAAAAGTACAAACAGAACAAGCATTTCTGAATCAGGATGCATAACAAGCCAAGATTTAAAAGAAGAGTCCAAAATCAGGCTTATCCTGTTATGCCAACATATCAGATTGATGTTCAGCAGAAAGCAAGCTTTGGCTCCTGTACAGAAAAGGAAGCCCAACATGCACATGGGAAGAAAGGCCAAATTTGAAACTACCTGTAGCCCCCATAAGAGCTTGCTGCACAAAGATGAAGGAGCCACCCAGCAAACGTTGGCCACAATTATAATTCCACTGCTTTCAATGGAACATTATGATGACTCTTTTGCCAGAATGAGTCCCAGGGCTCTCAGCACAGTGTTAAGAATTCTTAATCCGAAACTAGCAAAAATGAATGACTAGTGGCATGTTTTGGATTGGGTTCCTGGTTGACCATTTTTGGAGGAAGGGCAGTATATGAGAGCGCAATCCTAACCTTGAGATAAGCCGGCACAGTTAGGTCAGCAAAGTTTGGCCAGCACAAGGGACACTAAAGTGCATTTGGACCACTTTGAGTGCTGGCCTCTCTGACTCCGGGAGTGGTCCAAACATACTTTACAGTGTCCCTTGTGCCGGCTAAACTTTGCTGGCCTAACTCCAGGTCCTAAATTGGGGAGGGGCTGGAAATCCACAGCAAATATTTTGAAAGAAATAGTCTTGTTCCTTCACACTGAACTTCCTACAAACTATTCTTAACATTAACATTATGGCTAAGAAAGGCAACTTCTATCAGTTTGCATTATGTCCATATATAATTTATCAAGCCATGGGATATTTTTGAGCTGTGTCACTCTTCGTTCATTTTGTTACATCAGTAATCCTACCAGCATATCCTTCTTCTGGCAAACACAATTATCTCACTTATCCTGTAACGTGCCTCCTGTTGCTCCAGGCAGGAGTGAATAGTAAACAAAGTGTCAGAGCTTTAACTGGGATATCCAGTCAAAGCACTTTAAATAAAAAGTGAACCCTCTAGGGAAAATGGAGCAGAAAAGCAAGGCTGTGCAAGGGTGCTTTTCTTCACTCACAAACCGGTTTGCACATTAGATTTTCTTGTGTGTAATGCTCAGGGAAACACAGTGTGTGAATATGTATATGTGACACACTGTGAGCGTTTGAATCCCAACTCTGGGATACATGCAGGTTCTGGATTATGCCAGGTACAGTATATGAATTATAAATTCACAAATGATGGTTTCAAATATAAAAATCTCTTCCAAAAATCAAAAACTGTATACAATTGGATTTTATGCAATTGTTATAGCATGCAGCTGTGGCAACAGGGGTTGTGCTGCATGTTATGGAGAGGACAACTGGAAAACTAGGAGATAAATAAAAATATAGGCTGCCCAATTGCCTACAGGTCTCCTCAGACCATTTTACTGGCATGTCTGAAGAGAGAAAGGAGGCAGGGTGGGCCAAAAATGGGAAGTAAGATCTGGCATATATTACTGCCACTGAAATCCTCCCCCTCCAGACCTTTCCCTGCCCCATTCTTCCCCAGATCTGCCTTGGAACACTCCCAAGCCTCTCCATCCCCACCGTCAACTTGCAGAACCCACTGGCACATGCAGAACCTCCTGAAACTGCTGCCATGTGAACCATGCCTCTCACTTTCAGCAGTCCGCCTTTCACACCGCCAGAAAGTGCCCTGCACCACCAGAGCATTAGTTCTGGTGGGGCAAAAATAGAATTGGGCCCTTAGGTCCATTCCCCCACTTCCAAATGCCTGACTGGGATTACTGACAACTCTGACCAACTCTTTGAAAGAACTGAAGGGGGCTTCCATGCATGCAGGCATAGTTGTTGCACAGTCTTTTACTGACTCTGCACACTCATGGATCCGGGTTATGATTTATACATCTCCAACCCAAAGACTTCTTGCCTCCTGAGCATCAGGAATAGGTGCAAGCTTGTTCCGCCAGCCACTTGTCTGGCCTTTGTTAACGAATGAAAGATGAATGCAAATTTCAAGTTAAGATAATAACCCAATTCTACCTCATTTACTTAGGGGATAATAGATCCTAATGCGTTTATTTACCCAAGTATTAAGTAACAAAATAGACAATATATTTTGTTGGCTCAGTTCTAACAAAGTAGAAGGATTAAAAAATAATTCTTATGTACTTGGCCAGAGGGGAATTACCAGCAGATGAGCAACCCTTGCCCAATTTATCTCTGCAGCTGCCTACGCTGCTGGCAAGCCTCTGCTCTTTATGCCTACCAGGTTTCACATTCACCCTTAACGGTGAAACAGTCCGTGTGCTTCTGTGTGCTGCAGGTAACTGCAGGCAAGGAGTTCATGAAACTGGGTGCTCAAAAAAAATGACATAAAGCATTTTAACTATGAGACTAAGAGTGCAATCCTAACCTGGAGTTATGCCGGCAATTAGACCAGCAAAGTTTGGCTGGCACGAAGGCCACCATAAAGCGTGTTCAGGTCACTCTTGGGGTCAAGGGAGATGGTGCATATCTGCTGCTGGCCTCTAACTCCAAAAGTGGTCCAAACATACTTTACAGTGGCCCTGGTGCCGGCCAAACTAGGCTGGCCTAACTGTGCAGGGCTAATTCCAGGTTGGGATTGTGCCCTGACCTTGCTTGCTGTGTTGGAAGGTGAAGACTTCTGTTCCCAACTGGCTTTCTATACAATTTAAGAGCCCTCTTGGAACTGGTTTGTGGGGCTGGGCTAAAATTCATGCTTATAATAAAAGCCAAACAAGCCAATGGACTAATCAAAAGAAATAGATATGCCGACATGTATGCTTCATCCTTATAAAATGATGTCAGTAATGGTGGGGCAGGGGTGGGAAAAGAATGTCAACTTCTCAGTCTTCCTTTCTGTTTATATTTTGACAAGATGCTCTTTCAGGTTGCAGTAGAAAAGAATGCGACCTTTGAACTACTGTTCCAAAATGTCAGCAGGTCAGCTCTTCTGTTTTTCTCACAACCTCTTGTTTGAATTTTCCAGTTAGCCAATAGTGCTGAATCCAAAAGTGAAGTCGCTTTTTATGCAGTCCACAGGTAAACATAAGGACAACATTTGGGCCCAATCCTATTCAACATTCCCAAGCTGCTATAGCTGTGCCAATGGGGCATGTGCTGCATCCTGCAATGGGAGTGCAGTCATGGGGGCTTCTCAAGGTAAGGGAATGTTTGTTCCCTTTCATCAGCGCCACATTGTGGCTTCATCAGTGCTTGAAGGTTGGATAAGATTTGTTCCTCAAAGCACAATAAAATGAAGCTTACACATTTTATGTCTTATATTCCATTTTATGTCTTACCTGGAATAGACTTCCTTCCTATATTTGAAATCATGTTTCCTCATGGTATACATATATGACTTTTTTAAAAATAAAATTTTTGAGCATTAATTTTACCTGAAGTGGGCTACCTGATGACCTATTTCTATGTAATGCAAATAGTTTATGAGCATTGTCTTCTTCTTCCAAGACAGGCATCTTTAATCCAGAACTGGTAAGTAGATTCTAAAGACACAATGAAAACAGCAGCAATTAAAATGGAAAATGTAATCAATTTATGAATTTGTTAAATGAATAATATACATTAGTAAATAACATGTCACGTTTTCAAATGACACTGACTTACACCCTGATCCTAATGCAATTATCTGAGGGTTGTTTTTTTTGTGTGTGTGTGTACCTCTTTCATGTAAATTTGTTTGGAATTAGTAGCAAGCAGGGAGGACCACACAGAGCTAAAATCAGATGTGCATGTGTGTGAATTTTTACACTAGTGAAAAAAAAATGGCTTCCTCTTTGGTTACTTTTGGGGGGAAGAGGGGGAAAGAAGCACCAACATGCAAAAATGGCCACTACACAGTTTGATCCCTATCCAACACTACCCAGACCCATCCTTCTTGCCTTTATTCTGAATTGGCTTTGTGATGTCACCACACAGCCAACTTTGATTGGTTACATGAAGGGGGGAAAAATGACCCCACAGCAGTAGTGAAGAGGGGTGTAAATACCGCAAAACATGCAGTTAAAAAGTAAATGGGGTTGTGTGGAAAAACCATTTCAGATGCCCTGAAATAAAACCCACATTTCACACTACAGTGGTTCGGTGGAGACTGACCAATTTCGGTGCACATTTGTTGGGGATAGAGGCCCTTTGAACTGAATTAATGGAATTAATTCTGGCTAAAAATGCAAAGGCGGTGGCTGCCAGAATCTCGAGAGAGAACCCCATTATATTAAATGAAATTTAAAGCGTATTTCCTGTGTAATACTTAAGCATAGGCAGCATGTTGAATTGACAGGAATCATGCTGCCATGTATACTGAACTGGGTCTCTTTTTGTTCTTTGGCTGACAATATTGACAGGCAGCCTGATTCACACAATCCAGTAACACTGAAAATACATAGTCCCAGAAACTTTACTGGAATAATGCAAAGTAAATAGCAGTAAATTGGCTTAAGTACTTCACTAAAATGACTGGCTGATTAGGCTGCACTGTGCTCTAATCCCTTTTATATTAAAAAGTAGATTAGGCCATTTACAAAGGCTACTGGTCAAGGTAAGCCATTCATTGCCAAATAATTGCACTGACTTTGGCAAATACTGCAGTGATCCCATTATGAGCATAATTTTCAGTCCTTTGTAAAAAATAACAAACACGAGTTCAGTCTTTTATATATCTGTTGCAAACATGCAGCATGCCACTTTTATGCCTAAAATATAAAGGTAATTTAACAGACTTCAGGAAAAACACATTTTGCACTATCCAGCCAAAGCTGAGCATTTAGCACATCACTGATTTCAGTGGAAGAGTTGAGGAACATCCTTAGTTCTTTCAGGTTGAAAACAATGAGATTTTAATGTGCCTTACTTTGACTGGAGTGTCCCTTTTGTCTTTCTTGCCGTTTAGAAAAGCAGTGAGCAAGGTGTGAGCAGAAAGGGAATTCATCCAGCCTATCAAGGATACTTTTTATACCGAAAAAACATTCAAACACAATTGCAGAAAGAGGCACCCGAAGAACAAAAGACAGACCTGTGGTGTTCTCAGAATGCCCTAAACACATTTACAGCTGCATCCTAAGAGAACACTGGGGCAACATGGCTGTCCCCACACTGGCCCGGAGGCCTGCACAGGCTCAGCAGCACCTGATTGGCAGGCACAGGTATGTTTGCACCAGGCGCTGCGGGGGGTTGGGAAAGGGTGACATGAGGGCAGTTTGGAGGCAGGGTGGGGGCATTTTTGGGCTGGGGGAGGAGAGGGTATGGAGGGAGAGGTGGGGTCAACTGAGGCCTCCTCCACCGTATTTATTTATTTGAAGAATTTATACCCCGCCTTTCCCATGCCAAAGCAAATGCCCAAGGCGGCTTACATGAACAGGCTAGTCTAAACCACCATTTTCCAATGGTTTTTTTTTTTTTTTTTTTACAAATCTACAGTATTCTTATGATCTGCCAATCCTCAGGCCCAGCTGTTGCCTTCCCAGTGTGGTTCTTTCCTTTGGCTGTGTGCCATCAAGCCTCAGCAGGCAATCACAAGTCAAGCCTGGACAGGTCCTCAAGGTGGTATTCTGTTCTTTTGCCAGCTGGCCTCCTCACACACTCCACCGCAACTCTCACTTGTGGTGAGCTAATCGGCTCCGCAGCGACTCTGTTCTGCCACCACAGGTACTGCAGCTCGTCACAGCCTGGCATTTGTCTCCCATCCAAAGGCAAACCACAGATTTTCCTGCTTAGCTTCAGGCAGTACCAGCAGCTCAGCCATCAGTCCACACCTCCTGCGTATCCTAACCCCTGCTCCCAGCCCGGGCAGTACAATATGGGCTTCCTGGATTTGCGCCAGCTACAGATCCGAGAATCCCAAAAGGGTGTGGCTGGGGTTTTATCCAGGATAAGGAGAATTATATGAAGAAATGAGACCTCCAGCCACCTCCTAAGCTGCTTTGGGAGCAGCGCAGGCCATCAGGCCTCTCTGTGCCAGAACAGTTTAGGATTGGGGTGCCCTTTAATCAAGGGAAGTACAGCCCATTTTGGTGAGCTGCGGAACAAGTTTTTCCAGGCAGCTTTTATTAGGATATATACATAAATGTTCCCATGATTTTAAAAAAAAATTATTAACTATGCTCCAAAAGTTTTCATTTCTTTCCTGCTGAATGCCTCATCTGTAGGCAAGTCAGCAAGGGACAACAAGCATGGTATTGTGGCCAGTAGAAAGGTCTTCATCAGCTATGTTTTCCTATCTCAGCTTAAAAACATGCAAGGTTACAAAAGATGATGACACTAATACATACCGGCACATCTTCCACAGCAGACGCATATGTGAAAAGCTGTGTGTTCAGACCATCTCCTTCCCAGGCGTTTGAGCAAAAGAAGTGTCCTGCTTTACTTGTTGGAGACTCGACCTTCACATAAAGAGAAGTATTTTAAATGGCAACAACTAATGCCAGAAATTAGCTTACAAGTTCCTTGAGTTATCAACCTACATATACCACAACACCAAGCTGCTATATTGGCTGGCTCATTTGCTAAAATGATTTGTACTAACGTTTTCTTTTAGAAGTTTAGGTAGAAGATATATTTTTATACATTCAGCATGGGCTAAGGATGTTTCTCTTTTATTTGGAATTCCACCCACTCACGGTTTTTTGCTATTAGTTGTGTTTCATCATCATTAAGTGGACACCATGTTTTTATATTTTATTGCTTTCCTCTTTTGCACTGTTCTAATTATTATTGTTTTTGGTTTTGTAATCTTTCCTAATTCAGGGCGCAATCCTAATCTGTGTGGGAACATGGAACAGGCAGGCCGGTTGTATCCTCTCCCCCATTTTGCAACCCAACATCCCCTGGCTCATTTTGGACTTGCACCAGCAAAATGGCTGATGCCGGTCTGCGGAGACCCGAAGACCCACAGTAATATATTTACTGACCTACTCCTGGCTGTCTGATTCCACCTCCCACTATCTCATCTGCCCCCCTGCTACAGTGCACAATCTGTTTGTAGGGTTGCATTATGTAACATGGTGGGGGACAAGATTCAGCTTTTATCTTGTTCCTGAGAAATCCTACCAATCAGGCCTTTTGTCCATGAGCCATTCAAAGACAGCATCCTAAGAAAACCTTTCAATATCGGCACAACTTCCATCTTTCATCAACTGCACAACTTTCAACTGATAACATTCCAATAAAGGCCAATACCATTTAATTTCAATAGATCGCAAGGGAAAAAAATCAGGCACTAATAGCTCATAGTTAACTGTAGAAGCAATGGTGTCCTCTGAGACTGACAGAAAGGAATATTGCAGACCTGTGGTCTACCAACTGCGGCTGATTAAAAGCTGAGTTTCAGCTGCCCGTGGGAGGAGTGTGCTGAACGCAGCTGCGTCTCTGGTGAGAGCAGGGAAGCCGTTTATCAGCCAGCAGACGACAGACGGGTGGCTAAAGAAAGAAGGCTAAATCCAGAAAGAAAGATCTGTTTGAATGTGGTTCTTGAAAGATAGAACATTCTGTAAATTGTAAAAACCTTCGGGTTTGTGAAAAAGTCTGCCTATGTAAACCGCCTTGAGTTGTAATCATTAGAGAAATCTAGTGACTTTAAGAAAGGCGGTATATAAATACATGTATTATTATTATTATTATTATTACCCCACTAGGATTCTGTTTCTGAAAATGTCTCCCTAGATGTAAAGGTATTTATTCTTATTTGCTTCCTACAACCTAAGGTTTAGTAACACTTTGGACTATTTGATTTGTTGCCTGACCATCTCAACAAATGGAATTGATACTCATGAATATGTTTTTTTGAAACCAATTTGTCAATACTGATTTCTTGTGGTGGTAAATGAATAAATTTAAAGACGTTTCTTGGCAAACTGAATATGGCCTTAAGGAAATATGGTTTGCTTGCCTCTTGTTTGATTTTCTTTAGCAAAGGAGATCCACTTTCACGTAGGCCAGATACAACACCTGATTCGTCAGACTCTTGTTTGATGACATCCTGCAGATCATCTACAAGGTGAGTTGGAGTCTGAGGCTAAAGGGAGAAACAAGTAGGTCATTAAGCCACAGGCAATTCCCTTACAGTATCCTCATATCCTCCCATTAACAATCACTGGCATCTCTTTTTTCTTTCTTACCAGAACCTTTAGGGGTCCATATTTGAACTCCTGAGCTGCTAGTGCATTTTTAAATGGAGTGGGGGTTCTTGGAGAGCTCTCCAGTATTGATCTTTTGATAGCTGGAGTTCTGAAGCTGAATCTATAAACAAAAGGGGGAGAGATAAATTAGAGACAATGAATTTTATCCTGAAAAGCCCTCAGTTGAGTAGAAACTATTCCTCAACCTGGGTTGACCCTGTATCTGTGGGGAATCTGTTCTACAAACTCCGCCCCCCCCCCGCAGGTACTGAAACCGCAGATTTGGAAGATACTATTTAAATGCTCTCCCCCTCCCCCCATGCTCCCCCTGCACGCTCATTCCACTTGTTTTTATGTAATCGCGCTTGCTAAAAGGAGGAGCGAGCCTGCATGCTACAGACAGGAGAACAGCTGAACTTTAACAGGAAGAGCATCCTGTAACATTGTTAGGCTCCCTCTAGCATGCAAGCTGATTGCCTGTGTGTTGCTCTTCAGTTTGGCAAGAGTTTAGCTTGGTTTAAGGAAGAAACACCAGTGCTTATTTACATTAAAGACAAAGGTAATGAAATGGGCGCATGGGGGGAAGCATGGGGAGGACTCCGCGGATAACTGAATATGTGGATACTGGAACTGTGGATTTGGGGGCTCGCCTGCACAGAACGGGGGTTGGTCATTAAGCATACATGTCTGCTAGCAAATCTTATCAGAGCCCCCCCTCCCGCCAGCTCCTTCTCTCGCTTGCTGGGCGTGGCTTGTTTCTGTGGTGCCACTCTACCCTTCTTCTCCTGGCGATCCTCTAGAAATTTAGACTCGCTGCTTCCTAAGCCCGGCCCTAAGCAGGAACCTCATGAAGGCAAAAGTGAAAAGTTCTCCTCAGTGAGGATGTTAGGAGGCAGTGAGTGCAGGGCAGCACCTCAAGGATGAACCCTGCCCAGTAGGTGAGGGAGGGGGCTGTCAGGCAGGCAGAACTGATTTGTTAACTGGCAAACTTGACAGACTGGCATCTCTGCCTGCCCAGCATCTCAGGAGCACGCCAGTTGATAAACTGCCAGTTAAGCAAGCAAGCAAGTGGAAAAGTAAAATACTTTAAGCCACATTGGATACCTGATGGGCAGAAGGAAGGATATAAACGAACACACCTCAGTTCCACATCTGTGCTATGGGGATAAGAAGACTGACCTTTCAGGGATTACAAGGAGTACAGATTAACACGATAATGTATGTAGGTCTCCTTGAGCACTCAGAAAAGGAACTATATAATTATTATATAAACATATAAGTATTATTACTGTTTTTAAGATATCCTTGAAAAAAACAAAACCCTAGCTTGGAAGAGTGCCATTCCATAAGATTTTATCAATACAATACGGGCATTTTTATGATAGATGCAAAGTAAAATTTTGTTACAATGGAACTTTGGATCAAATCTGACCCAACTTTCCAGCACTGATTAGGCCAGGCCAACGGGGCATGCAATGCGGAGGGGGGTGGCAGTCACAGAGGCTCCTGAATGTAAGAAATTTTTTCTCTTTGCATTGCAGCATTGCAGCAGCATCAGTGGTGCAAAATTGTGATGACAGATGACAGCACTAAGACATTTCTAATTTGCTATGACCCTGTAATTCCTTGCCAATGCAAAAGGATGCGCTCACAAAGCTCCTCTGCGTATATGGTCTCTTTATTGACTTCAATGAAAGGGGCGTCTCTCAATGTGCAAAATACATGAGTACATACATTAACATGCACATGTGGAGTTTCCATTCCACCGAAGTGAATGGGGAAGCTCAGTGCACACCACAACCAATATCAGCTGTTAGAATAATATGGCCAAAATATGGAAAAAAAAGAATTAAATCTACTTACACATTATTTTCTTTCTGTGCTTTAAACGCTTGGTCTCTGTGAAGTGGTGTTGTAACAGTGACTTTATGAGAACAGAGGGGAGTGGAAGTTAGAGTAGGACTGTCCAGGTCCGGACTTTCTTGGCTGGATGACGTGTTCAAGAACTATCAACGATAAAAAAAAATGCAAAATATAAATTTGAATTTTTAAAGCTACATTGTTGAGCAAAACCAGAAAAGTGGAGAAAAATGATTTCAAGATAAGTTAAGAGGAGTGCTTGTACCGATTCACATAACAGTGTAACTGTATTCATGACTGCTAGATTATGTGACAAGATCCTTAAATTACAAGAATTCTGGTTCCAATATTCCCAAAGCTTTAGATTCCAAGTGCTTGGACTGAGGATTTCTTAGATTTTTTCCAAGCCTATTTACAGCAGTGTTTCTCAAACGGTAGGTTGGGACCCACTGGTATTCACAACCTGATGTCAGGTGGGTCGCGGAAAGCTGGGAGCAGCCATCTTCGAAGCTGCAGGCCTTAAGCTTGCTATATTCCTTTTGTGAGTGTTTGAATTTGAATTTTCAAGTGAGGGCTTTCTTTTAGTGTTTAGTTAAGTGCTTTTACACAATATTTTGTCCTCTTGTTTTCTATTAGAGATGTTTCATGGTTGTGCAACTGAGGCATTCAAAGAATGCTAGTTTGCATTCCAGGGTGTTATTTTATTATGTCACAGGGACAGCACTTCCTGCTTGATGATGTCACTTCTGGCCATGGCATAACTTCCAGGTTAATGACATCACTTCTGTTGGGTGTTGACACAAGTGCCATTCTAAAAAGTGGGTCCCAGTCTAAAAAGTTTGAGAAGCACTGATTTACAGGAATAAAAACTGATTTTATCCCATAGAACTTCAATACAAATTTACCTATGGAGAGATTATGTTTGCCTATTGGAGAGTACCTGATAAAAATAAAAATAATTACTTATTTTTAAAAATATAGAAGAATTTATTTTCTACACAGACAGATTTCTTCACTTTCACAGTGCAGGAAAGATGCAGAGCTTTTGCTTCATGGAAGAGTTTAGATTATTAAGAAGGGGCTGCTCCTTCAGAATTTAAGAAATAGTACTTTATTTATTGGACAGATGAATGCACTAATCCCAATATATAAAAATAATATAATTTAATCAGTCAATCTCTATATATCAAAGTCAGAAGTCCATAAACGGTTCAAACCATCACACATGCTCTTAATTCTGCTTGATCTCATTTAACTCGAGATGAAGATAGTTTAAATACTGTATGTCCACTTAACTGGTTTGTAGATTACACAATTCAGCTCCACCCATACAACCCAAAACAGCATATTAAATTAAAGGTTGATATTTATCAATCCTTACTGCCAGAAAGAGAATACCATACATTATCTGTTTAGCCTCAATTTGGCAGGAGTCATTGAATCATATTGAAAAGCATAGAACATGAAATGGTTACATGAAACAGAAATATTAAATTGTGGAAGCCAGAAGAATTAAGAATGAATCAAACAAACCACTAACCCCTTCAAAACCCCCAAGAATTAGACACACAAGGAAAAGCAAATGATCAGCTAGATTGCTAGCAGCCTAAACTCATTGGTGAAGAATAAGAGCAAGGAGCAAATTCAAAATTGGAGTGCAATCAACGGGTGCAACAGTCGTTAGTCATTTGTTTCAAAGATTAGTTTCTCTATGCTTGTGTGACTTTTGAGAATTAGTAACATCTGTGCAGAAATCTTGCTCTACCTGTGAGGGAGAGAATGGCAGACTTTTGACAGGGGAGCGCTTAGGAGTTGAGCTGCTGACATCAGCAAGTATGAAGGACTTATTAGGGCCACTGGCTAAGTGGCTGGGAAGCCCTCTTTTTGTGCGCAGAATGACCAACGGAGCTGTGCCATCTTTTGAGGCAGTCAAGGACTTTGGCAAGGCAAGGGAGTCCTGACTCTGCATGGTTTTGCTCAAGTTTGACAGAGGGTGTCCTTCAGGCCTACACACACTGGCCTCTGTTGGCTGAAGCTGTGGGGCTCTGCCTGAGGGGGCTCGGCTAGGCGAGGTGTCTGCTTCTTCAGAGAATTCAAAACTGCTGAGATCACCCCATGATGAAGGATCCTGGAAACAGCGGGGGAAGGCACGAATCCATGAGACAGGGTAGGACGCACCCTCACGAACACAAAAAACCGAGCACACCACTACAGAACTAACATCATGACTTGAATGAAAGGGAGACCAAAAAAGTAAAGAGAAAGCTCTTCTATGTCATTTAAGGCACAATCCTAACCCACTTTCCAGCACTGACACAGCTGTGCCAATGGGGCATGTACTGCAACTTGCAGTTGTTGGGAAGACTCGGAGGCCTCCTCCAGGTGAGGGAATGCTTGTTTCCTCACCTTCGAGCTGCACTGCCCTTACCCTGATGCTGGAATGTTGGTTAGGATTGCTCCTTCAATAGTTCAGCTTGATCCAGCTTTGACAGTCCTGGAAATGTGCAAATATAATGAAAACTAACCAAATTAAAGATCTAAAAGGAGCAAGCCTTTTCTTCCATGACAATGGTTGCGGTCAATGAGATTAGAGCCTCTGATTTTACATTAAAAGAATGTGCTTCATGACCAATCTACTCTCAGGTTCCTTCTACGCGGAAAGAAAAAGGATATATCCAGTGGTGTCATCTACAAATAAGGAACGGGAACGCTGGGCGGGACTTCTGTGGGACTTCCGCGTGATTGGCTGACTGCCCGTCCCGTTCCGCAGCTGCCCTGGCCTCGGGGGGGGGGGTGCCTGCTCGCTGGGGGAGACGGGTGGGGGGGGCGCCGGAGCCTGGGTGAGCAGCGGTGTGGTGTGCAAACCGGGGGCAGCCCCCCCCCCCCGAGGCCAGGGCAGCCATGGAACGAAATGGGCGGGCTGCCAATCATGCAGAAGTCCCGCCCATTGTTCCCATTCCTTGTTTGTAGATGACACCACTGGATATATCATCATTTGAAAGTTGCTTTAATGAACCTGTTCCATTGTAAACTTTTGGCTGCACCCCTAAGACGTAAATGTTAAGTTTCTCAGTTCTTCATTAAGTCTTAGAATCTTTGTTATGTGGCCCCTATAAGTTTTGAGAAAGGCAGTCATTAATGATAAGTATTTTCCATAAAGAAGCCAAAGTACAGAAAGGTATACAGAAGTGTATGCTGTCACTCAGAAGAAAATTAAAAATACATGCAGCATCCTTCCCCCCCCCCCACTTACAATTGAATTTCACTAGTTAAGACAGTGTATTATTAAAAAATTATTTTAAATCTAGATTTTAAGGGTACCAGTGCACATAAACTTTTTTTTAAAATTTAACATGCAATAACACTTAGTAACATGCAGATAACATACTTAGTACAGATAGGTGTTCATCTGTACTTGAAAAGCACTGGAGCTCTCAAACCCACTTAAGGTGAACTCAGACTGTAATCCTATACATGCTTTCATGGGAGTAAATCCCATGCATAGTATTGTGCTATAGTCCTGTTTATCAGTTAGCCCTGTAAACCCTGTTTATTTCAAAAGGACTTACTTCCAAGTGAACATACATAGGCTTGGTCTGCAAACCTCCTTAAATGTTTTGAAGCTGGAGCCAAAAATAATAATCATGTGGCAATTGTGAAAACTATTGCCTCTATTTGTACTAGTTAGACATTACAAAAGGAAACAAATGGATGTAAAAATAGCATACGTTCCATGTGCTACGCAATTCACACCTTAACAGATGACCATTCTACTTACGGAATCTATTAGCTGAAGAGTTTCTGCAAATTCTAAGAGATTCTTAACATTATCCAGGAAGTTACTCTGAACAATCATGCATCTTGCAGGGGATGCACTTTCTTCAGGCAAGCAGCCGTGGTCCACGGGTGGAGATGGAGTGCAGTGATGATGCTCCCCCAAAGAGGAAATGAGTGCACTGTTACCACTGGTTCTGGTATTGTCCGCAATTGTGGTGCTGTGCCATCCTGGATAATCTGATGCATGGCTCTGTGTTTAAAGGAAGGGGGAAGTGCGGTGGGGCAGGGGAGAGGAGGAAGAACGAGAGAGAGGCAGGAGGAACTTAGCAGTGAAATTGCACAAGGTGTCAGATGGCTGTTGAAGGAAAAGATAAAAGTGGTTGCATCATCTAAGCACTTAATGCCTATGAAACAGTTATCAAGATGTTTCCTTTCATCAGTGCAGCAAGAGCTTGTTTGAAAGGGTATGAAATTTATAGCTCTCATTTGGGCATTACCTCATCTTGTGCAACAACTCTACATCCTGGGTAAGTATCCATAGTAGAATATGCTCATACGCTGTTCCTCCAAAGTCCATAAAGAAGAGCCTGAAACTATTTTTTGTTGCTGTTGCCATGACAAGATGCCTTTTGTGCAAGCTCAATTAATCTGTGCCTAAAGTATTTTAAAGAAGGTGAAATCCACATCACATTTGGTGGCCCTGTCAAAATTTCAATGGCTTTCCATGGATCTGGATTTTACCCCAAGTTTTTTTTTTTTGTTCTGTTTTGTGTCTTCTCCTTGTTTTTCTTCTATCCCTGGCTAGCACTACAGCTTACACCAATGCAATGAAAAAGCTGTAAAATCAACGTGGTTAGGAAAGGAGAAGAGCAAATTAACAGAAGTTTCTTTCCAGTATAACCATGCAAGAGAAGAAATTGCAAAACGTAAGCTAAAAGTTAGACGTGGCCAAACTAACATGTCATGCACACAACCATCTTATAATTAACTAGACATGAATTAATGGTGTATAGAAGTCTCTGCTGGCTAGCACTTGCATTTTTCTGCAGTTCCTATATTAATTTATTATGTAAACTGCTTTGCTATGTTTCACACCTATATTGAAAAAAGTATACATACACAGTGAGTGAGAGAGAGCGAGAGAGAGCGAATTCAGTAATAGCCAGCACTGGTTTCACACATGCAATTATAGAATCTAACTTTTCTTAAAGAGAAACATTACCAAGCATGCAATACTCTTTACATTACTTATGCAGTGATTCCCAAACCACTTGGAGCTGGAATAGGAGTCTCCTAGGCCAATTCAACTAGACTATGCAAGCGCAACCTACAGGGCGTGTGCGGCAAGTGGACCAGGGAGAAGATGTTTGTGGCATTCCTGAAAGGAACCAAAGCCTCTAGATGTGGCTACAGTACTGGTAGGTTGATGCTCTTATATGGCGATGGTCTTCAGCTCATCAGATCAGAGGTAAAACTAGGACTCCAAAACACTTGGAGTGTTTTGAGATTGCGTATTTACTGTCGTGTGCATTCTGGTGGCTTACAGCCCGCTTGTTTTAAAAGGTTGGCCACTGCTGAGCTAGACCATCTTCAGTGGTTTGGGGATCACAGGCCAAGGGTGCACTCTACATCTGAAGAGAGAGAAAAAACTGCAGAAAGAGGCCCTACATTTTCATTACACAAAGTACTGCGTGTTTTCAGAAACATAGATTCTCGTTACCCCTCCACTGAAAATACAGTTTAACATTTTCAGTGGCCCACTGCTCTTATCCATCAGAATATAAGAGCAAATATGCTGGAATTTATGCATTACTGGAATCTGGGGTCAGGCGGGAGAAGCCCACACAGGAGATACTCCAGCGAGTCATCCCCTTCAAATGGAAATATAGAGCCTTTGTTAGTGTCAGAAGAAGAGGGAAAGAAAAAAAAGGTCAAGAAAAAGAGAAGCACTGGGGTAAAGCTGCTATCCCTCCATCCAAGCATACAGTGACATTCTTACTGGTAATGCCTGTTGCCCTTTCAGTTCATTCTCAGTCGACATTAGTAGTAACTCTAATTCCTTTATTCGTTTTTCTTTCTCAGGGTCTTCATCATTATAGTGTCTCTGCAATTAAGAGTTAAGGGAAAAGACAAGGTAAAGGCCTGCTTGCATGTTGCAATGACGCTGATGCTGGCTAGCCGTCATGTGGGATTGTAGCCAAATTAGCCTGAGAGGTTCTTCAACTGCAGCCTTCTCAGGACCAGAATTGACATCTGCTGAGTTTTTGTACAGGCATGAAGGCAGGAAGATGGAAACTTAAGGTATTATTCTGAATGTCGCCCGACGTGATTGCAGTTTGCACCAGTTGCTTTGAATTAAATGAGTAACTGTTTCTTCCTGATTTCGTTTTCTGTTGGCTCTGGGCTAACTATGGTGAGCAAATCAGACATTGAGCTGGATCACGTGTGCTCTGTCCCCTCCCTGAAACAAAATTGGGATGGTGCCTCTCTAGGGAGAAGCACATGTGTTGGTGGGGGCAGCATACGTGCACCACGAAGTCCCACTCACCAGGCCAAAACTCTTTGAAACACTACACACACCCGACTACAATACAGTACACATACTGTCCTTGGGCAGAGGCCATCCTTATGATCCAGAATGCTGGGAACTCAAACACAAACACTATGTGTGGTCAGGGGGATTTCAAAGTGCCTCAGATTGAGGGCAGGGCTTGCAAGCACACTGCTCCCGCCGCTCCCGAAAAGGACTAAAAGGTAAAGGTAAAGGTTTCCCCACGACCGAATGGTCTAGTCGTGACCGACTGTAGGGGGCGGTGCTCATCTCCGTTTCAAAGCCTGTAGAGCCGACGTTTTTGTCCGATCATATGGCCAGCATGACTCTACGCCATTACCTTCCCACCGAAGCGGTCCCTATTTATCTACTTGCATTTTTTAGGTGCGTTCGAACTGCTAGGTTGGATTTAAAGTTTGCTTTAAATCAGGATCTGAACCCACTCCAAACGGTGGCTTCAATTTCAGATTTAGGGAAAAGGTTTTTCATCTCAGTTGCTGCTAACTGGAATGATGAATTGCTTAATCATAGTTGGAATAGGGGAGTTGTGGACAAACTTCTTTAAGGAAACCATGGTTAGCATGGAATTAGCGTTATGGCTGTACTAGCCCTGTATCACTCTGTCTGTTAAACAGCTGTACCTTTTTCAGATTTTTTTTTAAGCAAGGCAATTTGCATCTAACTTGCGTATGACATGTACAACAAAATTGACTCTTGGAATAACCTTTAAAAGTATCTACCTGAATAGCTGCAGCAGCTGGTTGGGGAACATTAACAATATTTACATGAAGTGCTACTGGATATGGGAGCTGAGCAGAGACCTAGACCAAAAAGCAAAGAAAACCCACATTATTTTCATGGTTTACATTCTTTCCAATAAGATGGCTGCTCTAAACATCAAACATACTCTGCTTCCTACACCAATCATTTTACTTCCTTGAAATAAAACCATTTTTTAATTTCCAATAAAACATAAGAACATAAGAAGAGCCCTGCTGGATCAGACCAAAGGCCCATCTAGTCCAGCTTCCTGTATCTCACAGCGGCCCACCAGGTGCCCCAGGGAGGCATGAAACAACAAGATGCTTGCATCCTGTTGCCACTCCCTTGCACCCGGTACTCTGAAGTAGCCTACTACTAATGTAAGGAGGTTGCACAATCCATCATGGCCTATAGCCCACAATGGACTTTTCTTCCAGAATTCCGTCCAATCCCCTCTTAAAGGCATCTAAACCAGATGCCATCACCACCTCCTGTGGCAAACAAGTGGGGGTTTTTTAAGTGGGGGGTTCTCAAACTAATGTGTAGAGAGCATCCTCCTATTAATAAAAAATCCCTCACCTATTACAAAGCTGACAGATGATATGGTGAGAGTTTGCACTGGGATGAAAGTGAAAACACCTCCAAATTTTAAAATTTTCCAGAGGAGCAAAGACTCCTATGTGTGGATATCCCAAATACATCTGACTGGCCCCTATGGGGGAAAGGATCCTGGACTAGATGGACTGTGGCAGTGCAATCCTACGCATGTCTACTCAGAGAAAGCCTCATTAGGTTAATGAGATTTACTCCCAGGTAAGTGTATGTAGGTGCGTATAATCAAAGCATTACTACCATTTTCCCAGTAGTAATGGATGGCTGCGAGAGCTGGACAATAAGGAAGGTGGAGCACCAAAGAATAGAATGTTTTTGAATTATGTGTTGGAGAAGACTCTTGAGAGTCCCCTGGACTAAAAGGAGATCCAATCGGGCAATCCTACAGGAAGTCAAGCCTGATTGCTCCTTGGAAGGACAAATACTGAAATACTTTGGCCACCACAAGAGAAGAGAGACTCTAGAAAAGACCCTCATGCTAGGAAAAATTGAAGGCAAAAGGAAAAGGGGGTGGCAGAGGATGAGATGGTTAGATAGTGTCACCGAAGCAAAGCACACGAATTTAGCCGAACTCTAGAAACTAATGGAGGACAGAGAGGCCTAGTGTGCTGTGGTCCACGGGGTTGCAAAGGGTCGGACACAACTTAGCGACTGAACAACAAAAGTGTATGTAGGATTGCAGCCTTACAACCCAATGGGCTGCCACACTACCAGAATGCACAGCATGCTTTACAGCTGTTGCAAAAGTTGTGCAGCTGTGTCTGTGCACCAGCAGCCTTCCAATGAGCCCCAGCACAGGTAAGTCAGCGCAAGAGGAAGGCAGGAAGTTGGAACAGGGAGGGGGAGAATGGCAGATCACAGCCAGGAAGCGGGTGGTATCAGCAGCAGAATTACTGCTATTAGCCCCCTTCCCATCTCAGTCCCCTGACCTGGATCCACTGAGACTGATACAGGTCCAAGTAGACCTAGTCAGGCTACAAGGGCTTATCCCAGGGTAAGGAACAAATGTAAGTGCCCAAACTAAGAATGTCTAGCTAGCCTCCTTTTCCAAGCCCAATGTGCTCTGTGGGTATTTCTAGAGCCTGATCCTGAAGGCTCTACCACCAGCGGTACACACATACCACTGGCGTGAATGTGCCATAAAGGATGTTTGCAGCACTGGAAGAGGAGCAACTGTCAGCGCCGTGTGGAAAGCTGGCCAGTGCTTGTCCAGCACTGGCCAGCTTTTTGGGTTGGGCAGGGGTGGGGAGTGAGCAAAAGGAGAGGAGGATCGGGTCTGGAAGGGGTGGAGATGGTGGCAGCCTCTGTCGCTGAATCCTGAACCCCTTCCCAAACTGGCAACCCAACATGGTCCTCCTCGACTCATTCAAACATGAGTGCAGAACCAAGGAGACCTGTTTCGGCCAGCTGCAGTCTCCCCGGGGTGAGACTTCTGGTGGTATCCCAGTGATTTGGGATCAGCGGTTGCCATTTCAGTGCCGCTCGAGTCCTGGGCACCACCAGGTTCAGGATTGGGCTGCCTGCTCCAATGTCGCTGAAGCTAAGCAGACATGGACCTGCTCAGTTCCTTGGGACAAGAGACCATTAGAAGCCCAATGTAAAAGCAGAACGTAAGCATTTTTTTTAATCGTTATTTACAAATATTTATGTACGGTGTTCCCACCCAAGATGCGGTTTAGCTAGTAAAATAAATGATTAGTATAATGCGCCCGTTTCTTCTTCTATACACAGTCTCCTTTCCTCCATTTCAATAGCCATGAAGGAGAATTATAATATCTCATTACAGGGAGTTCTGGATGGTCAACTTATTAAACAATCAGCTTACGTTTTGCGTCTCAGAGATATGGTAATAAGAATAGTCATTGGTAGTGGGGGTCTGGGGGGCTGTTTGCAGCTGCACAGAAGGCGGAGTGTGGGCAAAGCCCATTAAGTGGTTATTCTTCGGAAAACTTGTGGCTACAGAAGGCTGGCTGGCTTTGGAAGACTCTTGAAGATAACCTTCCTGTTCAACCTTTCGGCGCATTGTAGAATTCCAGTGGTTCTTGATAGCATTATCAGTTCTGCACAAGAACACACACACATATGAAAAACATACACACGTATGGAAGAACACACACACATATGAAAAAAATTGTACAACAATAATTCTCCAGCACAACTAAGGCTAAGTGGCAGAAGGCAGTAGATGGCATACATTTTCATAGTCTGCAAGGACTCATATAGCCTGACTTTCTGTTAAGAGTTTACAGCAGACAGATTTTTAACTTTATCCAAATATGCAACTAGCCTATACTATATGCAATGAATAGCAGTCATCATCTGCACCTCTAATCGTTGAACAAATAATCAAACAGAAACAAAAAACAATAGCTTGCATTTTCTCAACCCCAAATTTGAAGACAGTTTTCATTACCCTTCTCTTAGGGTCAAACTAAGAAAGATCATAAGAACATAAGTAAAGGCCTGCTGGATCAGGCCAAAGGCCTTCAAGTCCAATTTCCTGTAGAGATTATGCAAAATGGTTACTCTCCAAGCAAACTTCCTATCAGCAACCTAGAGAACTGAATCCCATTAGAGTATCAATTAATAATTTAGCTGTTTATTCCAGGCTCTGCAAGTTATTACTCAAGGGCAACTCAGAGCGCCATCACTGTGATTCAGCAGTGTCAACACAGCAACTGCTATATGTAGCAGGGGAGTTTTGGCCATTTGTTCTCTTGCTCCAGGGTAAGCCCCAGCAGCAGCCATGGGTCAACTCTGACCCTGCACCAGCTCAATCATTGGTGCAAGTCCATGTTGAGACAGTAAGGCAGATTGGGCCAAGGAAGGGGTTAGAAATCAGTGGGCACTGCTGTCACCAAATCTGCCCCCTTCCCAGGCCCAATTTGCCCTTCAATCCCCCCTGTTCTGCCCACCTCATCCCCCATTCTGCCCTCCCCAGCACTAAACTACCTTACACGGCGGATCTTTGGCCATTTACGCCAGCAGATCACACCATAGGATTGGGCTGTTGTTCTAGGACTGCATTATTATAACTGGGCAGTTGTGGGCCCTCTTAGGAAGGAATCTCTATTCACTCACAATAAATCAAGGTCAACCTAGATATGCTGTAGGTAGAAGATCTGTAGTGAGGACCTCCTTCTTTAAAGCAAGCAAACAAAACAAACCCTTAAATTATCAATTCCTCCCTTAAATTCCCAGCCCACCAGTACCACTGCCTCCTTTGCAGTGCAATCCTATGGAAGCTTACTCAGAAGTAAGTGCCACTATGCCAATGAGGCTCACTCCCAGGTTAGTGTACACAGGACTGCAACATTTAGAAAGTGAGGCTCTAAGAAAGGGTGTTCTTTGCCTTTTCCACACTCTGAGCTGCCCTCTTACCTAGGCTAACAGCAGCTTAAAGGAAATAACAGAGATTTATACCAGGGAAAAGGCAAAGCAAGGAAAAGTAATCCTTTCTTGGAATGCCACTTTCCTGGTCTTCAAAGCAGGCAGGTCAGGCTGCTAATTAATAAAACAAACAAATAAACCAAATTGCAGAAGGGTAAACATGTGAAGCAGTCCATGTAGTCACTTGCAAGTGTCATCAAGGATCCACTCAAGCTTAAATCATTTAGGACAGATGTTTGCCTAGCCTCTTTAGAGGGGGCCCAAAGTTCCTTCTTATGCTTCCTTAAGTTTCCTATGCTGCACAGACACAGTTAATTTTTTTTTCTTCTTAAAGCAAAAGCTACAGTTGTTCCAGCATCAAACCACCTTCAAAAACAAAGCAAACACTTTTTCTCATCCGGCTTGGTTTTGCACTTGCTCACATATATGAATTAATAAGTAGCATCACTTGACTTTTAACATACGTCCTATTTGTTTTGAGTTTGGTCAAGCCCCCCCCCCCTTCACCCCAGCTGTTTCTTTTTAAAGGCTGCTCCTCTCTGTCATTACCTTCCAGGCAGCAGCTTTGCAATTTCTGCCCATCTGTTTCCCAGTCTCTTGTGAGCTTGGTAAATAATTCGATCTTCTTCTTCTGTCCAGGAGGTTTTCTTAACTTCTGGATTCAGATGGTTGTGCCACCGCTCCCTGCATTGTTTTCCGATTCTTCCCTTCAAGTGCTTGGCGATGACAGACCAGCGTTTTGGACCGTATTTCTGCACCAGCTCTATCACCTTTAAATAAAAGCACAAACCCCCCCCTAATTCTAGTTTTTAAGTGCTAAAAAAAAGTATCACACTACAATCATGAATTGTTGTTTCAGAGAAAATTAGGGCTGTCCCCCAATTAAAGCAGCAATATACAATCGACCATATATATTAACTGATTAAGACATTAAATTTGCATATGAATGACATAATAATTTCAAAGAAGGAAGATTAAAACAGATGAGGCACACATCTGACATGGCCTTGGAAAGTGGCATTCCTTCTTCTCTTGTGTGCAGGAAGAGATGTCTCTTCAAAGACAGTGTTGCAATCGGCGGCATTTTATAAATGTTTGGTTTAATAATGCCTTGAGGACATTTTAAAGATCTGCGACCTGATTGGGGAGAGGCACCTTTTTCAATACACTGAAACATTTTCCAGGTTCAACCTATTATCCAACTACAAATTGCAGGCCCATTAGAATTTGAAAATTGCAGAAGGGTTCACAATTGAATTAACAGAATTGTAAACAAACAGTACAAGTTCACTTTGCATTGAGATAATTTGAACTGATGATGATGAAAACTGATTAGTACTTGCAAAAGTAATTGAGTACCATGGTACCGAAGGAATTAAAGGGGAGAAATGAAATAAATAAATAGACTATCAAGTGCCCAGAGTTCTTCCCACACACCATGGGCCCAATCCTATGCTCAGAAAGCCCAGAGTGTGCAGTGTCACTGATGCAGCCTCCACTGCATGCTATGCACCAGCTCGGGACCAGACAGCCTGGGAGAGGGAAGACATTTTTAACTTACCTCCCAACAGGCTGTGTGGGCCCCAATGGGTCTCCTCAGACATATCACAGCTCTTTAGCAGGCATAAATCTGAAAAGCCTCTGGGGTAAGTCCAGATCAGGAAAGAGTAGATCAGATCCAATGTGCACAACTGCTGCACACCCATCTGATCCCTAATCCAGCGCAATCTCGGTCTTGATCCACCCCCGTTGCCGACCACCTGTGCAAAAGCACCAATGCAATGCAGCCATCCAAAACTCAGATATCTGTAACTTGGGGAGCTGGTATACATGGCTTTAGTAACCATTAAACCATTGGTCCAATAAGGCCAAACTGCATGTGGCCTCAGAACATTATTAGTTCTGATGGGCTTCTTTCAGTTAACAGCAGTCACACTAGGAAAATGAAGTTCCAATCCATGGGGGCACCAGAACGAACTGTTATTAACTACAGCTAAACTAAAGCCCATCAGAGTTAATAATGATAACATGTCATGTACACCTTGGCCCTAAAGTAGGGCTAGTATCTGTTTTCATCCCTAGGATAGTTAGAAAAAATATGCAAGAAGTAATAACAGACGTGGAGAAAATACAGTATTTTTAATTGTTCTCCATGTGTTATCGCCATGTTAGATGGATGGACTGAAGCTGAAAGATAGTGGTTTGCCTAAGGACATCTAATGAGATCATGGTTGCGATCTGAGAAAGGGACTTTCTGACTCATGGCTCAGTCTCTCAACCACTGTACACCACACCAGCTCTCACACAGACAGTTCACTTGAGCAATGATCTATGCTATCACTTGTAATATCAATTATATAACGCTCTGGAAATTAAGAAATTCCAAATAAGTGCATACAAGCAGTGGTGTCATTCAAATGATTTAGGAACAGGAACACCCTTTTGAGTTCAAATTCAAATGTTGAAAAAAAAGCAAAAAAAAACCTGGAAGCAGCCACGGAGCCCGTTAGGATCCGGAACGCCCTTTCTGGTCCGTTCCCCCTGAATGACATCACTGCATACAAGCACACCTAGATGTTGATTTGACACCATATTTACCGCTCATGGAGAGACTCTGGCTGCAATCCTATCCACCCTAACCTGGGAGTAAGCCCCATTGAATTCAATTTATTTATTATTAATTTTTTTGAAGAATTTATACCCCGCCTTTCCTATGCCAAATGCCCAAAGCGGCTTACAGAGAACAAAACAAAGTACAATGTAACCATAATAAGTAGAACACATTAAAACAATATATTAAAACAATGGGACGTGCTTCTGAGTAGACATGCATAGGATTGGGCTGTCGATAAAGTTGCATTACTTACTCTTTGATCTTCTTCTTTAGTCCACGGGCCTTTGATAAGTTCTGGATTTAATACCTTCTGCCACCGATGCTGGCACTGTACATCTGTCCGATTCTAACAATACAAAAAAAATTCCCCCAGATCTATAATCATTATACGCTACAGATATTATATATACGCTACAGAGCATATATATGCTACAGACAGATGCATGAAAAATGACAACCAAGCGCCCAATCCTATCCAACTTTCCAGTCCTGATGCAGCCTCAGTGCAGCCCCGAGATAAGGGAACAAGGCCTCCATCATTACCTCTCCATTGCAGGACAGAGCACACACCCTATTGGCACAGTTACACCAGTATTGGAAAGTTGGATAAGATTGGGCGCTTAGATAATGTTCTAAGGAAGTGTAAAAGGGTAACATTATGATATATCAGGATATGTGTTTGCTCTGCAAGGGTTCTTCTCTAGATTTTATTGCTTACATTGGAAATGAACAAAAGAGAAACAGCAAAGGGTCACTGACAGAGCTAAGAGGGAAATGTCAGCCTTCAGCTGGAAGAATCAGGGAGTAAGGGCCACTGTAAAGCACATTTGGGCCACTCTTGGAGTCAGGGGGGATGGTGCACGTCTGTGTGTTGGCCTCTCTGACTCAGAGTGGTCCAAACACACACTACGGTGTCCCTTGTTCAGCCCGGCCAAACTTTGCTGATTTCACTGTACCAGCCTAACTCCAGGTTAGGATTGCACTCTCCGTGACTCTAGCTGCTTCTATTAAAAAATTCTGTACCACCTGTTCATAATTTATAGCATTTTAAATTTTGTTCACAGACTGGAAGGAATAAAACTTAATACATCAGCAATCATCTTTAAAAGAATACATAAAATAATAAATGTAACCTGCAGCATTTCAATAAACTACATTCAAAATCAGTAACCAAATTGCATTTAACAAGAAGCAGCAACTATAGATCAAAGTCAGCTTCTATTCTGCATTCAGGCTTTCTTGTTCCATTGATATATATATGATGCACCAACCATCTGTTGTAAATATAAAATCTCCCCCCACCTCTGGCTTTTTAACATTTTCCTTCCTCCATTTCACATGAGAAGTGAAAGAAATACATTTAAACATAAGCACGCATGGCAGAGCATTCTGCAAGAGTCCCAAATTGCTATAATTGTATTAAGTCCCATCTGTAATTATGAAACAACCTCTCCCCCTTTCGCCCGCTGATAAATGTGTGGTTATAAACAGAAAACGAGGCCTACTTACAGGAAGGAAATTGGCAATAACTTTCCAATCTTCTGTGCCATTCTGCTCCACAAGTTTCTTCAGCTTCTCATCCTAACACAATTCGACAAAGGGCTATTTAAATTCAAGCTGAACTTGCTTGCTTTTCAGCAATTTAAGGATTGTTGAATATCATTGCATTTTTGGCTTTCATACATATGGAAGGAGCAATTTCCAGTCTGACTGTGCTACACGTGTTGCCAACTTTTTCTGAGTTATCAGCAGGATCTTAAATTCACTGAAGATGGTGGGTGTTTTGTTGTTACTAATCTGTAATCTAAACCAGAATCAGCATTGGGAACATAAAACATACTCTACCTAGTCCTGAACCGCCACAGATCTAAATAGCTGAATGCTGCGCTGTCCAATCCGAGACACATTTAATTTGCTAAGAAGCCCTATTGTGTTCAATAGGCATACTCTCAGGTAGGATTGCACCCTTAACTTTTTTTTTAAAGTCACATTTTCTATGTTAACATACTATCAGGACAATCTCTTACTCAGAAGTAAGTCCCATGAACTCCATGAGCCTTAATTCCAAGAAAACAGGCACCAGATTGCAGTGCGAAACTGCAATCTTATGCACATATTCTCAGGGCTTATTTTCAGTTAAGCATGCCCAGGCAGCTATTGACCATCAGTTACACCAGTATTCTGAACCTAATCTACTTCTCTGTAACATGCAATAAAGCTTACCCCTGTTCTTATGTCATCACCCTGGCTTTTTCTCAACTGACTCGATATCACTGGCTGTAGGTTGCAGGGAAACATACAGTGGAATAATGTCAGGAGGAGGGTAAGATTTACTACATGCTATGGAGGAGGAGAAATCAGTATATGGCTAATGTTTTTGGCAGCAGTCCTATCTTTATTGTAATGCTGCTTCAGAAACAGAAATTTGCCCAAAGCCATACAGAAGTATCCATGGCCGAGTAACATTAAAATCAAACTCTTCACTTTCCATGCTGAACAATTCATCTACTATTCCATTCAAATATCCATCACAGTGCACAAAAATCAGGAGGCACGTAAGGGGGCAATCTGCTTACACATCATTTCGGAAAACACCACCATCTGCATTTTATGACTTGTGTGGCTGCAGGCTGTTACAGTGGAAATTATTATTAGTACACATATTTATACATTGCTTTATCAACAAAATTGGAAGTTACCCCTGCTAACTGGGCAAAGAGGCACTTTTTCAAGTGGTGTTCCTCTTATATTTAGCAGGGGGAGAGCAATTGTCCCTCTTTACCCCTGAGCAGTCTTTCTAGTGGTTGTTGCTGGTGGTCTGCCTTTTTTTAGATTGTGAGTGTTTTGCAACAGGGAGCCATTTAACTTTATTATTATTACTATTTGCCTGTAAACTGCTTGTGAACTTTGTGAAAAGCGGTATATTAAGTACCTGTTGACTGAGTATGCTAGATAGGGAAGCCTTGCTTGGATAGCTTTGTGTTGATGCCAACATTTGCCACTTCATGAAGCATCCTAGTTATGCATCTCTTCAGAACAAGATGCTTCATACCCTTGAGGGGACAGCAAATTAAATGCAACAGAACTCAGTGTTACAGTCCTGTCACTCAAGCAGCTGAACAGGACTTACATGACGTCTTTCTTCCACATGGAAAGTGTAAGCTCTGATCACCTTCCGTGTGCACTGGCAAAGGCATCACCAACACCCTGCATGTGTCTGGGCTACTACATACAACAAGGAGTTTTCAAATATTATGCCAACCCTGTGGAGTTCCATCATGCAGACACGCTATGGGGTGACCTCCGTTAGGGCATACTGTTTATATTAACCTTCAGCCACTATATTCAACAACTGGTTTGACTGGGCAGCCAGACAGCAATCTCCCAACTACTTCTGAATACGCTCAGTGCGCAATCCTAACCTGGAGTTAAGCCAGCAAAGTTTGGCAGCACAAAGAACACCGTAAAGCACATTTGGATCACTCTCTGAGTCGGGCACTCTAGTCTGTGTGCCAGCCTCTCTGACTCCAAGAATGGTCCAAAGATATTTTACAGTGTCCCTTGTGCCTGCCAAACTCTAGGTTAGGGTTGTGTCCTCACTGACAACCTCTATACTACTCCAGAGGACATGGTTCAAGAACTGTTGCCTTGTGCTAGCATGACCCATTAGCCTTTACAAATATTTAAAGAAACAAAACAGGAGAGGAGGATTGCTGTGTATTCAGATAAGAACTGAAGCTGCCAGTAAAATCTTTAGGAAATGACCTACTAATGTTTACATATCAACATCAGTGAGTGATGTTAATCAAGGCAAAATAACATTATGGACTGCACAGAAATGAAGCCAGCTTAAATTACACAGGCCAACACACATTTTGCTATCTTAAAAATTGGACCTATTTCTGGGTATAGTGTGTGTGTGTGGGGGGGGTGCTGATTCCAAAAACGGCATCAGATTTTGCCCTGTCATGTCTAGTTTTGGAGATACAGCATAGCCTCATTAGTGAATGGGAGAAGCAGCTTCCTTATGAGGAAGCCTACACCATGGCTTCCTCATGAGGAAGCTGCTTCTACCATTCACTAATGAGACTATGCTGTATCTCCGAAACTAGATGTGACAGGGCAACAATGACGCCGTTTTTTGAATCCGCACCCTAAATTCATATAAGAACAGCATACATTTGGAAAAAAGTATTGAAAAATGTTTTTGGCCCTCAAATTTTCAGGCCTATGTTACTACTGAATCACTGGTCCACAAAGCCAGCACACCAGTTTGTGCTGAAAATAAATCCAAGTGTGGTAATGTGAGTAAAAGTTTCCAAAGCACTCAACTTCTTACACTGAGCATTCTGACAGGAAGAGGGTACCTTTAATGTTAGGCTGGGTGGCAAATAGCGATGCTTCTTCAATGCCTGAACAGCTGCTATTTGAGAGATGTAACTAGATTATTCAAACGCCTCAGCTGACCCCACTTGCTTGGAACATATATTAAATGACTAGATCCTGAATTTAAGATCAAACCTATAGCATCGTATGTTTTTGTTTAGAATCCAATACAGGAATGGTTTCCAACTCTTTAATGTACTTGTACGTTAACGTACAACTCTTTAATGCCTTGTACGTGCTGTCTTCCCAAAAGACACAGCAGAAATGATCCAAAGAATAAAAGCAAATCCTGTATCACTTACCTTGCAACACCTGAATTCAGCCTAGTGACCCATCAACGTTGCACTCCATGTCTGTGGCCAGCCTTCACCAATGGCTGCCACACGGCAGCTGCCGTTAATATTATACAAGTAAATCAAATAATGGCCATGCTTCATCAGCTAACCCTCTATGTAATGCAGAATACAGCATATGCATCTAAATATATTTATATCTAACTGTATGTTGGCACTCATGCAGAGTGCAGCATATAACTCTAAACAACACATAATGTTCACTGAATTTTTCAATGGCTTCAATAACGTGGATCTGTGCATAATGCTAGTTTGCATACCATACCACACTTTAAGCCAGTTGTCTCAAACACAATTAAAGACTGAGGGCTGCAAGTACTGTATGGTCTCAGAACGTACAAGATGGCTACCAGTGTGCCCTACCTCACATGCTTTCTCCATGAGTCCATGGAGTGGAACCATACCACTGACTTGCATGCAGAAGGGGGGAAGGTTTGCAATTGTGGAAACTGGGAGGCAGGGCACACTCCACTTCTGTCTCCTCTTCCAATCCTGCTGTCCCCAGGGTCCAGTGCGTGATTCCCTCATCAATGTTTTCCTCCCTCTTCTGTCTCCAACTACAGCTATTCTCCATTACGCCCATGTTTTTTCACTTGTCTTCCCAACTACCCTCATTTCTGCTGTCATGCCTTGTTGACTTCACCAGAAGTACTGTATCTGTTGGCCATATGTGAGAAACTACTCAGGAGGCAACCAAGTTCACGATTTTTTACATGATGTTTAAAAAGAAAAGCGACAGTCCTTAAAATATTCAGCCTTACGATGCTGATTTTTAGTTCAGCATCTTCCACTTTATGCTGGGGAAGCCTATAGCTGAAGCCACAATAAACGTTGTTCCATACTTTTTCTGACATGTGAGCTACTATTTACCTCTTCTCTGGTCCACCTGGTTTTTCCTAAATGACGTTTTCCACCCTTGGGCAGCAGACCATCATAGTCATGATCATACACCTCGATATCTTCATCCTCGTCATCACTGCTGTATATGCTGGAGAAAAAAAGCACAAAACAAAATAGCATAGGCTAGAGCACAAAGCCTTTAAAACAACAACAACACTAGAATTTGCAAAGATCTAGGAAAACAGAAGGAGTTTTGAAAAGGTTATGGGGGTAATTGTTTGGAAACTTGCACTGCAAGATTTTGTTCTACATTCTGTTCTGGTATTCTGAACTGGTTCTGCTGTTTTTGGTATCCACAGATACAAGCAAAAGGCTGGCAACCTCCTGATTTCTGTGCATGTTTAGACCTGTTCATACTGTTAGATTGGTGGCAAATTACACATTTGGCAGCTGTTCAACAAATGATGGTTTCAAATTAAAATACAATGTTTAGGACAATAAAGAGAACAGAGGCTGTGTCCTTTGCCCAAGTATGTACTCAGAATCTTTAACATGCCATATCATTTGAAGAATGCTTCAAGCTTTTGCATAGTTGATAAAGAAGCCTGGGCAGTCAACTCTCAGATGAAAAATGACCTCTTCATACTGAAGAGGCAGGGTATTAAAAGGAGGGAGAATTCAGTACTACACTCTTACAACTTTAAAAAAGACAAAATGCCTGATTTTGTGTCTGCTTACTCAGTTGAGTTCAACTGGATTTACACTAAATTATGCTGCACTCCTATATCCACTTGCCTGGAAGAAAAGCTGCAAATCCAAACATATTTACAAGGAATATGTCCTTTTGGAGTCAGTGGAAGTTATTTCAGAAGTAGGCTGGAGCTCAACAGCCCCACTGTTCAGTGGAACTTATTTCCAAATAAACATGCATACACTCAGGCTGCACATATACTTAGAAAAATATCTGAGGGCAAAGGACTCTCAAAACAAATGAAAGGTAAGGACATCAAGTGATCAGTTTGTTTTGTAAATGAAGAACAGTACCAACAAGCCTATAAGTCATGGACAAGTACAGCTGAAACGGAGAAATGTATAACCTGAAATCCTCACAGCACTGCAGCAAATGATCACGATTACTTCATTAGATTGCTTTCTCATTTTTAGTCAATTTTAAGTCTTTCCACCTTCTAATCAATTAATCAAGGATTGCTCCAAAAGCAGTGCATGGCTACAAACAATTTGGTTTTCACAAACAGCACTTCACCCATCCAGTTCAACAAAATTAAAACAAAGTATTTTGCAACAGGAGCTCCCTTCCTTCAATTCTATTGTGCAATGGTTGATTTCCAACTTTGAAATATAAACATAACTTCTGAAGCCTCAGTTTATAGATTGCATCTACAGGAAAAAAATATATGGATGATTTAAAGGGATAATTAAGTGAGATATGAATGGGATAAACTTCAAATACAGTTTCAAATTATGTTTTGATAAATAAGCTTATCAAAGCAATCCAGACTCACTTTGGAACAATTACATAGCAATCCTACTTTGCACTTGAGTTGGCGCAGTCGTCAGCTCTGAGTGTCGCAAACGTGCCATGAATCATGTTTGTAGCTTTTGAGAGGTGGCAGCTATGGCCCAAAGGTTTGTGCTGAGCGTTGGATCTGAGCACTGCATTGGGTAGGCCTGGGGACTGGGAGAATGAAATGGAAGTGGGGAGGGGACATTTTTGGGTGGTGGGTGGTGGAAGTGGATTGGGCCCAGAAGGGCGTGGGATCAGCAGCAGTGACACGCAGTATCCTAACCTGTCCCAGGAAGCCCTACAGCGGCTTCCCAGATTTGGGCCAGCTATATTGCTGTTGCAGATCCAAGAAGCTCATAGAGATGGCTGGGGCTTTACTTGGGGTAAGGGGAAAAATACAGGCGGCACTGAGTATCCATGGGGGTTTCATTCCCATAACCACTGTAAATTCCAAAATCTGTGGATGTTTGAATCTGCAGATTTGGGGCCCTTTAAACCTCCAAATGTGACCGGAGCTGTGCTCTGGTCACCCCTAGAGATTATGCGCAACTGCATGGGGCCTCAGAAAGCCACCCAGATGCAACTGGAGCTCAACTCCAGTCGCATCTCAGAGGTCTTTTAAGTGGGTGCCTCTGTGAGTATGGCAACTGCGGATTCTGAAATCTGCAGATATCAAACCCTCAGATAATGCTAGCACACTGTATCCCCTTACCTTGAGGTGACCTCCAGTTGCCTCCTAAGCTGCTTAGGATGCAGTGCAGGCCTGGCTACGCAGCACAGCTTAGAACTGGGCTGCCCAGGATCTAACATTTAAAACAGAGGACCTCAAACTACGGAAAGAATACCACTGAGGCAAATGGTATTACTTAGAAGTAGCACTGGAAAAGCTACAGATCAATTGGTGTTCCACAATGCAAACGCTTAGCTGCTCCAGAGTAAAGATAAAAAACATATTTTTTAAAAAATTATGACTATAATGTTTAGCTTTAAAACATATATAGTATCTGTCATAGTATATGTCATAGATGTTGAACTACTATCCCTGTCTTCTATATGAAGAGGTATTGATTTTTTACATCAAGGAAGATCCATGTGCTTAAGTACACCTGGCTGAATGTCAAAATAGGGTCACCAATTCCTACATCATGGATCTGTTACTAGGCTGTGTCAGGTGAAAGATCAGCATTTGAATGCATTCTCAGTTTGAACAAGGACTACTAGCGCATTCTAGAGAAGGCAGGCCTAGAACCTTTCTCCCTGACATACTAATTTTGCATGGGCAGGTAGAATATTATCTAGACACGAGGAAACAATTACAGCCCAATCCCATGTCTGCTCAGAAGTTAATCCCATAGTAATAAATGGGGCTTATTCGCCAGGGAGGCCTGGCGTGCTGTGGTCCATGGGGTCGCGAAGAGTCGGACACGACTTAGCGACTGAACAACAACAACAACATTCCCAGGTAATTGTGAATAGGATTGCAGCCTTACGACACAATCCTATCCAACTTTCCTGTACCGATGCAGCGGTGCCAACAAGGTGTACGTGGCATCCTGCAATGGGGGAACAGTCACAGAGGTCTCCTCAAGGTAAGAGAACCTCAGGGCTATGTCTGCATTGGTCCTGGAATGTTGGATAGGATTGGGCCCTAAGGCTACAATCCTATCCACACTTACTGGGATTAAGCCCCATTGACTACTATGGGACCCAGAGCACAATCCTAACCTGGAGTTAGGCGGGCACAGTTAGGCCAGCCAACTTTGGCTGCCGCAAGGGGCACCATAAAGTGCATTCGGTCCACTATCGGAGTCAGGGAAGATGGTGCACATCTATGTGCTGGCTCCTCTGACTCTGAGAGTGGTCCAAACATACTTTACGGTGTCCCTTGTGCCGGCCAAACGTGGCCGGCCTAACTCCGCCGGCCTAACTTCAGGTTAGGATCACGCCCTTAGTTCTGAGCAGATATAGGATTCGGCTCTAAGAGAGCAATCCTAAAGGGGAGTTAGGCCAGCAAAGTTTGGCTGGCACAAGGGACACCTTGTAAAGTATGTTTGGACCACTCAGAGTCAGAGGGGCCAGCACATAGATGTGCACCATCCTCCCTGACTCCAAGAGAGTCCAAATGCGCTTTACAGTGGCCCTTGTGCTGGCCAAACTCCAGGTTAGGGTTGCGCCCTAAGTCTCCTATCTGCAGTTTGAAGAGGTACTGTTCAGCAACGTGCACATCACACAGGCCTGCAGCTGGAGTATTACTGGACGGTGATGGGTAAAATGCTTGCTCTCAACTCAGTTTCCAAACAATAAATTTTGCATTTTGCTAAACTGTAAAATTGGGTGAAGTGGTTCATCTCATACAGCTTTAAAGATGAAACCACTCGCACAATAAAAATGCTATGTAAATAATTAACATTTTTTGATACAGTCCTACAACTCTAAGGAAATTACATACCTATAGTTACACTGGTGGCTCTGTCACCACTTGCCATGGGCTAGAAGAGATGGCCCATACACATAGCCACACGGCATATCCCTCATTTTACTGTATCTTCAGATTTTAAATTTAGCCCCCTTGGAAAGAAAAATGAGGCATAAATATAAATAATAGTTTCCTAGAATTTTCATTGACAGTGACACTTATAGCTATGTTTGGCATATAGATTTCATTTTCATTTGCTGTCTAATTTTAAACACAGAAGCAAGGCCCAGACATGCTTCCAAGGAGACATGCTTCCAAGTCAGGACTAAGGCTAAAATTTTATGCACACTTACCTGTGAGCAATCCCCACTGAATCCTTACTTTTGAGTAAGGAACATAACTGGAACAAGTTACAGCACGATCTTATGCATGTCTACTCAGAAGTAAGTTCCAGTGTTTTCACTGCAGCTTACTCTCTGGAAAGTGTGCATCAGAATGCAGCCTTATTTGTAACTGACTGAAATCCCACTGTTTTCAAAGGCAGGTCACCCTCTGTACTAAAGCCCAATCTTAGCCATGTTTACTCAAAGTGAGCCTCCCCCCCCCCTCCGCAATTTCCCAAATGCGACAGGACTGCAGCCTCACATTTCAAATCCACCGCCCTACTGAGCAGACACCCTCATTTTTCAGAGTTCTGCATGACTCAGATATTTGCATACAGCATCACCAACAAAAATGGATCTCGGTAACATTACATTTCACTGTTCCCTTCCTCTCCTGTGCGTGTGTGTGGGGAGAAACCAGCAGTGCACTAACACTTGGGATGACGTGTCAGGCTGAAGGAACTGAAAGGGTTAACAGCACCCCCCCACCTGCTGAGTTTTGTTTTATTCTGTGCTCATGAATGCTACACTTTTCGTCAAGGAAACCGAATTGTGCAACCGATTTAAACGAGAGGGAGGGAAGCAGTGGGTGAGGGCGGGGAGGAAGTCATTTGTTGCTCTCGCTTACTACTATTACTACTACCACTACTACTACTACCATCACTGTGATTGAAGAAAAGTTGAGCAGCAGCAGCACCCTCCTCACCCCACCCCCACCCCGTCACCCGAAGGGCAGGCACGTTCGTTGCTCTGACGCGACTTCCACGGGCCAAGCCCTCCAGCCAGGTGCCGCAGAGGAGCCAGCTCGAGGATTTTCCTTCCTCCCCATTAACATTACGTATCCGCTTCCAGCAGGGAACCTATCGGCTGCTCCGCAGTCCCTCTGGAGTTCGGAAGCTGTTCCTTCCCCCTGCCATTCACTCTCTCGCACTCTACAACTCCTTCCTGTGACTACAACATGCAGTGTACGCCGATCATTTTTTTTTTTAAAAAGGTCCCACTCTGCGGCGTCAAGGCCGCGCCTTTGCCACTGCCCAGCGCTTTTCCCGATTTCCCTCCACTTTGCAAATGCGAAGCTAAACTGCCCCGCGCCGCTTCCCGCACAGCGACGCCGACCTGCAAGAAGGAAGCGATCATGGGGCGGAGAAGACGCGTGCGGCGGTGCGCTGGCGAGGCACAAGCCCGTCCAGCGCACCGAACGAGTTCCACGGACCCCCACCCCCGCGCCCAGGGTCCTGCACTCACAAGCCCGCACCCCGACACTCCCCACACCGCTCCGTGCCCACCACCAGCCCGCCCCGGGATCCGTTCCGGGGCTCGCGATCAACAAGCCGAAAGCGAAGGGAAAACTTTCAGGGTGGGACCCAAGGTTAGGACTTTGCTTTCCGTGCCAAGGCGAGCCGAGGGGAAAGGGGGAGAGCGAGATCGGGTGGAAAGGGAGGGGAGGAGGGGAATAATAGCTGGCGCTGCTGCACAGCGAAAGAGAAAGGCAAGTTCTGGCTCCACGTGGACGAGCGACTGTCCCGAGATAATTAGAAAACAATCCCGCACTGTGTGAGCGTTTCTGCAGACCACGAGGCGCTGCGTTCTCCTTCCAGCGTGCTGCACGCCACGCCAGCCGAGTGGGAAGGGAAGGGAAAGCAGCAGTGAGCAGCCTCACCCACCGCCACCCTTCAACATCTCCCCACAACCACGATGCTTCCTTGCCAGGGTGATCTCCCCGGGCTCCCCTGACCCCACGCCGCGCTCTGCAAGACGGTCTGCGAAGAAAGCAGCCGCCCTCCCAAACAGGCGATCGTTTACGTTAACAAACGAGTGACAGTTCTTGACAAGAAGCCCCCCCCCCTTCCCCTGCATCCTCTCCAGCCGAACATGTCCCACTCGGCGCTGCAAAGATCGCTCGGACTCCTGCAAGCCGTGAGCTGCGTGTGCATCCTGAAGAGAGTTTAACCTGGTAGCAAGGCACTGCTGATATTATTAGGTTCTTCTTGTTCTGACTGGGGGGGATCTGTGAAGGGCGCGATCCGGAGTCCCGAAAGAAAACTCTGGGCAACTGCAACAGGGGAGTGGGGGGTGCCCTTCTACGCTGCCTGTCACCCAACCTGCCAATCACACAACCCCGGAGAATGAATGAGAAGAGACGAATGAATGAAAATGGGGATCGAGTACCTGCAGCCAGCCGCTGGGCAACTCCGACATTTTCCCCCTTCCTTACACATCGTATGCCGTTTGCTTGACTCCTCCAGCCCCGACTCCACCCGGTAGAGCAAACCTCACGGAGATCGCCGAAGGCAACGGGCCCCCTCCCAAGGTGGAAACGGGCCTTAACTTTTCATTTAATTATTTCGACGGGCCGCGCAGAGCCCGGCTGGGAAGAACCCTCTGCCTCCCTGGGCAACTTGAACGGCGTATTGCAAATTAGCGAGTCTTCTTCACTCTTAAGACTTTGGGGGGGGGGCGCTGGATGTGGCAAGCAGAGGAGAAACGAGCCGCTCAGCCTACATCTATTCGAGCTTGCATTTTATTGAAATGCACCCTTGTAATGCACGCTCTGACAGGTGTGCAAAGAAACTGGCAGCTCTCTCCCTCTTCAGCGCCTACAATCCATCTGAGTCTCTCTCTTGCAGCTCTATAATCTCCAAAAAGAAGCGTCCCGCTTGGAAACAGACAAAACTCACAAACACAGAGAGAGAAAAACACACACACACACACCACATACACAAATGCATTGGTGTTGCAAAGAGCTTTCCTTTGGTTTTTTCCGTTTACCTGTGCCTAGGTCTCCTGGCCATCCTTGCATTAGTCACTGGGGGAAAGGCGACAAGTGGGTGGGCGGGTGGGGGAGGAAAGGGCTTTATGCTGCTAGAAGAAGTGCTTGGCGTTTCTTGCCGCTTAAGAAGAGCTCCTCCGCCGTAAAGTTCTCAGGAGCAGGAGAGGGGAGGAGGAAACAGGTTGAGATGAAAGAGTAAACTCTGTAAACAGAGATGCCATCAAACAAAGGGCTTTTTGGACACTCCCCCTCCCGCCAAATCTGGCGCCCCTGCAGTGCGCAGGCGCTTCTGTAGCCCTGCAGCTGCTGGCCGTGGATCGGGCTGGCACTGAAGGGACTCTCCTTCCAGCCCATTCGACTCTCCTTGCTGTGCGTGGAGCTCAGCGCGCGCGGCTGAGGCGGCGGCGGCAGCAGCCCTGAGCTGGGCTCAAGGGAGAGCGAAAGCGAGCGGGAGAGGCGCCTTTTGCTCGACAATCCCAGCTCAGCAGAGACGTGTCCTACTGACACGCACAAGCACTCCCCCGCCCCGCCGAGCCACATGAGCGCAGGGCGGCTCGAATAAGCGGGGCAGGGACGCCATGCCGAGCTCCAGTTGTGTGTGTGAGGGGTCACTCTTGCAAGGAGCACCCTGCTTCTTTCCCGCCACCCCTTTGGGTCTCCCATAGCATACGTAGCATGTGGCTAAAACTTCTGGCGCCGTGTCCGTTTTGGTTGCCAAGGAGGAAACTGTTCTAAGCTGAAACTTACTCCTTGCCAGCTCCACCTGTCTTTTTTTGGGGGGGGGGGGAAGGGTTGCCATCTTTCTTGTCCAGGGCTTCTGTGCTTTGTGCAGCGGCTTGGCAGGCAGGCATTCAACAGGTGTGGTGCAGTTTTCTGTATTGCTGCACTTCTGTTGGGGAAAAGTTGAATCTCTGGCTGTGGTGCTGCTGGAAAAAGCATGCTGAACTCGGCAGGGACGCAAATCTGCACCCTTATTGGAGGCTTGCTGACAGCAAGCCTGCGAGCGAGGATATGCTCTGAAAGGAGAGGAGATTGCAGCAGGCTGCGCTTCGTACTCAGCTGCTAACAGGCTGCCTCCCCCCAGTGTTTTGAAATAATACCTCCCATCCGGATTGTCACAGCCCAGGAGTTGCCTCTGTCAGAATGCACCCGTTGCACATGTGCTAGATGTTGCTGTGGAGTGTGTGAGGGAGTTGCAGGCCCTGTCTGTGATGGTAAAGCAAGTCACATACTCAAGTTTTGCAGTACTGCATAATGTTGCTGTGTATTTATGACATGTATGGGTGTGCCCATTACTGTGCCCCTGCAAGCTAGGCAAGCCCCTGCCCCAAGGTCTTTGGATGCTCTGGGAAAATTAAAATTGTGAGTCCACTTCACCCATAAATTGTTCTGCTTTATCTCTGTTCCACTGGTAGCTGGACTGTTGGATTTGAATGGGGTTCAAAGCCGCATGTACACATACATAATGCGCACTAGATAATCAACCAGGCTTAGTTTGACATGACTGACAGGCGTGGGTTCCTACAGCATGTGAATAGGAGGTGAATAGCTGGACAAATAGCAAATTAGGGATCCAATGGTGAGGGGCAAAATGCTAAGTTTTGCAGGAGCCTGAGTTCCTATCTAATGTAGTCCCAGCCATTTGCAGCTTGGACAGCTGGATCGTAAGCTTTGCCTTCCCAGCTGCGAATGGCTCTGGAGGGGAAGGACCATTACACAGGAGCTCAGACTCCTGCAAAACATAACGTCTTGCCCCCCCTGTAGGAATTCTCCAGTAGGGAGCTTGAGAGGAGTGAAGCATGTGCAAAGGGACCCAGAACCAGAATATGCCCAGGTCCCAGCTCTGGTGCCAGCTCTATATCACCCAACCAATGAGATGTTAAGTCATATATTTTGCCTCCTCCCAAACGGCAAGCAATTGCTGTCTCTCCAAAAAATTTACCTAGGTTTCTTCCCCAGAATTTTGGCATCCTCTGCAGTGGCCAACTATGCCTCACTCTGAGGTTGGATGGCCCTGTTGAGAGCCCTTATTAAAATAAGTGGAGAAGACTGTGAGTTTGTAGCATGTGCCTGTTTGTCACAAGGTCATATATTCATGCACTGTATGTGCTACCTTGTTCACAGTTACTTCAGTTTAATGTCAGTTTAATTTTCTTTTGAGCGCAATCCTAACCTGGAGTTAGGCCGGCACAAGGGACACCATAATGTATGTTTGGACCACTCTTGGAGTCAGAGAGGCCAGCACACAGATGTGTGCCACCCTTCCTGACTCTGAGAGTGGTCCAAATGCGCTTTACGGTGGCTGTAGTGCCAGCCAAACTATGCCAGCCTAACTCCTGGTTAGGATTGCACTTCTGGTCTGTGGGAGATAGACCAGACAGTGAAGAGTTCAACCTCTTTATTCTGTTGTGCTTCTCAGCAGCCTTTGACACTATTGACCTTAATATTCTGAGGGAACAATCCTAACCAGGGAGCAATCCTAACCTAACCTAACCCAGACATGCACCATCCTCCCTGACTCAGAGAGTGGTGCAAACATGCTTTATTGTTCATTTGCAATACATCTGGGCCTGGACCAGGGGCTTGTGTTGGCCTAACTCCAGGTTAGGATTGTGCCCAGAAGCAGCAGGATCCAGAAGGTGAGGTTGGAGGTGGGTGGGTAGGACCATGACCATTGGCTTCTGAGGTTCCTCAGGGCACTGTTTGATCCCACATGCTGTTAACGTCTATTAAAACATTGAGAGAAGTATGCAGCAATTTGGGCTAATACTGGATGACCCCCACCTCCGTCTCATTTTCACCAACTAGTAGGGATGGGCACTCAACTTGGGTGAGTTGACTCAAGTCGTACTCCAGTCACTCCCCTCAAAGACTCGCATCAAGTTGAGTCACAGATGTCACTGATTCACACTCGAGTCATGACCTGGAGGCAGTGACTATAGACTCAAAACAATTTCAAGTCCCTATCTTGTGTGTGTGTGTTGTTGTTGTTGTTGCTTACTTTTTTTCTTTGCCGATTCTGTGTCATCCTGCAAGGCCTTGTGGGTGATCCGGAAGCAGGCATCCAGAATGGCAGCAAACTTGGTGAGAGCTGGGGAGAGAGAGTGTGATGAAGGCTTTTGGGGGTTTAGTTGTACAAAGCCTTTTGAAGGCTTTTGGAGGAAGGCTTTTTTGGGTTGTACAAGGCTATGGGAGGGAACAGGACATGGGGAAGGGGGACATTTTGCTGTTTCTGAAGGAATGGCTTAATTTTTTTCTGGACAAGGGAGGGGAGAGAAATTGGTGGGCAAACAAGGGGGAAGGGAACAAATGGCAAATGGATTTGCAATAGGAACAAATGGCTTCAGGTGTGTGTGTGTGTGTGTGTGTGCGCGTGTGCACGCGGAAACCAGAGGGGTGAAAAGAGGTGGGCAAACCAGGGTGAAGGCAGTTCTTTGCTATACAGGAGGAATAGAACAGCTTTTGCTCTTCTGGCTCAGTTTGCATTCGACATGGTAGGAGCAACACACCTTCCTCCTTACTGTGCTTTCTTATGTGTTCCTTGCTTCCAGACCAAGGAGACAAGCAAGCAGAAACTGAAATACACCACTGGTGGTGGTGTGCCTACAACAGTGGAGTGTTCTCTGCATCACCGATAAGCGTTTATTTGTTGCTTTAAATGTGCAGTTTGTAGTATGAATTTTTGCTCAAGACTTTTGATTTGAAGGACTTAAAATTTTGCTCAAGTAGCAACGGCTGTGCTCCAGGGGTGCTCCCCCCCCCCAGGAGCCGCCTCCCGCGCGACTGCACTGCATAGCTATGTGTCAGATCATTTCTCCAAGTGACCCAGTACTCCGTACTCACAGCATTGGGTCACTTTTAAAGTGAAAGGCTGCCTCTGAGAGCAATCCATGTTGGGTCACAATGCTGGCTCGCCCTCTCTTGGAGAGAATCAGTGGTGCAGGAGCGGGTGGGCTTCATCGCCTGCCCCCTCAAGCCCAGCACCCGGGGCATTTGACCTCCCCTGCCCCCCCCACGTAGGTATGCCACTGCTGTGCTTTGTGACTTGCGAGTCAAGTTGCAGGTTCAATGACTGGCGACACAATTCACCACCTGAGCTTAGTGACTTGAGCACATCCCTGCCAACTTGTCTCAGGGAGGCGGCAGAAACCCTGATTCAGGATTTGGAGGCCATTCTGACCTGAGTCAGGGTGAATTAGCTAAAACCTATTCAAGACAAGATTTAGAGCACAATCCTAACCTGAAGTTAGGCTGGCATAGTTAGGCTAGCAACGTTTTGCTCATTAGCTGCAAATGGCAGAAGAGAAAATGTGTGGAACTTTTTCTGCCTGTATACAATTTCAGTTTAATAAGGATTATCTTGTTTTTAAGTCACTTTTTAAAAGTAATTTTATCCATTTTAGAGTTCAAGGATGCCATTCTTATTGCTGTGAGGCAATACAGCAGTGAAAGAGGAGGTTTTGCTTGACTTTCAGCACAATTCTGTGTATAAGTTATCAGAAATAAGCTCCATTAATAGGCCTTTCTCCCAGGTAAGTGTGCATGGGACTGCTGCCTCTGCAGAGTAGTCCTGCAGGAATTTTTACTTTTATTTTCTTTGCTTATGACAAGACCAAAGACCTTCTGCTGTTACTGCTGACGTAGGAGGGCGTCTGATAAAAACTCTAAAATGGCTCAAAAATACATTTTAAAATACAGAAATGACTCACATTTTGAAACAAATTAATGAAATATGCAAAGTTCTTAGTTCAAGCTGTATTGCTCAAAGCCTAGCACCTTTAAGTGGTTTTAGGCTCTGTTCCTAAGCATATTTGTGTGCAAGTCAGTCGTTCCACTGAAATCAATGGGACTTCCTTCCCAATTAATGTGCTACAATGGAGGTTGTATTGTGGTTACGTCGTTTGCTCCATTTAAATAAGTAGGTTTAGCATGCCTTTTTATTGTGAGCTGTCAAAAGGAGTGTTTTTTTCAAAGAGCATAATATAAAAATATTCAGAAAAAAGGAACAGTAAATTTATTGGTATTGCACTAAAATGCTAGTGCCTAATTCCAACTTCTTTTGAAGTTAGCTTTCAGCACACTTCTATGCATGTCTGTTCAGAAGTAGAAGCCCAATCCTATCCCACTTTTCAGCTCTGATGCAGCCATGTCAATGGGGCATGCGCTGTATCCTGCGTTGTGAGGCTCATGCAAGCCTCTTCAAGGTAAAAGTTTGTTTCCTTACCTCAGGGCTCCATAGCAGCTGCGGCAGCACTGGAAAGTTGGATAGGATTGGCCCCTAAGTCTCACTGGGCCTACTTGGAGGAAATGGGGTCTACTCAGAGAAAAGTATGTATCAAAAGTGTGCTCTTTTTTATTCCAAGCCAGTTTTCATCAGTACTGTTTTGGTGATACTGACAAGAAATAATTAGGCCCTTGAAGTTACTTTTAGGTTAAAAAAAAAATCTGCCTCACTGTCCTATTGTACAAAGTCAACGGGGCAGAAATAAAGAGGTGAAGAGCAGGTGAATCTTACAGTGTTAGTATGTACTACTTGGTATCGTTTTCTGTTTCTTTCTCTGGTATATTAGGTCAGCACAGCTTTGCCCCAAACCACATTAAAATCAGAAATATGTTCTCAGTGGAAAGAAGACCTATTTTGCATATTGCACAATTCCTACAGGGAAGACAGTAATATATAACTCATTTGTAGATTGCTATGTGCCACCGTCTTACATGTGGAGTTTTCACTGTGAGTTCATATGCATTGCAAAGTTGTGCTTGGATTCTGCCTCTGAGCATCTGCAGATCTTGTGAACACTGCATATCCATGCAGCAAAAAACATGTACCTGATTGATATGTGTAATCCACACACGCTTTGTTAAAATCATATGAAATATGAATTTCATAGAAAGGCTTACACTGTGTCTGCCATGCAAGAATTATATAAAATGCAAAGCTAATGTAAGATTCAAAGTTAAGATTTGCCTCATGGTCCAGTCCCTCCTAAGCGCTCTGTGTGGAAGTATGTACCACTGAAATTCATTTGACATACTAGTAAATTAAGAGTGCAATCCTAACCTGGAGATTGGCCTGCGGAGTTAGGCCAGCAAAGTTTGGCCACCGTAAAGTGTGTTTGGACCACTCTCAGAGTCAGGGAGAATGACGCATGTCTGTGTGCTGGCCTCTCTGAATCCAAAAGTGGCCCAAACATATTTTATGATGGCCTTTGTGTCAGCCAAACTGTGCTGGCCTAACTCCAGGTTAGGATTGTGCTCTAAGTTTAAGAATAGTACACTGGAATGTTTTCCGATCTCAGGTTTACATATCCAGGTGAATTCACTCAAAGCAGCCCTCAAAAAGCACCACTACAGAATCTTTTGTCCGCAATGGCAGATTTAAGTAGTTTGTGAAACAGTTGCCTCCCTTCCTATTTTGCAAGTAACCCTAAGTATTCAGCACCTGGAAACAAAGATTGGAGGTCATAGGTTTAATCACAGAGCGGGAAATGGCGCAACTGTTTGGCTTTGCACAATTAAGGTAGCCAGTGCTGTGGTCAGCAAATGATTGCAGAGGCAGAATGATGTTTCACGTGAACCTTCAATCCCATCCCCGTGTCCATCCACAGGGGCATTGCCTACACCTCATTCCTGAGGAAATGTTTTTACAATGTGCTACAAGCTGTCTGAGTATTGTCTTAGCGCATCTCATGATGTCCAAAGCCTAAAAGTTTTTTTTGGGTGCGTCAGTTACTTCCGTTAGCTGCTTTGGAAAGCTCTGCAAGAATTTCCCGAAAGGGTCGCAGAGCTTGAAAATGACTGAAAAGTATGCACTAAAAAAAGGACAAGAAAAAGAACTGAAAATATAATTTAAGTGAGGATTGTGTAGAGGGCAAGGGCTTGTGCCCGATCAGAGGGCCTCCTGGCCAGACTGAACTCTAAATACTTAGGAGAGTGGATATGGTAGCATCCAGTGCACCTTTGGGGAAGGTGGGGTACTCTGGGAGGCCTAGGGCCCAGCATCCTGGCACCATTCACAACCCACAATTTCAGTGGTGGATCTGGGGAAGCAAATGCCCTGAGCACTGGGCTTGGGGGGACGCTGCTGCAGTGCATTCCCCCACCATTCCTCTGTGTATCAGAGGGGCAAATCGGACTTGGCTTTGCTATGCTCCGCTCTTCTGATAGACGAAGAAACAGTGCATGGCGAAGCCAACAATGAAGTCTCTTCCGATAGACGGAGGAACGGAGCACGGCAAAGCCAAGTGGTTGCCTTGCACTCTTATTGGAAGAGCCAAGTGGCTTCCTGGTGCTCCGCCCCTCTGATACTTGGAGGAATGATGCACTGCTGTGAAGCTGCAGCGGTGCAACCTTCCTCCAGCTGTCAGAGGAACCATGGGGGCAGGGGGTACTGGATAACAGGCGGGGGCAGGGGGCAGCAGACTGGGGGTGTGCCCCCAGGCACGGTCTCCCCAGGAATGCCCCCTGCACAATTATTTCCTCATGCTCCTCCTTAGAAACTTCCTAATTCACCGCATTCCTTCAAAATAAATTATACTGAACCTGCATCCTTGCTTTCCATATTATGCCCCTAAACTGAATACTGAATAGTAAGTAGTTTATACTGAGTTACCAGCATCTGACAGCAAAGGGGTTCCTATGGCTGCAATTCAAAGAATTGTGCAATTAGTTCCATGCTCCCAAAGAGGCTTTGGGTTTGTGTTTGTCAAATAGCTATCAGTACCATATATCGAAGCACTTTTGAAACCAAGCACAATCATAACCAATGTTCCAGCACTGGGGAAAGGGCAATGCAGCTCCAAGCCTCCATGACTGCTCCCCAACTTCAGGATGCAGCACAGGCCCTATTGGCACAGCTATAGCAGTGCTGGAATGCTGGTTAGGATTATGCCCTAAGAGAACTTTCAGTAGCGGCTTGTGATATGGCGTTGTGTCTGCACATTTCTACAGTACACACCTTTGAGGTGTTAAAAGTAAACCACATAAAATGGATTGAAATAATAGACACACACTTTCCTCATGTAATTTTTTGAGCAAAAGTTAGTTTACAACAATTAATCTGTTTGAATGAGTTTGACTTTGCTTCCCAAAAGATTATCCAGTTATTATATAACTTTGTTTTTACCCTTCAATTGGTCACACAAAGGGTAGAGTTTATTCAGTCATGTTGGCCAGACCCTGCTCTAGACTTTCAGAAATACCATGGAACACTTTCACTGAGGTTCTGCAACTATTACCGCATTACCTTGCTGGGCAGCGCAATCCTAGAGGGGGTGGAGCGCTGATGCAACGTCGTCATATAGGCGCTCCGCCATTAGCGCCGACGCAGGAGCGCCTAGCAGCACCCCTGCGTCAGCGCTAAAGCAATAGGACCAGTGCTGCTGGAAGCCGGCCGGTGCAAGATATTCTCTGTCCCGTATTGGTACGGGGATTGGTGGGAGGCGGGAGGTGGCACTTGGGTGGGACCTGGGCAGGCTTGGGGGGTGGCCGTATGGCCACATCCTAAGCGCGTCAGCGAGGCCATGCAGCCCTGATTCAAGCCGCACATAGGGGGGACTGGAACCTCCCTTACGGTAATGGAATACACGCTCCCTTGCCGCGGGGAGGCTCCAGCCTCTCCTAAATAGTGTCGGATATGGCGCTGGCCCGTCGGCCTCGCCAGTCCGGCGCTGTTTAGGATTGTGCCCTTTAGTTAGAAGTTGTTCGCCACTAATAGAATCTGATTATTTAATAAAGCTAATAATAAATGGTGGCCTTTGGACAGGAACAATCAAGGAAAATTTCATGTTACCAATTGCCAATATAATTGTAAATAGTTGTGCCTAGTTCTTGATTGTTGAATAGACTTTCAGTTTGTGCATGCTCATTAGGAATGCAGTATTTAATTGATATAATGGTTAGATTTATTTATTAAACATCTTTTGGTAAACTAACAGCCTAATCCTATCTGCCACCAGTGCAAGTCCCGGAAGGCAGCGTGCCTCTGAGAGCACTCTACAGACCGGTCACTTCTGCAGTTTTGCTGAGGGTGGAGGCAGATTGGGGCAGGGATCGGGATGGGAAGAGAACAGGGGAGGATCTCGGCAGTACTGGCAGGCAGATGCTTATTCCTATAACCACATCCCAAGCCTGACACACACTCTTCCACGTAACAGACCTACACCAGAAAAAGAACTGGCATAGATGTGAGTAGGCTCATAAGAGACTGGGCAGTGGCCAGAGAGGTAAGTAAAAATTTTCTTTACTTACCTTTCCCAGCCAGTCTATGGTAATGCCTGGTATAACACACAATGCATAAATTCATCTTCTATAAATAAAGTATGAGCCAGTTTGGACAATACATTGATTGTCCACTCAGGCCCATGTGATTAAAGTCATGTGAATTCACACTGCGCACATCTTGCCCCTCCCCTCCTTTCTAGATTACTGTAATTCTGTTAATTCTGTTAATCATAGGGAGGGGTATCTGAACCTCTCCTTCACATGCACTGATAAACCTAAACGCATGCATGTCTTTCAACGTGTGGGCCCAGTTCAAGTAGGAAACTATTATCCAAGCCACCCCTATGCCTTTCCCTTAAAAACTATGTTTTATTCAATGCATTTTTATTCACATCTAAGGTTTATCACAATGTAAGTTATATGTTTATTTTGAACATTTCTTTGTTTCTTTGTTTCTCTGAAGAATTTATGGTTGTTGTATTTATAGTTTTCATATGTGATTTGTGATATATGTGATTTCATGCGTGATTTGCCATCAGTACCATTCAATATATCAATATGATGAAAAATGCAAGTGCTAAAATGTAAGATATGAATTGTAAAAGATAAGCTTTTTAATTTTTTTTATTATTATTATTAGCTTGTGAACCGCTTTGTGAACTTGTGTTGAAAAGTGGTATATAAATACTTTGATTGATTGAATGAAAATTTACTTTTTGACTATGAAACAGAACCTGGAGTCATTTGGACCAGTCTAAACTGGCCCATCTCCATGCAATAAGTTATAATGCTCTATCCCCAGCTTTTTAACAGTATATTACTCTGGTTTCTCTTCAGATTGTACAGTATAACAGTGTATTAATAACATATATGTACACTACAATTGTAAACCAATTACATTGCCTATTTAACTGTTATGGCTTTCAGTCAGGAAATCCTGGGAATTATAATTCTGTGAAGGTGCAGGGATCCTAACGATTTTTAGAACACTAATAATTCCCAGTGTTATTTGTTGGAAAATCATAACTGTTAAATGGGTTTAAACCTGTGAAATGTGTAGTGTAGTAGATGTTGTCTAAAACAGTGGTCCTCAAACTTTTTAGACCGGGACCCATCTTTTAGAATAGCACTTGTATTGGGACCCACCGGAAGTGATATCATTAACCTAGAAGTGATGTCATGGCAGGAAGTGATATCATCAAGCAGGAAGTGATTGTAACATAATAATATGACACTCTTGAAATGCAAATTGGCATTTTTAGACTGCAGCAATTGTACAACCATGAAACATCCCTGATAGAAACCAGGATTAGGGCAAAATGTTATGTAAAAACAAGTGTTTTTGGGTTTTTTTTAAAACCTTCACTTGAAAATTCAAACTGTTAACACTGATAAAAGGAATATAGCAAGAATAAGGTCTGCAGCTTCTAAGCTGGCTGCTCCCAGCTCTCCATGACCCACCTGATATCATGTCATGACCCACCAAGTGGTTCTTGACCCACAGTTTGAATAACACTGGTCTAAAAGATTATGCCATTTAATTGAAAGAATGTCTTTAGTTCGCTTACATTATACTGTGCAGTGTCTGAGTAGGAAGAATTACTGCACATGTTGCCTGATATATGTAATATAAATATATAGTCATATAGTTGTCGTATAAATGTATGTCACTCTTGAACTATGACATTAAGTGATGACTTCAGCATGTGAAACAATCATCATTGATCAAACCCACAGCCACAATACTTTTTTTCCAATACATGTGTGTTTTTGGAAATCCTAGACAATCCTGGAGAGAGCCCTCTATATGTACAGTTGTACGCGCAAAAGTCTTTTCAGATTTTACAATGAATGTTTAGCTCAGGGTGCGAGCCTAAGCAGCGCCGAAATGGTGAGGCCAGCTGGCCAGCACCATATCCGATGCTGCTTCAGGGAGGCTAGAGCCTCCCCGCGGCAAGGGCACGTTTGTGCTCTTATATGAGGGGAGGCTCTAGCCTCCCTGGTGCGCTCCTCGGATCTGCGCCTGCTAAACAGCAGATCCGGGGAGACGGTGTGTCCTGAATTAGGGCCGCTTGGCCTCCTCATTGGGCTTAGGATTCAGCCTTATGGCCGAATCTGGAGCCTGCCCCTTCCCTGGGCCGGCACGCCTGCGTTGACACTACGTCTCGGGCAGGATTGTGCTGTCAGTAGCATCCCTAGAGGCAAGACAGGGTGTTAAATTTTGCAAGGCGCCATATCTTGCCATGGAAACTTCTCCTCTCCCTCACTATCGTAGCCATTGCTGAGAACACAATGCAGATGCGTCTCCTCCTTTCTTCTTCTGCTGCCTGGAATGGCTACAACAGCGAGGGAGAGGAGTGGTTTACATGGCAAGGTAAGGCACCTTGCAAAATGTAGCATCCTGCCCCTCTCTAGGAATGCTATGGATACAGCTGGAGCCTGCTGCTGTTATGCCACAATGTCTCATGTGCCTTCAATGTACATGGGAAGAATATTTGAAAAGAAAGCTCTTACACATAGCTAACTTTTGAGTTGTGTTGCCTTTTTTCAACAGCCTATAAAAATGCCTTATTAATTTTAAATAATACAGAGAGGATAGGTGTAGTATACTAATATTGAAACTAGGGGAAGTTCACTCATAATTTACTATAAAACTTGCATGATAAATTTTCTGTTAAATACTGTAAGATGCTGTATTTACAGTAAATCTTCCCTTCTTTACTCCTCCCTATTAAATTCCATTTATATCAATGTGCTTTTTTGGTCACACTAGCTCTCCATGGCATTTCAGTAAGCACTATGCTGACAGCCTGTTACCGTTCTCTTGTATTGCAGGCAAATTTCATTCCACTCCAGCTTGTCTGGATAGGAAGCGGAGATTTACTGATTGCATGAAACCTAGGTGAGGATACAAACAGCAGTGAGTAGTTTTGCTTGCTCAAGGCACCTTTGCACTTCTGTTTCTGAAAGGGCAGTCTCACTTGTCTACCCATGTTTGGCCCTGAGGGAAGTTTCAAAAGCACTTTGCGATGTGGCAAAGGCATCTACTGCACAACGGAGAAAAGGAAAACATGCCACTGTTGTCTAAGGGATTCCACAGACCTCCTAAGGAGGTCTATGTAGACCACATTTGTTTCATTTGAAAGGAAAATAGTAACTTGCCAGCCCTGTAGACCAGGCTCAAGGCCTATAACTGCAATGCAAACCATTTTTTGCTTCAGTTGATTCTATTAAAGTAGTTTGATATATAAAATTCAAATATCTCAAGGAAGAAATTAACATTCCAATCCAGAACTGCCCGGCTCCCGTAGGAGCAGTGGTACCAAAATGGCAAATGTCCCCTTCCCCCAGGGAAAGCCCCACTGCTTTCCCACAATGGGGCTCCTTGGTGAATTGAGCAGCCCTGATCAGATTCAGTAGTGGAAGCCATCGCTGGGTCCCACCCCCTCACAGGGCCATCCCACCCCTCCCTCACCCCAAACAGACTTACTGGCAACCAGTGCTGCTGGAGCACTGGCCGTCCTGTCCATATTGTTTTTCCTATTGGAAGTCAGTTGAAATTCTCTATACTGGATTCCCTCCAAAACCCTTATAAAAAAGAGCAGGAAGAGCAGTTTGGTTTAAAATTTTCTCCAAAAGGAGAAACAGAAAGTGGGAGGAGTTAAGCAACCATAAAGTGTATAATATAAAGCCATGGAGGTATTATGGTAGGAGGCGCCATGACGTCATTTTCTTGAAGCCACATGGAGCATCTGACTGAGTCAACCAATATGGTTGACTCAGGCAGATCTTTGCCGCCAAGGAGGAGGATTGCTGCGAATTCATGAATCAAAATCTCCCTGCACGTGTGTAAAAGTTAATCTCAACCTCTTTAACCTCTATGCCTGCGTGTTCTGCATACGGGTGCACGAATCGTTGTACGACAAATGGGATTTAATTTCCACGGAAAGATTCATGTATTCACATTACATCGGTTCAATAAAACTACAATTAACTGAAATAGTGAGTGCATTATTTTTGAAGCTGTGTAATTTCTTGTTGTTCCTAGCAGTCTTATTCACCATTTTCTGACACCCACTGTTAATGGTCTAGAAGGTAAAAAAAAAAATTTCCCCCTCCTTTCCCCCCTTCCTGTTTACACGTTTTTTCCCACCTTCCATTTTCTACTGTGATATTTTCGAAATTCTGAACATTAACAGAATTTGTTTTATGGGGGGAGTGTAGAAGTTTAAAAAAATATTCTTAATAGCCCATTGTTTTTCTTGGGGGTGAGTGTAGAAGTTTAAAAAAATACTCTTAATAGTCTAGAAGTAAAAAAGAATTACTCTCATATTGACAACTACTTGTGTTATGAAGAGATTTTAATGAAATTTTCCTATATATTTATCTAATTTTTGCCCACCCTCCCCTTTTTTTCCTTTTCTTCCTGCTCACACTTTATTTTTCCGCCTTTCATTTTCTACTGTAATATTTATGAAATTCTGAACGTTATCAGAATTTTTTTTTATGGGGCATGACCGTTTTATTTTTGCTTGTGTAGATTTCAAAAAATAAGTCTGTCACAATAGTGCAATCTGAGTTTAAATAGACAGCAAGTAGCATTTCGTCCGGTATGTTCAGTAATATAATTATGCGGAATTTAACCTTGTAAGTGCATATTAAATCATAATAAGGATACCAATAATGTTTCTACATGTACATGTTTTTATTTTCGTAAGTTTTTATTTAAGGAATAAACTATTCAGTCCTAAACAGTACGAGCAAAGCAATCTGAAATGCTTGGAATGAGGATTGTTTTGAGTCAACCAACATGGCTGCTAAACCCGCCCCCTGGCTTCACTTCGCTCCTATTACTTCTTAAGGCAGGGCACCTCCTGTCACTAATAAAACCTCCTTGTATAAAGCCAATTTATAGCCACTCAGGCCTCAATCCTAAACAGTGCTGGAACAGGCAGGCCGACTGGCAGTGCAGGTTTTATTGTTGTTGTTCAGTCACTAAGTTGTGTCCGACTCTTCGCGACCCCATGGACCATAGCACGCTAGGGAGTAACAATTGCACCATGCAACAAGCTTTATTGGGCAACAAGCTAGTGGCCAAAACTGAGAAAACCTTGCTAAGTATGAATAATGCCTTCATGTTATATATCATTGGGAAGGTAATTTTATGCTGGATGCAATGAAACAAATGACGTTGGAAAAATCTATATTCTATGAAAAGTTGTTGTTGTTCAGTCACTAAGTCGTGTCCGACTCTTCGCGACCCCATGGACCACAGCACACCAGGCCTCCCTGTCCTCCACTAGCTTCCGGAGTTCGCCCAATTGCATGTTCATCGCTTTGGTGACACTCTCTAACCATCTCATCCTCGGAGGCAGCTATTGGAAGCCTTTTTTGTGTCTGCTGTAAGGTAAGGTGACCAACTTTTTTACAATGAAAAGGAGGACACAAATAAATTGAAGAAGAAAATATCGTAAATAAAAGAAACATTTTATTCATTGAAACAATAATACACTATAATATGATAAATGCATAATAAAAACATTTGTAACATTTTATATTGTAATTATGCTTACACGCCAACAGGGTTGTATAAACTTGTAAATAAAATTATACATAATTGGGAATTATTAAATAGATAATGAATTACTAAAACGTGAATTGTGCTTACCTGTGTATGATTGAATATTCACTGAAAGAAAGAAATAATTACCGTGAATCTACTGCGTGCGTATGTGCCAAAACTTCTAGTAAATTTAATTGTAATTTATTGATAAACAAGGGTAACACAACTAAGAAAGCATACTAGAACTAACAGAGATACCTTATAAAACAAAGAAAACTAGGCTCCTATCACTGACTAGGCCCTAGTTGTTCACCTTGTTCCTCAGACAGCAATTCCAGTCTTACAAAGGGAAGTCTGCAGGTTTGCAAGCTTTATCGGGTCTGATGATCTTGGAGGATGATCTGGAGGAGTCTTGCCGTTTGGAAGGTCTTGGTGGTGGTTGTGCGGCCACACCCCTCAGGCTCAATCAATTAGCCTATCAGGGTAAAGGGGCCATCTCCTGTTTTCAGTACTAGTTACATGTAACCTTTCTGAATAGCTTGCATTCCTGACCCCAGCTATAACTTCACACCTTTTGCAAACAACCAATGAAATAAGTTCTCTCAATCCTGCTTGTGTTACAATTCTTTCAAAATAAAGTCAAGCCAGGGCCTAGCTTTTTTTTGTTTGCTCTTTACACCAAGCCTTGACGAATCCTCGTCATGTCAAATACAAATACGTCACGTCACACGCAACGGATCGGATCGGCATCTATCGAATACGGAGATTTACAGATTAGTCTTCAAATATCGAAAAGGAGGACATATAGGAGGACACTTTTTGAGGGATGACTGTCCTCCCTAAAGGAGGACAGTTGGTCACCTTATAAGGTTGTTCTACAAGCACTCAAGCCCAATTGGATTGGCCTGTAAGAGGATGAAATGGTGTTCCAGAAATATGAAAGAAAATGTAAGCTTGTGTGTGTGTGTGTGTGTGTGTGTGTGTGTGTGTGTGTGTGAGAGAGAGAGAGAGAGAGAGAGGTTCTTTGTGTGCATGTGGTTTGGAAGAAAAGGGAATGCCTGGGGCATACCAACTGCAAAATCAGAATACTATAGAAGCTGAACATGTGTTTAAAAAGGCTGTTATTTAATATTCCTGTTGAGTATATTCTTGATGTCAAACCAAACTTAAATCTAAACTAATGCAGAAGAAACAGCAGTGAACAGCCACTGGAAAAAAGACATTATGTTTTGGGAAAATAGGGACAGTTGCAGTCCCACTGCTAAATGTAAGAGGACAACTATTTTCAAAAGTGTCTCTTGGCCTACTTACAGTAGTATTGAAGAAGATCAGTCCTTGGCATCATGTAGTACTGGAAAGTAATCCTGATTGAAACCTAGTGATTTCCAAACTGTGAGTTGACGTTCCCTGGGGAGAAAAGTAACTAGCCAGGGGAGCTATGGAATCCTTGCATAAACCTGCTACCCCATACAATGATTGTAGCCCTAATAGGGAGCCATGGCCAATGACCAGGAGGTGAAACGAGCCACCACGTGAAAAAGTTTGGGAACCAATGCCCTAGGGCTGGGGTCAGCAACCTATGATTCTGGAGCCGCATGTGGCTTTTTTAGCCGTCTGCTGCGGCTCCGGAGTCCGGGTGAAAGTAGCACTCCCAGCATTGGCTGCGACCGCAGGCTTGCTCTCCCTCCCAGCAGACTGCACTGTGCTCAGGGCTGCAGGTTGGGAATCGCCCCCTTTTCTCCCCTTCCCTCCGAGCCCCCCGAGCCGGGAGCTGCTACCGAGAGTGCCTCTCCGCTTGGCACCAGTCCTGCGCTGCATGCTGCTCCAGGAAGCGGGGAGAGCGTGCTGGCAGCGGCGGCGGCTGGGCTCCCACTCGGTCCGTGGATAGCCTTGTGCAGAAGGCAACCCACGAAGCTCCAGAGCTGATCCGCTGGCTGGAATGCTTTTTGTGTTGACTGTTCCATGTGTTTGCATTGCTTCGCACGCAGAGCTGCGATGGAGCGTGGCGGGGGGGGGCGGCGGCGTGCAGCAGAGAGCCGGTGGGGAAAACTTTCTGGCTCACTCTCGGTCGGGTTGCAAAGTTGCCCCTGGTTTTGCACTCGTTGGGGCAGCTCCCGCTTACAAGCATGGAAAGCGCTGGGTCTCGCAGTTGTGTATGTGTGTCCCCCGCCCGTTTTCCAGGATCTTTTGCCCGGTCCCTCTTTCTGCAACGTGGAGGGATTGTTTGCATCGATGGCGTGCAAGTTGCAAAAGTTCCTGTGCACGAGCCTGGAATCCCCCTTTTGCAAACCTAAAAATAAAAAATCCTCTACCGTTTTGAAAAAACAACAACACACCCTATAGTGGCAGCAGTTGCATGGGCAGCTGCTCGGCTCGGCTCTGGGGTCTGCCCTGCCCACCCATCCTGCTGCTGCTTGTCGCATGTGCTCTTTGCAAATGGGCGATCCGCCGCGTTGCCCTGCAAGGTGCAGCATGGTGGCTGGTTTTTGTTCTGCCGTTCGTTTTTTTACGCGCGATTGGAAGGCTGTGGGGGATTGGCAGCAGGGTTGGGGGTGGGAAAGAGAGAAAGCTGGAGACAGCGAATGATGAATGTTGAGACCCAATTTTCAGCCGCAATCGCTCATAAGAACATAAGAAGAGCCCTGTTGGATCAGGCCAAAGGCCCATCTAGTCCAGCTTCCTGTATCTCACAGCGGCCCACCAGGTGCCCCAGGGAGGCATGAGACAACAAGATGCTTGCATCCTGTTGCCACTCCCTATAGTTTTTTTATACATAGCATAAAGGTAAAAAAAACTATATATGCAGTATTATCTTCATTTTAGATGTCAAAAGGGTTTTGTGGCTCCCGAGGTTTTCTTTTCTCCAGAAAAAGGGTCCAAATGGCTCTTGGAGTATTTAAGGTTGCCTACCCCTGCCCTAGGGAGTTGCTGCTTATATTATGTTTCAGTTACCTCTAGGTTACATGGTCCAGTTTAACCTTCTAGTTTACTAATCTAGTATATGCTAGTTTACCCTTACTGGATGCCCAACTGTCTGGCTTCCTGGGAGAAAGTCCATTAAACATAATGAGACTGATGACTTCTCAAATGTCTGATTTTTTCAGGTTCATGTATCATAGTGTATTGTACTGTTGATGCTAACACCATACTAATTGTTCCTTCTTCCATTAGCCTGAGGAACCAAACATGCTATGTTAGACAACAGGAAGTGCCAGTAAGGTAAAGGTAATCACATTTCATTGTGCAGGTCCAGCTTTCTAAAAGTGATCCTACAAAATGTATTCCTACAGGATAAGAATACTGCCATTGGGAGAGAATTATAACATATGAGTGGCTTTATGTGCACACCTGCAATATGAGGCTTGAGTTCTGAAACTATTTAGGATGGAGGCAATTGTTTTTAGGAGAGTTGAAGGTGATATGATAGAGGTATCACTTCCTGTGGTGAACACACTCATTTCTTTTGTCCCATCACTATCTCTATTCAAACAAGGTATGCAGATTTTTGAAGCACTACAAAAAAAAAATCTGCAAAAGCTGTGAACAAAGACAATCATGAGATGAGTACACACCCCACAGCCTTTGCTGTACCCCTGCTAAAGGGCTAAGAGACACCTTTTATGTGGTGGTTCTCATATGTAACAGGGCATTGAGCAACTGTCCCTGTTCATCCCAGCACAGCAACATTTATCTTTGTAAGGGATCTCTCATTTCATTTTTTAAAGCTTGCGAGCCACTTTGGGACAGTGAGCCCTTTTTTCATTGATTTGACCGTGTCAACCACACTGTGAGCATTTTTGTTGAAACATGGCTTGGAAATATTCTGAATAGTAAATGACAACAATCACCTTTTGATCAAAAAAGAACAATCCGTTATCAACATTTGACAGACCTTTGCAAAAAAAAAAGGTTGAGAGAGAAAGGCTGGAACCCCCTGCCATTTGAATTCCTTCTCTCCCGGAAGTTTCTATCAATGGCCATTCTACTGTGTCACACAGAAGTGAGACACTGAAGCTTCCTTCATGGACTTAGTTGGAAACAACTGCCATTTGTCTCTTACAGTGCATGGGGTACGCATGGGTACTCAGAAGTAAGTTCCATTGTGTTCAGTGGGGCTTACTCTCAGGAAAGTGTGCATAGGCTTGCAGCCTTAGGGCCAAATCCTATTCAATTTAGACAATAGGGCATGTGCTACATCCTGCAGTAGTGGAGGCAGTCATGGACCTCCTCCAGGTAAGGGAACATATGTTCCATTTCCTCAGGGCTTCATTGTGGCTGCATCACACTGGAAAGTTACATAAGAAAATAAGAAGAGCCCCACTGGATCAGGCCAAAGGCCCATCTAGTCCAGCTTCCTGAATCTCGCAGCAGCCCACCAGATGCCTCAGGGGACACACAAGACAACTAGATATGTGCATCTCGTTGCCACTCCCCTGCATCTGGCACTCCAAGGTAGCCTAACTCTAAAGTAAGGAGGTTGCACTATCATGGCCTGTAGCCTGCGATGGACTTTTCCTCCAGAAATCTGTCCAGTCTCCTTTTAAAAGCATCTAGGCCAGATGCCATCATCACCTCCTGTGGCAAGGAGTTCCACAGATTAATTACCCGCTGGGTAAAAAAGTATTTCCTTTTATCTGTTCTCACTCTCCCAACACTCAATTTTAGTGGATGTCCCCTTGTTCTGGTATTGTGAGAGAGGGAAAAGAACCTTCCTCTATCCACTTTATCCATCCTGTGCATAATTTTGTATGTCTCAATCAAGTCCCCCCTCAGGCGCCTTTTTTCTAGGTTGAAGAGCCCCAAACGCTATAGCCTTTCCTCATATGGGAGGTGCCCCAGCCCCGTAATCATTTTGGTTGCTCTCTTCTGCACCTTCTCTAGTTTCCCTTTATCTTTTTTAAGGTGTGGCAACCAGAACTGTACACAGTACTCCAGATGTGGCCTTACATTGTACAGTGGCATAATAATATTGGCCGTTTTTGGATAGGCCGAAGTTGGATAGGATTGGGCCCTAACTCTCCCAAAACTGATTCAGAACTCAATCCTAAACTGGAGTTAGGCCGGCATAAACTAAGCCAGCAAAGTTTGGCCAGCACAAGGGCCACTATAAAGCATGTTTGGACTACTATCCAAGTCAGGGAGGATGGCTCATGTCTGTGTGCTGGCCTCTCTGACTCCGAGAGTGGTCCAAACATACTTTATGTTGTCCCTTGTGCTGGCCAAACTTTGCTGGTGTAGTTTATGTCAGCGTAACTCAGTTTAGGTTTGCGCCCTCAATCACCGTCTGTTTTACTGTAGTTGCATTAGAGGGAAAGGCGAGATAGTAAGCCCTTTCTACTAGTCTGGCTGCTTTTGGTTCCAAATCATCCCTAGCAGCCCAATCCTAAATGTCCTCTTACCCCAAGGAGACCTCCAGAAGCCAAAAATCCCCCACAGGCTGTGCAGGAGCTGCACTGGCACCGCTGTTTTATCGTGTGTGGATTTAGGTAGGATTGGGCTATAAGTGTATGTTTTATATCAGTGGTCTTCAACCTTTTTCATGCCACGATGTAAGTAAGTAAGTAAGTAAGTAAGTAAGTAAGTAAGTAGTGAGACTTGTGACCCATTGTTGGTTCCATCTCCCTCCTGGAACCTTATCCACCCGTTCCCTGCCCCTGTTACTGCCCACTCCCTGCCCCTGTTAAGCCCTCTCAGCACTGTCAATGTACGTATATTAGAGAGTGCAGAAAAAGTTACCAAGAAGACTGGCACTTTTGAAAGCTATTTTAGCACAATTGCTAAGAGCCAGAGTAGGACTGAGACAATGTCCTGGTACTAAAGGGATAATATACCAGAAGCCTCCCCCTTTACCTGGTGGTGCTCTAGTCCAGAGGTCTTCAACCTTTTTCATTCTGGTAAGTTTCCACAACCCCACAAGTGAGGCTTTGTGTCCCGACTGGAGCCCTAACCCCAATGTTGAAGAATACTGTTTTATATGATAATCAATTAACCGTTATGTAATATGTATGAGTTGGTACTTAAATGTTCCTTCCTTCTGCCTGTTATCTTTGGCTATATTATATCATAAATAATCGACTGCATGTCATTATTTAAAATTATAAATATTCCTCTTTTATGTAGAGTTAGGTACAATAATTCTTAGCAAAAAGCCTATAATTATGTCCAGTTATGTGCAGAAGGCAAAGATTCATTGGAGATCCCTAAAAGGTAGTGATAGGACAAAGGGCAGGTTTTGTCCTCACCATAGCAGAATTTTCAATACAAGTACTGTAATGAATAACGCTTTACTTAACCCTGTGATTGTGTAAATAGCAGCATTCATGTATATGGTAGAATATGGCAGGACAGTTTGGGTTAGAGTGAGGAATAAACCGTTTCCCTGACTTTGGTAACCACAACATGAGAAAGTCAGCTTCTATTTGCATAGCCTCCCCCCATCTCTGAGTTTTGGAGTTTTGTTAGGAATGTTGAAAATTGGCTTAGGATAGATAGATGGATGGGTGGATGGATGGATGGATGGATGGATGGCCAGCCTTAGGGCACCGATTGGACTGAATCAGGCCCTGTGCTTAGAAGGGGCACTCTGCCCCTGCTGCTGCCTCCACCTCACTCCTTAGCTGATGCCCTAGTGTGGAATCATCCAAGTAGTCTGAAATGGGCAGTTGGGTGGTGATGTCTTCATTGCCACCTACTTCTTGGTGCCATGCTTTGCTTAGGGGATCATTGACCCCTCATTCATCAATGTATTTGCCCTGGTGAGTAAGGGGGCACCACTGGGGAAGGTGGGACCCCTACAAAAATATTTAGCATTGTGCCCCCACAGCACCTATGCTGGCCCTAGATGGATGGATAGAATTTGTAAATAATTTTTTTTAAAGATATTCTGAAGACATTTCCTAATTACTCACATCCTGAATGTAAAAAAAAAAAAAGATTTTAATGACAAGAAATTCAATATTAATGTTTTACCAATTTTATACTCATAATCCAACTACTTTCATTCTTTCTCAAATGATTTTACATTCTGGGTCAGCTTGGTTTCGGTATCCCTCTGACTTAATGTTTTATGACTACTTGTTTCCCATTTGTTTTGGGAAGAAATTATCTCTTTCTTTTCCTAGTCATGTTTTCACTTGTTCTTGCAAATGAATGCCAAGTTCATAATGTAGGTGGTGTGTGCTTTTTTCCTTCTGTCGGCTATGTAAGTTTCTCCAGATCCTTCTTTTTGAGAAAAGTGGGCCATCTACTGTTGGTTTCGAGTATGAACTTTAAAAAGTGGTTGGTAAATGAGAACAGGTTGAGCAACAAAGCAGTTGCATATGCATCTCTGAAATATAACAAAGTATCAAGTACAGGTATCAAAAGGGAAAAAAAGTTATTGTTTAATATACCATGGAGAATTTTGAAGAATTTTACTTTTGAGTAAAAGCCATTCATGTTTATGCTTTTACTAATATAAAAATATTAGTAGTAGATATTCATCTCTATGCACATATGTATCTCTTACATATGTGCAGATCTCCCTTCATTGAGATCATTCATTGAGATCATTGAAATGAAGGCACTTTGTGCACACAGTGAATTTGTTCCTCCATTGAAATGAATGGGGTATGGAAGCTCTATGCATGTATTTGAGGTCCTCAAATTGAGCTATCTTCGGAAAAGATAGCTGGATTAGGATAAATATGGATGAGGATAAATTAGGTAAATTAGGATTAGGTAAATTCGTGTTTGTTTTTCCAAATTCTAGGGATAAAATAAATAAGAATAATACTTTTTTTAAAAAAGTTTAATGGGCAGTGAGTATATTATAAGCAGAAATGTGTGAATGTCTGTTTGTAGCCATTTAGCTGCAGGCTTAGTTGTCTGGGTGGGAATATGAAGAGGAAGGCCTCTTTAAAAATTGCACTTGAGAATTCTGCATTTCTGAGTCTTATACATCTTCTGAGTCATATCTGTCCACTGAGCAGAGAAATATATTCTAGTAATATCAGCACTAAACAGCCAGTGGCAATGTAGCCGTTTGCCTCTTGCTTCAATGACTGTGACTCACTTCTGATTCTTGAATTCTTAAGTTTGGTGACGATGTCCAGGCAGGAACAACCCAGCAAGATTTTCTAATTTCAGCACAAGGATGTTGTAGCTTGTTGTTTTAGATTTTGTTATGACTTGTATGGGATGTGGTCATGATCACTGGAAAAAATGACACATGGGATATTACTTTTTTCTGAATACAACTGGGTTTTAATTTTTTTAGTTACTCAAACTTTTTAGCACAGGACCCACTTTTTAGAATGATAATCTGCCTGGGACCCACCAGAAGTGATGCCATAGCTGGCATCATTGTGACCCCAGAGCGTGCTGCTTTCCTGAGAATGCAGCAATAAGTTGTTATTTCTCAGCCATTTTCCAATAGCAAAGTTATCAGAAAAGGGAAAAAAGCCTCCCCTCTTCCCAATTATGGCTGTGCTAAGTGCTACTGGACCCACTTAAAATTGGCTTGCGACTCACCTAGTGTGTCACGACCTATAGCCTGAGGATCATTGTACTATGCAATCACCATGTTGCATTCCTTCGAACCTAATGACCACATCCAGGATAAGTACTATAAGCTGCTAGAGGCCCAAGCAGGTTAATTCTCTCTCCTCTCTGCCCTGTGTTCTGTCCCCCGTCCCCAATCAATGGGTACCTTCTGAAGTCAGTGGCTCCTTCAGGCCACCTAACATGTTTAGTTATCAGGTTTGGGCCACCCGGCTTGCTTGGAGCTGTGCCTGCTAAATGTGCCCTTGCCCCAGGGAGGCTCCAGAGGCTGCCTAACATGTTCTGGATACGGTGCAGGCCTGCTGGCCTTGCCGTTTTGGCACAAATTAGGATTGCCCCCTTAGAGTCAGGCATTTGAGACATTCCTGGGTCGGCACAAGGGAATGTGCCACTACAGGTTCGGATTGCACCCTTAGTGAGTCTCCTGAGAATGCAGAAAGTAGAAATCATATTGTTTTTGAGTGGGCTTTGCTTTGTTTTCAGAGGTAGGGATAATCTGCTGGCATAGTAGCTTCAGCTACACATGTACACATTTGTACACCAGCTTTGAGAAGCTCATGCTATCACTAGCTGCCTTCTCTTTAAACTGTCCTGTACTACACAGCTGTTATTCTGGATGAGATTATATTCTCTATGAGTTCTTCTGCTGATGCTTGGCTTTCTTCCTTCCCACAGAATTGTGGCTTTTCAAATACTATCCTTTAATCACGGCGTTTGTAACAGCCTCGTCATCTCTCTTGTTCACTCCCCAGCATCTAGTTGAATCTTGGTCCTTACATCAAAAGCACAAGAACTTTCACTTGTCTATTATATTGCCTCTTCTGTTTTACTGTAGTGGGAGTTGATCGGGAAATCAGATAGGTAGTACCACCACGCAAACATAATCTTGTTTTCAATGGTTGTCTGCTCATCTTTTTAAGCTTTTGCAGTTGCTCAGGGAAAGTAAATGACATAAATTGTATGTTCCCATACAGTTTTGGAAATTCTGTTCTGTAGAGATTGATCTATTTTGTGCCCTTCTTAAATTCTTGCACCAAAAACGTAACTTCTCCGGACAGATGGACAGACAGACAGAAATATACAATAGCAAGTACAACTCAGCAGACTATTATTGTATGTTAAACATTTCTTTCCACCTTGTGCAGAAATTGATGCTAATATGTCTCCCACCCCCCACCCACCCCCGATGAAAGAAAACAACAGAAATGAAGGCCTGTCCCACCCCCTCACATTTTGGCACACTATCTAAGTTGGCAGAACTCTTAGGTTCCCAGGATGCTTTATTTTGTACCATCAGATTTTCTGTCTTCTCTGCACTTTCTAGTACCCTGGGGGCCATCCTGTGTTTTATTTACAATTTCCTTTTAGTATTTAAAGGATTATATGATCTTTTTCTAGCCTCTTATAGCGGCATACCGTTGAGAGCTATTAAGTGGTTTCATTTTATTTGGAAGATTCTAATTCTGAAACGCATAATATATAGGCCACTTGGATTTTATATTATACTAGCTTTTTGTTACCCGGCGTTGCCCAGGTAACAAATATCATCGGGACTATCACCAATCAGCTTAGCGACCCCAAAAATTTGTGGATTTGACACATATGTCGGTCAGTTTGGACATTTTATTTTGCACCCCTTCTCACACCCCATGCTGATAGGGGCTGAACGTGGACTCAAACGGCATCGGGAGCGTCACCATTCGTCTCAGCAACCCTGGAAACTATGGATTCAACACTAATGTCGGCCATTTTCGAGTATTTTTACATGGCACCCCTTTGCACCCCCACCCCTAGGGGTGCTAGGGGTGTCATACCCCCCACAGTATTTGTCGCCAGACCGCAAGGCATACACATACCAAGTTTGGTGTCAATCGCTCCAGGCGTTCCAGCAGGGCATGGTGGACATTTTGTTTCGCACCCCTTCTCACCCCCTACGCCGAGGGGGGCTGAACCTGCAGTCAAATGGCGTCAGGAGCGTCGCCGCTCATCTCGGTGACCCTGGAAACGACGAATTTGACACCGATGTTGGCCATTTTCAATCATTTTTACGTGGCACCCCCTGTGCACCCCAACCCCCGGGGGTGCTAGGGGGGTCTGACCCCCCCCAGTGTTTGTCACCAGACCGCATGGTGTACGCGTGCCAAGTTTGGTGTCAATCGCTCCAGGCGTTGCAGAGCCTATGCGGAACATACGTACACACAAACGTACAAACACATGTTCTCTTATATATATATAGATTTATAATCTTCCTTTCAGTCCAAAGTTGTTCCTTTCAGTCAAATTTTGCTTGTACAAAAGAACAAATAAAATGTAGTACAAAATGCTGCTGGGGGAGGGGATCCTAATTTAGATCTAGGATCATGTGTGATGAGTGGGTGATGTGTGATGCAACCTTCCCTCCTGGTTGCCTCAGCAATGGCAGCTACTGGGGCAGGGAGGGGTTTGCATTCTTCAGGGCTGTGTAAGACTTGGATGGGCATTTGATAGAAGGGCATTTGATAGAAGGGTTCAAGCCATCATGAAATGGGTTGAATTCACTGCATTTCTCTCTCTCTCTCTCTCTCTCTCACACACACACACACACACACACACACACACGCACGCCACTTGACACCACTTGAAGGATACCTAGTAAGTTCCAGGGTCAGAAATGGGAGTGTGAGGGAGAATCCCTGAGAATTAAAAAGTGTTGCATGGGAGTGAAAATGAGAGAAAAAACTTGAGATATTGCAGCAAACTAATTGTCAGGATCTTGTGAGGTCTCTCACAAGAGGAAAAGTCTTGAGGAAAGAAAACCTAAGGTAACGGCTAGAAGGCAAAAATTCACCACACAGCACACTACCCAGAGTCAAATCCCAGCTTCCCTCAGTATAGAAAGGCATTGTGAAAACTTTCTGCAATAATTAAAAATCAGTATATGTATCAGGGTTTGTGTTATTATCTGAGTTGTGTCAGGAGCTACATAAGAGTGAACGTAAGATTTCCATTTGGCCAGCTTTTTCACAGAACTGAAGAAGAGTAATTTTGACCTTTTACCTATGAATATTGAAAGGAAAATAAGCCACACCACCTTAACATAAAAAAAAAGAGAAAGGGGACAAATTAAATGCTTACCAAATTAAACTGTGAGCACTGTGGTCCAAAAACAAGCTATGGTTATACCGAATTTAGTAAATGTTCACCAAATTTAGTAAATGTCCACCAAATGTATAACATGACATTTACACAACAAGACTATTATTTAGCTAGCAGAATTATACGCCCCAAACGCGGAGTAAAGGTTGGGTTTTGGGATATATTATGAAAATTTACTGTTTTGGGGAGAGAAACACATTTTTTAACTGTCAAATACTTTACCAAAATGATGAGAACTCAATATGTGGTTATCACTTTAGGATTATTAGATGGTCTAAAATTTGGTGAACATTTATTATTTTGGGGAAACAAAAGTATTTTTTTTTTTGAGGAGCATTTTCATTAAATTTGGTGATCGCTTAAACATGAGCCAAAAAGAAAAGACATGTTGGTTCTGGCTTCCAAGTCAGATGGAAAAAAGTAATGACCATATGAAGATTTTCCTCACATTTCTCTTTCTCAGAAAGTTTGTATAACTCTCTCAAGAACTTTTTGATCTGGATGAGTCTTGCTCAACACCTCTTCCCTAAAACAGATGTCATGCTAGCATGTGGCTGAATAATGTTAGAGGTTCTTTTTTGTGAAATATCACACAGTCAACACACTAGGGTATGTCAAAGAGCAGCAACAGAGCAAAATGATACCTCATTCTCTGTATTTTGAAAAAGTAAAACCTGTAAGACACGTGTTAACCTACTACTGTAAGGCAGTAGGGGGGATTAAACTGTGCAGGTATCATGCTAAGCAGCTCACACTTTTCCCTGCTCTCGTTTCCATATATATATGGGAAGTAAATGCTTGCGTTACCTCCATCCTACAATGGAACGTTAATGCCTTTAGATGCTGAAAAAAACCCAAATAATAATGATGGAATGATAAAAAGCCACTTTTTAAAGGTTACAGCGATCTACTGATTAAAAGTTTACCACAGTTCTGACAGAAGAAATCTAGAAACAATGATGTGGCCATGAATTGTTGCATAATTGCTATTTTTTTTTAAAAAAAAAAACAGTTTCTGTACCATCTATGGATTTCATTTACTAAATGTTTAGCCAAATTCTAACTAACCCTCCCCCCAAGGAGCACATTCTGTGGTGCTGGTGATGGGGCAGGCACAGAGGCCTCTTTGAGGTAAGGGAACTAAAATATCCCTTATCAGTATCAGTATCCCCAAATATCAGTATCCCCAATAGGCAGACCTATGCCAGTTCTTTGGCTGGCACAACTTAGAGTAAACCTGGAGAGGTGGATCAAGGACCGGAAGGGGGATGGGATATTGATGAAGCTGCTGCTGCCAATAACTGGCTCTTCCTGCCCTCAACACATCTCTGCCCTGATCTCCCTCCTTTTCTTCTCTTTCCCCTCACCATTCCACCCAACCACTATCCCACCTGCACCAACATACTGGTGCTGGGGCATCTGGAATTGCCACAAATGTCACATAGCTGCTGCTGCTGCTCGCTGTTTCTACCGGTGATGATGGAGCTTCCTTTTTTTCTTTTTGAAAGGTTGGCCATTCCAGACAGCCCCATAGGCACATGCACTTTGGCTGGGTCTGCTGGTAGGCCTATCAGCTTTGGGCTCAAGATTGGGATCTGCCTGGCTGCTGGATCATACTTCTCTGCCTTAGGCACTACCCACCCACTACCCACACCAATTCTGTGGTCCCAAGGATTCACACCTGCTTTCCATTCTGCTGGTTGTAGCCTACCAAACACAATCTCAATGAATGTGTATAATCCCCTTTTAAAGCCTCAGGCTGTCATACACCATGTGGCAGCAAATTCTATGAGGCAATTATTCATTGTATTGGGGTCAGCACAAGCTCTTGAGGCTCAGCCTCATATGTCAGTGCCCACCCTTGCCTATCTAGGCACATGCCCTTGTAGGCTAGAGAACATGCATGAGTCCACCAATCCATCCATCATCATCACCAATCCACTCTCCTTCACGCTTCCTCGTTTGCTCCATTCTCCTCTTCCTTTTTAAATCCAGGGACCAGAGGAAGAGGAGGAGGAGGAGGACAATTAGTAGTGATGGATGGTAGTAGGCAGCAGACCTGCCACCCCTCCCCACTGACCCCCAAACACCTGGGCCAGTAATCTGCAGCCTGAGGCAACTGTTTATAGGCCCATTCTAGATTGCATGAAGAAATCTTTTATTTTGTTTGCCCTGAAACTATTCCGTCATTCATTGAATAACCCTGGAGTCTAATTTTATTAAATGTGGAAACAGTTTTTCCCAATTCCATTCATAATCGTATAAACCTCTAGCCTCTGTGATCATTGCCACTTGGCACGCACGTGCAAACACACACACACACACACACACACACACACACACACACACACACACTTGCCCTGTAGGAAAGATACTACAAACTCTTGAAGATTTTAGCTGCATTTTAAAATTTCTATTGAGTGATATGATTCAGGTCTTTTGTGAATGTACTTCGTTCAGCCTGGTCCACCGTTATTTCATACAAGAGAAATAAAAATTTATCAGCTTTGTGCACTCTAATTTCCTATCTGCAACATGACATACCAATAAGCAACCTGTGTGAGAGGAGGGGGGAGATACTCTTTCAATAGTATTGTACAGAGGGTGTGTTAATTGTTAAAGAATATCAACACAAATGTCACATTTGAGAGGCAGACAATAAATCACAGGTTGAGGCCGGGAGGTAAAGAATCAGAAAGTGGTGGAAGCAATTTTCAGTGTTTGCCTAAATACAAAACAGTACAATCGTGTTAAGACCTGAACCAGTGGGAAACTTCACTTTTGTGGTGTTAGAATTTTTTTTATTGTTACACAGTAACAAAAAGAGTAAAAAAAGTGACAGTATTCCAAAATGTTCAAGCAAGTTTTGTAACAGGAAGCAAATTCTATGCCAAATTAACCCTGATGTTTAGCCTTTACAGGTGTGCTTTCTTTCCCTACCTCTGAGGTGGGAAATCCCCTTAACATTTTTTTAAAATAAAATATCACATTAGGAAAGTAAACCAATTACCTTGCTTATTGCGCAGAAATAGTGTGTGTGTGTGTGTGTGTGTGATTCTATGTAGTATCAGGACAGCATTAACCAAGTCATACTCAGGACAAAATCCTCACCTGGAGTTAGGCCGGCACAGTTAAACCAGCAAAGTTTGGCTGGCACAAGGGACACCGTAAAGTATGTTTGGACCACTCTTGGAGTCAGAGAGGCCAACACAGAGACATGCACCATTTTCCTTGACTCAGAGAGTAGTCTAAATGCGCTTTACGGTGGCCCTTGTGTTGGCCAAACTTTGCTGGCCTAACATGTGCCGGCCTAACTCCAGGTTAGGATTGCACCCTCACTTAGATTGCAACCTAGCACATGGACTTCTCAGAGACAATATCTCTGAAATAGTACCTACCTAGTCAGCGTGACTTATGTAGCCTCAGTGCTGTCTACATGTGCTCACATGACCATTCAAAGCACCAGTTCCACAACTGGTTTTTATGTTTTGGAGTAGTGAAAACAAAAGGCAATATATCTCAATCATTCTGATAAGTGAAACATCATCATATTTCTGCATTGTTTCCCTCTGACTTCCTATGGACTGACAAGCACACATTTGCTGTTCTTTAACTTGGTCAGTTCTCATGCCATCCTTTGCCATGAAACGTTGTCAGCCTCTTAATTCTTTTATTTAAATCCCCGCCCCCCGAATCATGGTTAAGAAAAACTGCACAAGAAAAAAAATTCCTAGATTTCAGGAATGATCTAGTTTTATCTGGATCATTCCTGAAATCTAGGATTTTTTTTACCTCTACACTGGATAGTTGGCACATGCTTATATAGTCCATGCCCCCATAATATACAACAGCTACCCTCATCATCTAAGGACAACTAACCATGCTTCCCCTCTATCAGCTCTCAGACCTTCACATGTATCAACTGATAGAGAATTTGACTGTCCATCACAAAGCTGATATCATCTGTCTTCAGGAAACATATTGTAATTGTCTTCCTTTTTTTATAGGCTTAAGATAAGTAGCTATGTTACTGAAATTGCTGTCTACATGAAAACTATGACAGAAACACTTGAGAAATTTGATGTTGTAGAGAATCTTTCCATTACTTGCCCTTATTGCTGTGTTACAAGAGTAGGACAAATAGCATTTTTCACCCTTCTGCCCTTTGGTTTAATTTGGAAGAACCTCACATTTTTAGCATTTTAATTTGAAAGAACCTCACATAAATCAATTTATTTATGGCATAGATAACAGAGGTTCTGGGCCTTCATTCATCAAATTTCATAGGAGAGGATTCTCAAAGTGTGTGGTTCCCATCAGCAAATAGCTAACAATCGCTTCCATGTAACCTCAGTTAAATGACCAATACATTCCTCCATTGGGTCTTCTCAATTGGGAAATGCTTATGCGTTGGGCTTGGAAACATTATCTTTCTTTGCTACTACATCTCTAAGCCCAGCTTTCAAGTCCTGGCTCTTCTACCAGCCTTGGCTGCAGCATTACCTACATCCAGGCTGTTTGCAGGCAGCAACAGCATGGGGCTAGAGAGGTATAGGGCACAATCCTAACCTGGAGATTGGCCAGCAAAGTTTGGCCAGCACAAGGGCCATGTAAAGTGTGTTTGGACTACTCTCAGAGTCAGACAGGCAAGCACACAGACATGCGCCTTCTCCCCTGGCTATGAGAGTGGTCCAAACGTGCTTTACGGTGTGCCTTGTGCTGGCCAAACCTTGCTAGCCTAACTCCAGGTTAGGATTGCACCCATAGTCACATCTCACATGCCCTATCATCTGAGTTCTGGTCTCCCTGGCAGGGGTTTAGTTCTACAGTTGGAATTCTATGATTTACTGTGGGCTATAGTTTGTATCTGAGGCTTCATCATGGAAAAGTGGGCAGGGCAAAGGAGATAGAGAGATATGAGATCTTCTGGTGTTTTTCTCCCCTTCCCATTGATTTCTATGGGTTTTGGGTTTGCACACCAGCTCCAATGTTGGTGGGTAGTTGTCTTCCTTTTTATAGCTTGAAGATAAGTGGCTCCTCAGACATTTGGAGCATGTCCATTGTCTGAAAGGGTTCAGGGCAGTGATGGCAAACCTTTTGGGTGCAGTGTGTCAAAACGTAGGAAAATGCTTAACTTGACTCGGCTGGTGTGTCAACCTCCCTCCAAACAAAAGAGAAACTATTCTTTATATTCATTTATTTAAACAAAAAATACAGTCTAATCATGTATGGTGCTGTGTATTCTATAAAGAGGCATCAAATAATTACAAAAATGAAAATGAGTAAAACAAACTCAGTTTTTGTCAGGCATTGGTGAATTCTGGTGTGTCACCCCAAACGTTGTGGTGTGTCAGCTTTGACACGCTTGTCATAGGTTCGCCATCACTGGTTTAGGGTATGGCAACCAGTGTCTCTTCCCATCCTGCCCATGTCCCGTTCATACTTCAGCTCCCATTTACATTGGCAGAGTTGTAATGGCAATGAAAGTACATCAGTTTCCGAGGACATACACCATATTCTATAGACCACAGAATGGTGTTTCTGAAGTATAGAATTAGGCCACTCGTCTTTTAAAGAAAATGCTAAAACCTTAAATAATCAGTTTGCAATGTCAAAGTGCTTGTTAGTGGTGGTGTAGCCAGAGTGGTGCAGAACCGATGATCTTTTATAGCTCCTGACCAAACCGTGTAAGTGACCCCTCCCTGTCATTGCCAGAGCCAGTTGGGGCAATGGAAACACTTCTCCTCTGTGTTGTTTTCATCACCTGACTGGCTCTGCTGGTGAGGGGGAGGAGCTGTTTTACATGGCTCAGTGTTCAATCCTAAACTGGAGTTAGGCTGACAAACTAAGCCAGCGAAGTTTGGCCAGCACAAGGGCCACCATAAAGCGTGTTTGGACTACTCTCGGAGTCAGGGAGGATGGTTCATGTCTGTGTGCTGGCCTTTCTGACTCTGAGAGTGACTCCAAAATACTTTATGGTGTCCCTGTGCTGGTCAAACTTTGCTGGCTTAGTTTATGGTTTGCGCCCTCAGTCAGGAGCCATAAAAAGACTTGCGCTTTTGCACTGCTCTGACTATGCCACTGCTGGTCAGCTATCCCAGCAAGAACCTGGAGGAGCCTGGGCTGGCCCTGAAGAGGTCAAATTCATATAGGTCCCCCTCAACCCTTTCAGCTGTGGGCTTCCATCATCTCAAAGAGATCTAGTCATGATAGTCTCTAATTCTGATCCAGAGAAGACATACGTGTATATATACAGTAGCTGAATTTTTTTTTGACAGTTCTTCTCTCAGTTCTCCTCAGCAGGTGCTACTACAGGATCTCCAAATTGCAAATGATATTCTAGGTGACGCTTGAGCTCTTTTTAAAGGAACAGTGCTGGAAGAATGTGTACTGCTTTAAACAGACCCCCCCCCCAAAAAAAGCCTTTAATAAATCTTAAAATGTCATGAGTTCTTACAAGCCAGCCTCTACAAAATAAGGTATTTCTTTAAGTTGGGGTTTAATTATTATTCTTACTCATAATAATCAGGTAAATGATTAAACATGAAATGCTAGAATGAACAACTAGAACATGCCCAGGGCAATGAACAGCATTTTAATATGTTGTATTTTAATTTCCATCTGTCATTATTTGACAGTAGAGAATGATGTAACAGGCATAAATAACATTTTAATATTATTATAATATGATTAGTCAGTGGTGCCCAATTGACTTCAGTGGGACATCGTAGATTCATACAAGCCAAGAAAAAAAAAGCCCAGAGGTTACTTACAGACTGGCAGTCCTTTTCAAGGTAGTACATTCTACAGTATGTAGCATTTCTTGCCATGAGGTGAAGTGCTTGTTGGAAGGGATTGTATGCATCTGTTTTTCTGTGACATGCTTATGATATATAATGTAAGGAGAAAGCAGCTCGGCAGCCCAATCCTGAACCCAGCAGCGCTCAGGGCTCCGGTAGCATCAAAATATTTCCTAAGCCTGCCGGCATAGTGCTGGAGGTCTCCTCGGAGGAAGGAAAAGGGGGAAGGAGGGAAAGGGATGGGGAGGCCTCAGCCAGCACTTTGAATAGGTGCCGAGTTGAGGCCTGTGTCAGGCCATCCAGCTTGGGAAGGGATTCAGAATATGGCAGAGAGGCTGCTGCTGGTTCTCCATCTCTTCCTGGTTGTGATCCTCCCCCTCCCGGCTCTGCCCCTACCCACCTCTCCCCACCCCAAAGAGGTTTAGCGCTGGCTGGCGCTGGACAAGTGCCAGCTAACCTTCTGAACAGCTAACCTTCTGAAGTTCACCACTAGCACGTCCTTCTTCCACGGTGCCATGAATGTGCTTTACGGCATGCTTGCGACACTTAGAACTGGTGGTACAAGCGTACTGCAGGCGATAGAGCCCTCAGGATCAGGTCCTTAAACTTGAATGTGATTCTGGACATAATCTTGCACCAAATCTAGGTTTCTGGCATTGTTTTGTTATGGTCAATGGTAAGCCTTTTACTTACTAAAATAGACACAGAGCACTGCTTGCCTGGTGATAACCCCAACCTTAATTTCTAAAATTGCCTTTATCAGGAAAATGTATATGGTGTCCTGCCCTGCCCTTGAAACTCACAAGAAGTGACAAGACACAACAAGGCAGTAATTCAGACTGTTCCAGGTAAGCTCCTTGCTACTAGAATATAAAACTCATTGAAAGATTAAAAACCCTTAGGCCCCTCCCCCAACCCTGCTCTCCCCCCATGTGGATAGAAGACTACCCATTTTTTCTAGCAAATCCTGGAAATCCAGCACCACTGCTGAGTTTACTGAAAAGTTCAGTCAAAGATAATCTAGGGCACAATCCAGCCAACAATCCACAATCCATGAGTTTCAATGGGACATATTTAAACATACACTCAATTTACTTATTAAAATTAAGCGGGGCTCCGAAGTAATCCCAGTGACTTTGACTAGGAGCCCAATCCTATGCATGTCAACTCAGAAGTAAATTCTATTATAGCCGATGGAGTTTACTCCCAGGTAAGTATGGATAGGATTGCAGCCTAGATCATGCCCCTTGAGTCTATAGACTCTCTATAGATGCATTATAGCTATCTTCTGAAAACTTTGCTTTCCTTTTTTTATTCTATCTGATGAAAAGGGCACTTGCTTCTGATGAAACAAAGATCTTAATCTCAGCACCATTCATTTCAACTCCCACAGCTTTTGTAACTGCAAATGACTTCCACTAAAGATCAACCATATTTAAGCATTCTTGCTTCCAGTTTAGGTCTAGTATAGGGTTGAAACAGCTACTGCTGTTGAATAGCACATTATGATTTTAGATGCTGTTTTCATCAATGATAGAGTAAGCATTCGGTTTGCATGATGAGAGGTTCAATCTCGAGACTCCCCAGGTCAAGGAGGAGTCTCAGGGCTGGAGAACTCCTTGTCCTGAGACCTTGGAGAGCTGCTGCTACAGAAGACAGAACTGGGCCAGATGAACCAGTGGGATGATTCAATACAAGACTGCTTGATATGAAAGGTCTAAGTTGTGGCGTACAAAGTGGGTGGCCAGGGGGGCTGGGTTTCAGGCAGCAGGTGCCCAGAAGTAGCAGACTGCGTCCCTGAAGTGCTTTGGGTGTTTCCCAGGCTGTCCACGGGGAAGGGGTAAGCATTCATTGCTTAAAGCAGCAAGCACTTTGAAGTTGGGCCCACCCAGCCACCCTCCCTTTCTTTCATTTGGCTTGGAAATTGAGCCATTCCGGAAGCAGGGGGGGTATCAGGTGCAGGGTGACACAATAATGTGGAGTGGTGGTGAAGTTTCTGCATCAATGCATCACCCGACCCTGAATGCCAGGGGGCTCCAGGATGCAGCTTGGCTAAAAAGTTTTCTTTTCCCAAAATATGTATCAAAGGGCCAAAACATGCATTTCTTTTACTGTATATATTGGCCTTTCAAGAGCAATGCACTTAAGTCACTTTGTAATATTTGCTTTATTTACACCTATAAAGGTTTGGATAGGTTAGGTAGTATGCTTCTGACAGCACAATCCAAACCTACCTTTTGGTAGGTCGGTAGGTCAGTAGGTAAAGTGCGTTTGCGCCAATTTGTGTGCCTGTGCCTGCCCAAGTTAGGATTGCACTCTCAGTTTCTGTGTATTCCAGAATCTCCATTCATGTTTCCCTTTTGTCTTACACACTAACGCAGAGAAGGGGTAATGGTGGAATCACTTTATGCTTTCGCCTGTCCTCTTAGGTAGATGTAATGAGATGTCCTCAGGGCCCCAATGAAGACTTCCATTCAGGACCATCATGGAGTTTTTAAAAATTAACTAGCCTCCTGGCTTATTAAATTGACAGAAATTGTGGTTGGCTATCATTCCTGATTACTAATCTGTTATAAGAGGACAAAGTGTTTTTCCTATTGTAATTAGGGTGTGGGGGTCACATGCAGTCTGGACTGGAACCATATCAGGCCCCCTAGGAATCCGGAGTGGCTCCCTTTAACCCTCTGAGTGCCTGCCAACCAAAAAGAAAAGCTCTTTGCAGAGGAATTGGGAGGGGGGGAGGAGGGAGAGTGAAGTGGGCAGAGTCAGCCCTAATTTTAACTAGTGGAACTGAGTTCCCCCGCGTTCCCCCTGCATGACATCACTGTATCAGGGGCAAAGTATTAAAGCCACCCATGCTTTTCACTACCATTCACACATATACTCATGCACTAATTTGTTAAAAAGAAAAAATGCTGGGCCAACATATGCAATATGTATGTTTTGGCCCAGATATTCTTGTAGAATCTTGATAGGTTTTTGTAACAGGTTGTAAAAATGAACACAGAAATACTACTCTTTGGACTTGCATAAGATTCTTTTTGTTTTCTGAAAACCTATTCCTATTAATTAGACAGCACTTTATAGGTTATTCATATATTCCACAGTAAATTCTACTGACATATATTTGGCCTATAGTCAGAGGATGTTATCAAAGGCCTGTGGAAAGAAAGATGTGTTCACTGATTTATGTACTTTCCATCATGCCTTAAACCGTCAGCTCTACAAAGAGATTTGATTTGGAGCGATTTTTTTTTTCTTAAATTGTGTTGTCAGTGACTGCATGAAAAGCAAGGTAAGGAGGCCACTATCTGAGAAACAAGGATCAGTCCCTTCTATTCCTAGTTGGAAGGCCGATATGGGCTTTCTTTGGGGACTGGTCACGCTAATATATCACAAAAGAGCCAGGTAACCAAAAGCCCATATTGGTTCCCCACCTAACTAAACAGATAGTACAACTGGAATGCTTTTGCTAGCATGGTGGTTCTCAAAATTTTTAGCACCAGGACCCACTTTTTAGAATGCTAATCTGCCCGGGACTCACCGGAAGTGATGTCATGGTATGGCTGAAAATGCCATCATTGTGAAGCCAGAGCCTGCTGATTTCCTGAGAATGCAGCAATCAGTTGGGTTATTTCTCAGCCATTTCCAACAGCAAAGTGAATCAGAAAGGAAAAAAAGCCTATTATACAAGCAAAATAACCACACAGCCCTCCCCATTTCCAGTGTCCCATTTTCCCATATTTTCAATTATGGCAGCCCTATGCAACCAGCAGTGTTATTCTGCTGGAACGCTGGGCGGGACATCTGGGTGATCGACAGCCCGCCCGTTGCATTCTGCAGCGTTACGCCGTTTGCGTAACATACGCAAGCGGCGTAATTGGTTAAGCAAACGGCATAGCGCTGCGGAACGCGACGGGCAGGCTGTTGATCACCCGGATGTCCCGCCCAGTGTTCCGGCAGAATAACACTGCTGTATGCAACCCACATGAAATTGGGAGATAAGTGTAACTGGGCAAAGAGGCACCTTTTAAAGTGGTGCCCTCTTATATTTAGCAGGGGGAGAGCAACTGTTCCTTTTCACCCCAATATGACATTTCCAGTGGCTGTTGCTGGTACAGTATCTCTTCTATTTATTTATTTTTTAGATTGTTAGCCCTTTGCGGACAGGGAACCATTTGATTTATTTTACTTTGGTGATGATTTGTAACGAATAATAATGTTTTGTTTATTTGTTACTAATCATCTCTAGTGTTCCACTTTGGAAGCTATGTAATGGTAGTGTGCTAGAGGTGGAGAGAACTAGGTGCTTACAGCAAGGTTCCCAAACGTTTTAGTAACACACCTAAAAACAAGTTTCATTGTCCCAGCTATTCAAGCCTCTGTGGCTATAATGGTGATTGGGCAGCAGTCCTCCCCCCTCCCCCACAAGTAACAAGCTATTTAACCCTTGGTAATGGTTTCCCCACGACCAAATGGTCTAGTCGTGACCGACTGTAGGGCACAGTGCTCATCTCTGTTTCTAAGCCAAAGAGCCAGCGTTTGTCCTGAGGACAAGTTTCCGTGGTCATGTGGCCGGCGTGACTATACGCCAAGGCGCACAGAATGCCGTTACTTTCCCACCGAAGCGGTACCTATTTATCTACTCACATTTTTATATGCTTTCAAACTCCTAGGTTGGCAGGAGCTGGGACAAGTAATGGGAACTCACTCCATCACGTGGCCTTGAACTGCCAACCTTCCAGTCAGCAAGTTCAGCGACAGCGGTTTAACTCGCAGCGCCACCACATCCCTTGATGCACAGAGCTTAACCTGCCTTGTCAATTTTGTGACCCACCAACTGTGGGGCCATGACCCACTGATGGACCGCAACCCACAGTTTGGAACCACTGGTTTAGAGTGTTGGGGCAGCTAAAACCTTCTGTCTTAAACCTTAAGCTCTGATTCCACTTTGGAAGCTATGTAATGGTAGTGTGAACCAGAGGATGGACTATTTAACAATGTGATTCACATTTTAAGATACTTTGTCAAGGTCACTAATAAATATTTTCTTGTTTGAAATGAACAATATGGTTCTTGTGGGTGTGTCAGGCCTGTTGCCTATGCAATAAGCTGACATTGTAAGGACACAGGAAGCTGTCTAGACTGAAGCCCAGGTGCAAGGCAAGAAAATTGATCCGGCAGTTTTTTCCTCCACAGCCAATGAACCAGTGCAATCTGGAACACAACGTGTCACAAGTAAATGAAGTATGACTCAAGCAAGCTAGTTAGGCAGGTCAGGCTAGAGAGAGGGACAGAGACACAGAAGGTAAATACTAGTTTGAAAAATTGACCATGATTGAGTGTTTGGTTCATGTTACTTCTGACCATAAGAAGTAAGAGACCCTAGAGAAAGTGGACAGTTTTTAAGCCATGTGCTCCACTTCTGGGTTCCAGAATTCACAACCAGGCATTATTAGCTCAGTTAAGAATTGCCTAGGATCTTGATCTTTATCCTACCAGCAATGACTTTTTGGGTCCTTTCCTCACATAACTTGGGGTCCAATCCTATTTAACTTTCCAGCTTGAATGCAACTGTGTCAATGGGACACATGTTACATCTTGTGGTGGTGGGACACAGTCATGGAGACTTCCTTAAGATAAGGAAAATGGTTGTTCCCTTATCTTGGGGCTGTATCGGCTCTGGACATTTGGATAGAATTGGGTGCACAGTCACAAGCCCAATCCTGTCCAACTTTCAAGTGCTGATACAGCAGCAATGCAAGCCTGAGGTAAGGGAACAAATACTCCCTTACCTGGAGGAGGCCCTGTGATTGTCCCCCACCACAGAATGCCACGTGTGTCCCATTGGCAGGGCTGGCCTTTTGGGTGATTCAGCCAATTGGCCCGAACTGAGCCTCGTACTCAGAAGGATCCAGTGCCGTATGTGCAACCTTGCTCTGCAGCAGCTCTGCTACATGGAATCATCTATGCCTGAGGCTTGGTGAGCAGAACACAGCGAGCTGAACACTGCTATGCGCAGCCCTCTTGCCTGTCCCTGGGTCCAAACAGCCCAAAATGGGGTTCCTGGAAGCAGTTAGCCATGACAAATCACATGACACAATCTACTTCTGGGTTCTATGCTTTGCATGGGGCACCACCAGCCTCACACTCATCACTGTGTCTATCCTGATGCGTGGGGGGAGGGGGTCCATGAGGATGCCCCTCCACAAAATTGTTTAGCATTGGGCCTCGCAGCTCCTAAGGCCAGCCCTGCCTGTTGGCACAGCTGCATCAGCACTGGAAAGTTGGATAGATTTGAGTTCAGTGGTTTTAAAATTTTGGTTAGTGTAGATATGCCTTCCTCAGGCAAGCTGAGTGACCTCACATTGACATGCTGGCCTCCATGTTGGATGAAAAATAATGGTCTGGAGTGGGTAGCATTCACACATATGTTCAGTCAGTACACAAAAGATCTGACAGAAGAACCCTTGAGAAGACAGAAATGTGGACAATTTTGATTCCTACTTCTCAAGGGAGAAGAGATCATATACAAAGGAGCTTCCTTGTCCAACCTTGCACTTTAGGGGTAATGGAGAATTGTTCCTGTTTCCTTCCTTGCATGGAGGAGCTAAAATACAGCAGGAAGTAAAACAATGTCCAAGGCTTCCCTTTTTCCTCTAGAAAGGAAAACCTGTTAAGAGTGACCTGTTGTGTCATTGATATGCTGGGGCCAAAATATTTTCTGAAGGAGTATGCCTGAAAAGGCAACAGACACAACATTATTTTTAGTATTTTTTTTAAAAAAATACTGTTTTTGCTGTAAGTCATTCATTCATTCATTTCACTGACAGAGAAGATAGAGTGGGGAGAAAGAGGTCAGCTAGGATTGGTTTTTCAATTTTGCAGGTGTGGGCTGAGAGGGGGTGAAAACGGGGAAGCAGATTTGATGAATACTAAAGTCATTTGTAGCTTGGAGGCAATAGGGAGCAGAAGGCTTTGAGTCTGGAAAGAGTGTGTGTGTTTCAAAAAACAAAGATATTTCATGTAATTACAGGTATCATATGTTACAATCAAAGCTTCATTAGGAAATCTTCCATTTTGATTGGTCAAAAATATCCTTTGTGATGCTGCCTGACAGAGGAAAAGACAGCTCTCTGCCCAAAGGCACTGTAGATAGGGTAGTACCATAACTATGGAGCTTGTGCCATTGTGCGAGACATACAATCTCACTTGCCAAAATTAATGGAGGGGAAAGTGATTGAAGGAAGGAGAAGGATGGTGTTTTACAGTAAAATGCTCAAACTGTCAAATTCCTTTTGAACAAATTAGTTGATTATAATCTTGTTGACATTTGGATACTATCCCAGTTTTCTTTTATCCGGTCTCCCCCCCCCCCCCCAAGAAATACCATTTTTTTATTATTACAGCAACCTTTCCTAACATCAGTTACATATTCTTGACCCTTCAGAGCCAGGAATATGTGAGCCCTGTGCTGAACCTTATTTGTAGTTATCCCCATCCCTCCCAATATGTGAGAAGCTCAATTATATGAACTGATGCAAAAGGCCGGTTTGCTCAAAAATCAAAATATGAAAAGTCTAGAAAATGTTAAAATTACAGTAAAACCCATATTAGTTGCCTGGGCACTTTGATAATTTCACTGTACAGGAACTTAATTTACTCTTGGCAAGTATGGCAAATGTTTAATTAAACTGAACAAAAAATATTTTTGGGGAAAAAGAGAGAGTGCAAGGCAGACAGAGGGGGGAGGAACAGGAGTGACAGAATCCTGGCATATCAACAAAAGGAAAGAACACAAAAAGAAAAGGATTAGTGAAAATGAAGATCAAGAGAGGATCAAAAACTTATATTGGATATACTCCAGGACGCATTTCCTACATTTTATAAGCAACTCTATTCTTAACTGTTTAGCAGTTGATCTTCACCTAAAGGAATACTGACCACCCTCTGTGTTGGTGAACAGAGGCCCTTATAGTCACCAAGGGAATGCACAATGTAGTAAAATTGTTAACTGACTGAAATGTCATGTCCTGACACACAGAATGAAAGTCCCATAGAGAATGTGCTAGTCAGTTTGACTAATATAGCGGACATTCATATCAATTATTTGATCTTAGCCATGGCCTTTTAGATTTTGTACCATCAGTGTATTCTTTCTGTATCTAATTGTTTACACAAGAGTCTGGGGCATGTTGTAGGACACATTGTCAGCTTCCTGGCTAGATCCATTTGGCTGTGCCACTGCCTCAAGCAGACTCACAGCCTGATCTTAAGCTTCCTCAGCACCCAGTAGTACAGTGGCACCAAAATGGCCATTGTTGTATCCTGTGGGGCCAGGGAAACTGCCAGAGGTCTCCTTGGGGTTCCCTTAGGAACATTGGTTCCCTTACCCTTCTTGAGCCCAGGTGGCCCAGATGGGTCTACTTGAACCCATGCCCGCTATTTAGCAGACACAGAACCGAGACATCTGTCAGGCTCAGTAGCGCAAGAGGGTGTACAGGATTAAGCACCAGCATCTTCTGCTGTACCTGACCCCCTCCTCAAAAAATTATTCAAGTTGATCCCAATTTGGGGTAGCAGCCCTCAGATTGTTTTTCACCGTCTCATCTTAGGGCCACAGGAAACTAATCGCAAGCAGAGAGTCAAATCCCCAAGGCATAGTTAGGATTGGGCTGGGGTTCAAATCCCCAAGGCATAGTTAGGATTGCCAAGGAAATCAGTCCAGCCAGTCAGAGGAAAAAGACGTCTGTGTTGCTACTTTGACTAGCTGGTTCAGACTTCCAGGCTTGTTTGGATAGGTTTCATTGGATGGGCTTCAGAAGACCAAGGATCAGCTGAACACATTTAGGCTGGGCCAACTGTTTGCTTCCAGCCCACCAATTGAGGTGTCCCATTGAGGGTGTCCTTTCTCCAGGAGGTAAGGCATGAGTGGTAAAGCATGGGTGAAATAGAAGACAAGACACTAGAGCAGTGATGGCGAACCTTTGACACGTGTGAAAATGACACTCCACAGTTTGGGGTGACACACCAGCATTCACCAACCTCTGACAAAAACTGTTTGTCTTACTCATTTTTCATTTTTGTAATTATTTGATGTTTCTTTATATAATACATAGCACCATACATGATCAGGCTGTACTTTTGGTTTAAATAAATGAATATAAACAACTGCTTCTGTTTTGCTTGGGAGGGGAATTGACACGCCAGCAGAGTCAAGTTCAGCATTTTCTGAAGTTTTGACACGCTGAGCACAAAAGGTTCACCATCACTGCACTAGAGACTGGCTGTAGCAAGACCTGGATTGAGGAAACTTCCTGGCACTCTACTCCATGGTAAATCCAGGGTGAGCAGAGGAAAATTCTCCCACCTCTGTTGGTGTTGGGAATTATGGTGAAAGGCACATTGTAGAAAATGGTAACACTTTGTACAAATAACAAGCAGCCATGGCTCACAACAGAAATAGGAAGAGCAAGTTGGTAATACTTGTCTTCTCACAAACATTACAAGTATACTGCCTCAGAAATCCAGAGGCAAGTATTCCACAGAAATCTCAGCTCTGCTTCTGGAATCTGAGATGCTAAGATATAATTGTGTTGTTGACTTTTCTTCCGAGGGTGCATAAGTGCATAGGATCCTAACTGCATTTGCAAGTATTGTACTACAATCAGCAGCTGCTAGTGTATCGGGGCCACAGAATTGGTCTCCCCACTTTGCCATCATTTTAATATAGTACATCAGTCCTGAGGCACTTGGAAATACTCCTGAATGGTAATTACTTTAAAACATGATTTACAACTATGGTAAAACTTCTCAGTTTGCTTTTCAAGGCTACTATTGGGAACTTTTCTCTTCCAATTCAACAGAAGTATTGTTTAAAACAGCTTCTCCTGCCAACAGTTTCCAGCTTCACCACCCCAAATTCTTTTTTTGCTAGCTATCTCAATTCTGAAAATAGTTAGGGTTAGGAGCAATCCTAACTGGAGTTAGGCTGGCACAGTTATGCCAGGAAAGTTTGGCTGGCACAACGGACACTGTAAAGTATGTTTGGATCACTCACAGAGGCCAGCACACAGATGTGCACCATTCTCCCTGACTCTGCGAGTGGACCAAATGCACTTTACGGTGGCCCTGGTAGCAGGCCAAACTTTGCTGGCCTAACTGTGGCGGCCTAACTTCAGGTTAGGATTGTGCCCTTAATTATCTACAGTGGGAGAAAGGTCTGAGGCAAATAATTTGTCATAGAGATGTTTGTTTCCAGTAAGAGAGGATTACAGCCTGTTGTACTGAACACAGTGGGCTTACTTCTGAGTAAAGTAAATAACAGTTTTCAAACACAAAAAAAAACATTCTTATAGTCTACAATTTTGACTGGTTAGACACCTGTAAGCCACGTGTTCATCTTGTGGTTATGTACAGAGTTCCTTCAAGAACTATCCCATCATTGCAGCTGTTAGACGTTAGAGGAAACATGAAGTTTCTGTCCATTTCTGAGCAATCCCCACTACCTCGAATGGCTCCACAAAGTGCAAAAGTGACCACCTCAGGGTATAGGTCTTGACTGGAGAATAGCTAAGTCTGGGAAACTAGCCATAGCACATATCTCCTGCATTTGTAGAATAAACGTTCTCGTTTTTTAAAAACAGACTTTCGATTCTCTGCTGACTCATAAGCAAAGCGTTGGCAGGGATGGTGAGATGGTGCAGGGTGAGCTTGTGCACTAGACATGGTAGCAATAAAAACAAAACAAAAACATTTGGGTCTGAAAGTGTTTCTTGCAAGAGATCTTTTCTTCATTACCAGAAGATTTTGCAAGGTATACTTTTCTTATGGTGTAAATGTTGAGTATGCCCCCCAAATTCTACTACAGGTTGAGCCTAATTATCCGCGGATTTTTCATCCGCAGATTTGACTCCATGTGGGTCCCCCGGAGAGCTTTCCCAGGCCTCACGATTATAAGGCATTAAAAACGTCACTTCCGGTTTCTCCTGGAGGTGAAATTTTTGTGCCAAAAGGGCCATTCTGAGGACCGCCAAGGCCGCGGGAGGACCTGTGTGACCTCGGCTGGCCTCAGAAACCCAGAAGGGGGATCTTTTATTCTGGCCCCATTGAAGGGTCACCCGCGTGCAAACATGCAGGGCTTCAACAGGGGTCAGAAAGCCCCCCCCCCAGGGTGTAACTATTTACACCCTGTCTGGAGGGTGGGAGGAATTCCCCCATTCTGACCATTCAAATCTAATGTCTCACCACTCAGTCCTAACAGTTTCTAACACTGATGCAGCCACCGTGCAGCCACAAGGTAAGGAGGGCTCCATGACAACCCACACACCATTGGATGCAGCATACACCCTATTGGCAAAGCTGCATTGGTGCTGGAATGTTGGTTAGGATTGTGCTGTGAGTCTCCCTGATTGTTCTGCCAGGGCAGTCATTTCAGACTGGTTAAAAACAGGTCCAAAACAATCTTATGCAAACCACTCCTTGTGTGTGCAAGGTCCCATCAGGATTCTAAAACTTCTTCCTCTTACTTCCAATATTTGGATGAAGCTACACTGTTGTTATATGGTCAATATTTTATTTCTGTTATACCTGATGAGAAATTCATTTTTGGGTTTTAGGCCACCTTCACAAAAACCAGATAGTATCCCGATGTTTCACCCTAACTCTGTAGGCTTTCTCAAGTAAAAAGCTGACACCTAGAACTCACTTGGAGCAGAATACAGCATAAAACCAACAAATCAAGCAAATATTTCTGTTATGTGGGTTGCAGTAGATTGTCATTTTAAAAAGTGGGTCACAGTGCTAAAAGATTTGGGAAGCACTGCTGTAGGCCTTGGTTCAGACTAAGAGAACTGTTTCCAGAAGCAGCCTTTTGCCGCAGCCTGATCTGACTAACCTAGAGGTGAGGAATCTTTTCATGTTGGAAAGCTGAATTACCATAAGTTCCTGTACTCTAATAAGGCTGCATTCAATACACTTCAATTAGATATACTTCAAAATGTACATTATTTGGTAAAAATCTAACTACTATGTACTACAAAAAATTAAAAAATTGTTAATTCTCAAGTTAACTAACCTTTTAATGACGTCATTGTGGCTGCTTTTTGTTGGAAAGCAATTGAATATTTGGTTGCTCCATAGAGGTCCACAGTTTCAGCTGATCTTCTAGATGGCTATCGGTTGTTTGTGACCTTAAGGGTATCTTGATTTGGGTTAGGTAGGAGAATGTAGATTCACAGCAATAAGTGGTTGAAAAGCAAGGAAGATCTCCGTGCTCGACGATGCAGAGTAGCAGCAGCCAACAGCCTGTGGCTGGGCGCAGCAGCAGGGTGAAATGGGAGGAGCTGTCACCCACCAGAGCCTACTCACCTGGTGGCTGCCCCCAGACCAGTAGCAGCCTCCGCAGCCGCACCCTCAACCCTTGCACCCATGTCCCTGGCAGACTGTTCTTTTACTCTTTCATATTTTAAATATGGTCATTCTACCAGTTTACTCTTGGATGCCATCCAATCTACCTATGCCTCACCCCGCATGCTCTTCAGTCAGGAGTTCCTTAGTCCTCTCCCTACTCATTCCTTCTCCTTTTAACTGCTTTACTTAGGACTCCATTGTTGTATGAATATTAGCTTTAGCTTCCCTGTGTCTAGAATAAGTGTGAGTGAGCAAATTCAGGGAGCAATGCTAACCTGGAGTTAGGCCGGCACAGTTAGGCCAGCAACGTTTGGCTGGCACAAGGGATACCGTAAAGTATGTTTGGACCACTCTCGGAGTCAGAGAGGCCATCACACAGACGAGCGCCATCCTTCCTGACTCCGAGAGTGGTCCAAATGTGCTTTGCGATGGCCCTTGTGCTGGCCAAACTGTGCTGGCCTAACTCCAGGTTAGGGCTGCTCCCTCAGTAACATCCAGTTTGAACCCCCTGTGTTGCCTTGTGAGCACTGGGTAGCCCAATCCTAAGCTGCCTGGCGCCCAGAGCAGCAGCAGTACCAAAATGGCTACCACTGTATCCTATGGGCACCATGGTAGTTGCTGTGATCTCAGGAGAAAGGGTCATTCATCCCCTTGCCCTGAGTAAAGCCCGAGGCCCTGCAATGGGTCTGATTGAGTCTCTGCCAGCTATTTGGTCAGAACAGATTGAAGCAGCCCCGTGTCAGGCTACCTGGCCCGAAGCGGGACATAGGATCTGGCGGTGGAAGCCACTGCTGGTCCCACTGCCCATGCAGGCCTGATTCTCCCCTCCCCAGTTCTTCCCCCTCCCTTCCTTCCCACCCCACTCTGAATTGCCTTACTTTTGGCTAGTGCTACTGGAGCGCCGGCCAGCCTCCTCTTCTGCACGGGGGGCCATCCAGTAGTGTCATTCTGTAATGAAGAAACGGAACGCTGGGCGGGACTTACCGCCTGATTGGCTGGGGGATTCTGACGCGTCGCTGTCTTTCCGAGCCCCGCACGGGCACCCCTGGCCTCGGAGGGGGTGCCCGCTTGCCTGGGGGGCGTGCTAGGTGCTGCAGAGAGCCGCGGAGGGGCGCGCAACCCGGAAGAAGCCCCCGCGGCAGAACGGCAGGCAGCGACGCGTCACGGGCTCCCTGCCAATCACGGGGTAAGTCCCGCCTAGTGTTCCGGCACTCTATTACTGAATGACACTACTGGGGCCATCACTGTTGCTGCCATCTTGCATGGTGCTGCAAATGTGCTTTTCAACAATCCGTGACTCTTTTAGCCAGCGGTACGCGTGTACCACCAGTGTTCAGGCTTCAGAATTAGGCATTTAGTAATTTTGTTCACTTTTACACTTTTCCTTTTACTGCCAATTACACAGGTATGCCATTTTGGCCATTACACTGGGTCCCTGCATGTGTTTTTGCCCCATGTGCCTGTATTTCATGTGCTTTTACAAGTACTGCTGGTAACACTACTCATTGCCCTTGTAAATCTTGTAAATCTGATCTCTAATTTCCCACTTGTCCAACTATTCATCTCCTATTCACGTGCCAATTCAGGTATGCAGAAAAAAAAAAACATGTACCTGTAGTACAATTCAACCTAATAATACCTCTTTGGACTGCAGTTAGAAGAATCTCAGGGCTGAATTGTCCCAGGAATACAAAAGAAAATGACTCTTGCCCACAGAAACTTAGGAAGAAGGATTTTTGTTCTTTCTGGCATTCTAGCTCTTTACTGCACCGTCTAGGGAGTTTTTTTTTTTAAATGAGAATTCAGAGATTTAGAGTGTAATCCAAACCTGCCAGTAGCCAGTAGCCAAACTGCATGCTTGTGCCACTTTGGGAGACAGGTGCATGGAAGTACACTGTCCTCCCTGTGCCATGGCCCAGATAAGACAAGGCCGGTGTCGCGAGTCCGGCACCAGGGCTTGGGATGGGTGGGCAGCTCAATGCAAACGCTGACCCAGTGTGCAGCGGCAGTGAAGAAGGCGAATTCCATGCTAGGGATAATTAGAGAAGGGATAGAGAATAAAACAGCTAATGCTGTATTGCCATTGTATAAGGCAATGGTAAGGCCACACCTGTACAGTTTTGGTCTCTGTACACTATCTCAAAAAGGACATAGTGGAGTTGGAAAAAGTATAGAAGAGAGCAACTAAAACGATTCCTGGGCTGGGGCACCTCCCTTATGAGGAAAGCTTACAGTGTTTGGGGCTCTTCAGTCTAGAAAGAAGATTCCTGAGGGGGGCATGATTGAGACATACACAGTGGCGGAGGGAGGGTTTGGCACCATAGGGCACGAGCCCTGGGGCGCCATAAGGCGGGGGGCGCTGTTGGCGTGCCCCCCGTGCCCTCCTGCCAAGCCGGCGCGCGTCCTTTCTGCACGGGCCGCTCTGGGCGCCGCGCGAGCTCTCCGTGCTCTGGGGAAGTCGCCCAGAGCACG